>OY728155.1:525526673-526128131 GCA_963277665.1 Viscum album
CCCTAATACCATGGATTAATATGAAAAAACTGAGCTTAAATATGTTCTACAAGACATTGAAATTTTTATAATGTTGATTAAATTTTGTTTGAATATATTTCAAAGTGATTTGATGTGTTTGTAGATGTATGGACTTCAGACATAGTATATCTGATTTTCTAAAAAATAGAAAACTAATCTGGAACAATCTATATTAAATTGTATTTATTTCATTCGGTATTATTCATATTTAATAAGATATTAAAAAATAGGAAATGTTTTTATTTCTTTTACAATTTTTAAATTAAACATTTAGTTAAACAAATTAATTTTTATAATTCCTTGGAAGCCCACAATAACATGTAATAATAAGTTAATGGTTAAGGGATTTTAATTCCATAATACTTTTATATTATTTTTTCATTTATGAAAGTATTTATTAAATGAATCATTTATCAAAGAAAGAAACATTGATATATTTTTTATTGAAATGTCTTTTATGAAATTAAAGTGTTAACTGTATAAAAAGGTCAAGAATGAAATGTAAAAGTATTACAGAAGAATAATGAGACAAGTCCATGAAAAAAATATTCCACATTATAAGAAATAATACAATATAAAAATTAATGTGCAGAAAATAGTGAAACAATATTATTTAATGGAACATCAGAATCAGTCCTAATGATATATCAACAAAAGATAAATTTAGATATAATGCATATATATAGAAAAATATGAATCAATTTATGAATAAATAAATATATGGAATGAGTGGGTATTTAATAAAAACATGTGATTATTTGATTTTTTTGAAGCATTAATTAAAAGGCATCCATTTAGTAGAAATTATTAAGGGATATATTCTAATAAAGAAGAAAAATTGGAAATGAATAATTTAAAATATTCATGTTACAAAATTAATACTTTTAATATATTTATTCTTAATTGAGAAATATAACATAGAATGAATTTAAATTGATATAGTTACACATAAAAATATAGTATTGAAAAATTTATACATTAAAATAATTTTTCATTATTTTATAAAAAAAAGAATTTTTTTAGTTAATTTTTATGGGTAGTATGTTAATGAAATAACTTATTTTTTATTTAGAATGATTAGGAATGATAAATGAAATTTTTTTTAATTATGTATCATTTATTGGGAAATATAAATATATCTACTGTATAAAATATTTATTATAAATGAATATAAATAAGATGATGATAAATGTAGATGAATTATAACAATTTTAATTAATACATTTAATGATAATTAAAAATATTAATATTAATATGAATTTAATTTTGTTATATAAAATTATAATTGAAAAAATTATATAAAATATAATGATAATAGAATTATATTGATGATATTTATATTATATAATATTTTTGTTAAATATGTATGAATGATTAAAATACAAAATATATGCATGAATATGGATAAATAATAAAGAAGAAATTATTAATAATTTGAAAATACAACTGGATAATGGAATTATAATATATCTAAAATATTAATAAGAAAAATTTAAAATGGCCAATTTCTAATTGTACAAGGATCAAGAGAAGAGGTGATCATGATCTAGGTCAGTGCCAAACATAGTGCTAATAAAATATAAAGTGTGTGGGTGAGTTCACTAAAGAAGGATGAAGGATGCACACCGGCATGGGTTGATTCCCAAAAAAATTATTTGTTGTTCCTAAATACAGGATGCAAATTTATCTATAAGAGGGGAGGGGTTAATTGGTAATTTTTAGAGTAATTCAAAGATTAAATAATTTGCGATATATTAGATTTATTATATTAATTTAACATGAATATAAGAGAAATGAAACCATAAATTTGTAATGGTTTATATCAAAATGGCTTTATTCCACACATCAACACTCTCATAGACTAAGAGAGATGAAACCCATTATAATAACATTAATGTAATCATTTCGTGAAAATTTCACACTTGGATTCACAAACTAATCGAAAATCTTTTCCCCTGGTGGCTTAAAGCAAGACAGACCAGTGTTATTAAACCTAAAGGCTTAACCTGAACAATGTACCTTTTTCAGAAATAGAGGAACAAACCAATTCATGTATTTTTTATGGAAATAAAAAACCCAGATCTAGCTATTTAATTGGTATAATATACTTTTACAATTATACACACATAAGAAAGTGGAATTAAGTAAATCCATAGAACTAGGTGGAAGCTTCACATTTATAGAGTTGAGGATGAAGGGAGATCCTTAGCAGCAATGAATAAAACAATAACAGTTCATCTGAGAGTACTACATGATTTACAAAGTATATCTAACTTTTAAAATTCAATAATATCTTTAATCCCTTGTCCCTTGACCGGGATTGATTAGAATATTTATTGAGAGTTCATCTATGCATAATAGATTAAAACTATTAATCCCTTAACTATTTATCTTTTAAAATTATGCATGCATGTTTTTTTATTTAATTCACCTGAAAAATATACCCACATGGGTCACTTTGATAATATATATCATTAAAATCATATTTTATGGGGATAATTGGGAAGGCCTTGAACATATTATCCTAGATTTGGTAGTTAATTTATTACATTGGCAGTAAATATAAAGAATCAAATCCTAAAATGCCAAATGGTTTACATGTTTTGGAAAACTAGATACCTACATAAAATTCACATTAAATTTGAGAACACAATATACAAAATTTAATTTTCTTTGAGAATTCCACTATTTCATTTTTCATATTCCTTTTTACTAATCATAATTCACTTATTGGAATCCTCAGAAGAGGAAACATATGAGATGGGTGTGCTCTAATTCTTAGTATGAGTATGATTACAATGGAAGATATCATTAAAAAATAATGCATAATTGATATGGAAAGGTAAATAACATAAATACATGCATTTAATTAATAACATCAACATGAAGAATAAAATGGCAGGAATAACAAATGAAAAAAATTCCCTATAAATAATCCTATGAACATGTATCTTTTACATGGATATTATATCAAATCAAGTAATCACATGGAGAATAATTATTAATCTCATAATTAGGGAATGAATAATTTTGGACATCATAACCATACCTTTAATGCCTCATCACATGACATCTTACATAAATGAGTAAGGTCTCAGTCAAAAAACAAAGATATTATGTATCATGTGACCTAGAGACGCATCGATGAGAAATAGTTCCCATCACTTAATAAGTCCAATTAATTCTTAATATGAATGGGTATAATAATAATCATTGTAAACATTCATATTACAAACATTAAAATGGAATGTTAATAATTTCACCATTTAAGAAACATAATAAAAAACCTTTTAGAGTAATGTGGAGAATCGTATTAAAACATTACATCACTATCAAACTGAACCAAAAACATCCATATAAATAATAAGGATGTTATAATTAAAACACATTCGCAATAAATATTAGTGTAAAATTATTGTTTTTTCATTTATGAATATAAATACAATAAAAATTCCAATTAAAACATTATTAGGGATGATATCCATTTTTTACTTTTAAAAGAAATTTTCAAAATGAAAAAAATTCCAGAATATTAGCATCAAAATTTTCATTGAAAATAATAATTGAAAATAATAATGAAATATTCAAATAATTTTGATCTCAGTATAGTTGGTAATTTCATACATGTAATATAAGTTAAAAAAACATTCCATTCATAGTATTGTGAAAATTTAAGAAATGCATCATTTGAAAAAATACAAGAAGATTACCTTTAATGTTTTTTATTAAATATCAAAAAGGGGTAAAAAGTTCTGTAATAATTAACATCGATAATGTTAAAAAATTCATGAAAATAATTTTAGAAAATATTTTTTTGGAAGGAAAATAATTTCTGACTAAAGAGAGGAATAAATTCATATTTCTTATAAACATGTTATCAATAATTTTACGTACCAAAGAACTAAATATGGTATTATTAATTAATAATTTTATTTAATAAAAATTGGATAAAAAAAATTAAATTCTTTTATTATACAATGATCAAATTATTTCCTTCAATGAAAATTAAAGCATAAATGATCTCGTTTAAAATGAGATTGAAGAATAAACCCTTACTGCTTTGGTAATAATTGAATTTTAAGAACCATGAAACAAATAAAAAATGAAAATTCAAATACCATGAAGATAGAGATATATATGATATAACATATTAGAGGGGTAGTATATAATCCAGAAAAAGGAATAAGTGGGTAATATTTCATGTCTCATGAAAGTAAAAGTGGGATGATAAACCCTCACCACTCTAATTTTCTTCATACATGTTATTAACTCCTTTTTAAAAAATGTAGATTTATTAAAAATATTTTATGGAACCATATTCATATATCTGACCATATTTCATTGAATTATATATTTTTATCACAAAATTATTAATAACTTATTTCTAAAATTACAATTTTGGGTGATGAATACCATCATTTTCATATGATTTTGTTTAGTAGTTTCATTTTATAAAATTTGATCATGGTTCCATAATATCAATAATAGTTTCCATGATATAATTATCATATATAATAATTATATATTTATGTTTATTATTAAATGAAATTTAGAGATAGGGAAATGAGTTACGTCATTCATTGAAAACATTGGTTGTACTCAAGGATGAACATTGTTTTCATTTTTTGACTAATCATAAAAAAGAAAGTTATATAATATTATAAATTTAGAGAATAATTATTATATGGTATATGATATATTTTTATTTTTATATATATCATTATTACAATCCATGATAATATAAGAAGAAAAATATTTCACATCGCTTTGTAGTGGTGGTAGTGCACACATACACACGAGTGATGCTATCATTTTACAATGGATTTGAATGTAAGATGGTACATGTGATATTATAGTTGTATAATGAAAATTATGTAATAAATTATATATATATGTGTATATGTTAAATCCATTATTACATAAATCTATGAAAGGTGGTTGTGGAAAAATTATATCGGTTTGCGAGGTTGTAGTTCATCGTAAACACAATCAACAATTTCATATTCCATTTTATGGAATAAGAGATTTATATTAGTAATTAAATTAATATAATAAAATATGAGTATTTTTTATATACTATTTTTATTATTTTATCATATTTAATGGAGACTTAATAGAGTTAAATAAATAATGGAGATGCATGATACCTCTTTTTCAGACAACGTCGTTAAATTTATAACAAAATCCTTGCCAAATTGGTTTTCTAAATAATAAAATGACTATAGGTCTTGGTGAATAATTTAAAGAATTTTTTTGAATATATTGTATAAACCTTGTTTTTTTGTAAGTGTGAGTATGAGAAGATAGGGGGTTCCCTTTTATATGTGGGGTAAGGGTACACTTGGAATTTTGGAAAATAAATAATTGTACCCATGTTTTTCACATTCCATAGAGACATAAAATGGATTGATATAAAATATTATATTACATAAGGTTGAATTATTAACATAATATAGGATTTATATAAGTTTTTAGGTCATTTTAACCCTTATCATTTTAATATAACCCCCCATATACACATTTTAGCAGTAACTGCGGTAATTAATTTTTACTATTTATACTATTAAATATGACCAAAAATTAATTTTTCCTTCTTAAATAATATTAATTGTTTGGATTAAAAATATAATATCCAATTTTAAATATCCAATTAAAAAAATTATATTACTTTAATTTTAATTTAATCCCACATACACGACGAAAAAAATTGTTTCTATGAAATTTCTTTCAAAAGTTGATTTTTCTATATAAAATTCAATATTTAATTGATTCAAATGAACTAAATTGGATTATGAATAATATTATTGTACAAAGTGTACATTTTAATAATTTTTTTAAATAATAGTTTACCTTTAAATTATTTAAATAAAAAAGAAATTTTCTCATAAAATAGTTTTTTTCACTATACATTCGTAAATTAATCTTCTCAGTGAATTCGTAGGAAAATAATTTAAGGTAATTATGATGTTATTATATATGAAATTAATTTTTTAAAATATTTTTAAATATTAATTTAAAAATATGTATTAATAATGTGATGAAAATATTTTTTTTGGGAAATAGAGTTATTTTTCTTAAAACATTTCATTTTCATTCAATTTTTTATTTTTATCTATATTAAATTAATATAAAAAAATAGTATATACATAATTTATTTATTACTACTAATACCCTCAAATTTAGAGACTATGTTATAATAGTATACAATTAACTTAGACTTGGGGTTGTGTGTATCATAAGCTATTGAAGGTATTAACATTAAGGAAATATAATTTGTTATTGATTTAATATCAGTGTTAAATGACACAGATGTTATAAAATATATTATTATTATTTTAAAATACTAGGGTGCTACAATATTACAACATTCAATAAATTTAATCCTCATAATTTTATCTTTTTCTCAGAAATCAAGGCTTTTTCATCTGAATATACCTTTGTTAAAAACCCACATCTCTAAATGGTTTAGAAAAAACTTCCACTTAAAAGAGGGAAAGGGGAATATGATTATCATTTTTAATAATACATATTTAGGTTTCTTAGAAAGAAAACATTAAAAACTTCATGTATGAAAATCCTAAATAATTAGGGTTATTTATAGAGATCATCGATCAAAATAATGTGAACGATAAGTGGATGGATAACGACCACAAAACCATAAATGTTTTATTAAAATGAAGGATGTATGATATCTTTTCCATTTTAAGATCCTTTTCATAATTTTTAGGTATTTTTTCTATCATGATACAGAAAACCAAAAAATATACTTAACTTCTTTTTATTTATTAAGAATAATTTCATCCTTTAGTCGTTCTTTGATCAATTTCATCATTATTTCATACTTAAAGAAATGAATTTTTGATATGAATTGTTTTTATGACAAAAACACTAAAATTTACGCTTAATGGATCATAAGTTCTTTAAAAGAGTGAAAATTATTTCCGTATACTTCTAAATATTTACCAAGAAAAAAAAGGATGGCATTAAATATCCAATATAATACATTAATATCTAAAACCATAATAATACACCCGCAGTCATACGTAATCCATTCCATAAATTTTTTACAATAATAATCCTCCAAAATACATCTAAAAAAACTCAAAGATCAAAACATAATAATGAAGGTCAGTAAATTTTCAAAATAAACATATAATTATATTAAAAAATGTAATGTAGCTCATAATTCCATATACCAAATATTATAATATATTGATCATTATAAAACCATAAACCAAACATGCATGTTTCTAAAAATAAAATTCGAGTTTATAGAATATATTCAATAAACAAATAAACGAAATAAACTCCTAAAAATATAATATAAACCATCAAATAACTATCAAATTTTAAGGTCACCAATACTACCCCATAACAATTTTTGTATCATTATTTTCTCAATATAATGAAAATATTAAGGGTTATTTCCCCTCAGTCACTGGTTTTCAAAAAGATCAGCTTTGCATAGAATAAATTTCCCAGACATGAGTATTACTTAACATAAGTTTTAAAATACTTCTAGAAAAACTAATGGTGCTTAGGATATCTCCATTTAACCTTATTCTTGTCCGAGATGTATACATTTCCCTAGTGCTCCCGAACAGAACGCCCTCCTGCCCCTGGAAGTGTCATTGGATCACTATTGTACATTGGAACCGTGCACACCAACTTTATTTATCGTCCTCTCTATGTGCTCAAATTCATTAGGTCTTTATGATATCAATGGCCAGGAGAATATATAGAACCATGTGTCATCCTGAATTGTTGATTGTTAGTCACATCACACAATTCTCCACTATTCACGGTATATTGTTTTCAATACTCATTGGATCAGGTTATATTGGATCAAAATTGGAATCTTATCAATAACTTTTTGTCATATTGAGTCGCTAATTCATGTGTCATTTGGTTTTTAGGCTTGTTAGGAGTGGAACTAGTGAGTTTCATTTAATCATAAATTTAGGTTTTTTATTCTTCAGTGGTTCTTTGATGGTGTTTAAGATCCTCTGGTTCCTTTTTAGTGGGATATTTACTGGAACATCATAGAACTTTTATACCTCTTACACTTCTCTTGTCACATGAAACTTTATGATTAAGCCTAATATTAGTTTTATGTTATTTTCCTCAGATGGATTGGGTTTTTGTTGGTGTGTTATTCAGAGGCACTTCCTCATTGTCCCATTTTCCCTCTTATTCTCTGCTTCCCTTACCTTCATGATTGATCACTTCCCAATTTAGTATGGTGGATTTTTTATGTTTTAATATGGAGTTGGTGACTGAGTTTTGTGTTGAGGAATCATATCCACTAGTGTTGTCAACTATAATGGATTACAGTTAATTATGATGGCTTGATGGTGGTGATCTTATACAGATTATTCCCCCTTATATTGACATTGTAATTTATATCTATTATATATATTGATATAGTGTTTTTATATCATGGTATTTTTTCTCTCTACATTGAATGGCTTTGACTTGGTGGATGATTATTTAAAAGTGTTTTTAGGGTTTTATAATTCATATTTTGAAAACTCCTTAGTGGGCATGCTAGTCTGGTGATGGTGATTCTGGTTTATTTGATGAATGTTTCATTCAATGAAGTATGCTGGTAGCATCTATGACAGAGGCTTCCTCTATTTCTAGTCTTTTGAACTTTGAAAATTGAAAGTTGAAATTGAAATTTGAATCTTATTCAGATTGTTTTTTTCGCCGTGTGTATTGGTTCCCACTTGACCCAACAAATGTTTTTTTTGAAAATGTTAAAATATAATTTTGAACAATAGAAAATTTATTATAGAACAATACTTACACATTTCATGATTATTATAATGAAAATATAAATGATAAAATAATTCTACAACATAATTTTAGAATTTAAATGCACACTAACTTTATTCATTCTACAATGGATGTATTAATAGCATAATGTAGACTTTGATCCCTTACATTATTCCTAAGTGTATTCCCTTGATGATTGAAATATTCATTTTTGTAGTAACGAATTTACATATAGATGAAACATATAACATTAATGGTATTGTTATTATACATACATTCCTACCCTTTATAGACATTTACTCCACACATGAAGAAAATTACCAGTCGCTTCATGTAGTACAAGGGTGTTTCCTTCCACAATTATCACATGTGTTAAAATATTTCATTCCCTCAATCCCCTTATTAGTTTTTCTACCTTCCTTTTCATCTATTTATTCACTTCAAATACATATTTTCTTGGGGAAATAATTACCAATAATGACAACACATGATACTATGTAATAATATAATGGGAGGGTTTGGGAGACTAGTGCCTTTTGAAGTATTTGCTCAAGACCCTTAAAGAAACAATAAATACTGATCTTTTAATTACATACAGTGTTTGTATAATTCATTTAAAAACCTGTATAGTTCGATTCATACATAAAAAACACTATTCATTCTTTTGCCTCCAAATCAATAATTTTCTCTAATATATACTAGTTATTAATAAGGATAATACTTTTCCTAGAAGAGTACCCTAAAATACTAACACCCCAAGTTTGATATTTCATTGCCCTCCTTTTTGTTTTGAATTAATAACCACCATTTATTCCATTTATAATAATAAAAAATAAATTACCATGAAAATATTATCCCACTCATTACATCCCAATGGGAGAAATATATTATCTAAAGAAATTATCCGTTACTCAAATAGAAATAGATCTGTATACCCATTAAATAATGAATGTTATTGGTGTATAAAGTGATTTAACAATTCCATACTACATTATGGATTAGTATTATTCTCTATAAATTTTTTTTATATATAACTTGATTAAACTACCCCAATATAGTTATAATTTGATCAGTTCTAATAATAACTCCAGCTCAAACATTATTATCTTTCCAAGGATAGAAATACCTATATGTATTACATGCATTGATATGGTTTCTATTTCATTCATTAGAAACCATTTATTAACAATGGAATAATCTTGATTAGATCATAACATTTTAAACATAATATATAATACCAAAACTTTTTAAACACATAAAACTTTATGCATCACTAATCTTGTAATCATAAACATGTTTTATTTGGAAATGTTTTTAAATAATAATTTTTTTTCAAATCCTTCATAATATTTTATAAAGACAATATGAATTAACCCAAAATAATTTCCTGTGAGTGTAAAACTAATTCTATAATTAGTCTTGCTATCATACACTAGGTGATGATCAAGTCAAATACCAATGTTCTTTTTCAGGTGTTACTAACCCTAGGTAAATGTGTTATATCCACATCCACTTACAGTATCTCAATAGGGATGTATTGATAGAAAATCCACATAATATTTACCTTACCAAGACTTTTGTATGTTTCAATACACATTGAATTATCATCAATGTTGTTCATAGGGTTATGTTTAATATTTTGTGTTTTCCTAAATCTAGTTCCCAAGGATTATACTAAATTTCAATTAATATCAACTATATAGACCCTAACCCTAGTTTCTCAGATTCAGTGGTAATAATAATACATTATAACTTGAAAATGGGAGTAATATATTTAATTATTTAATGGTTTAATAGTTTTAGAAAACTACATATATACTTAAAATTCAAATTAGATGTTAAAAAAAATATAAATTTATTTCAGAGAACCATCATTACCTTTTTCATATCTCTACATATCTATCATAATAGATATCCTAGAATACATGGGAAAGGAACCACAAAAAAGGGGTGAGATCTATTTCATAAAAAGGGTATATATATAGTCCAATATATCATAAAAATAATTAATAATAAATATGACATGTTAAATAACTGAAACCCATGCCATATAATAAATAAATTGAACATGATGAATATTATTATAAGAATAACACATGATAAAAATAGTTTCATATAAATGGTCAAATGATCATGAAACTTATCCACGAATATTATAAATAATATAATAATCAAATGTATATAAATAACTAAAATCATAATTATATAATTCATAATTCTGGACAATATAATAATATCATCAAGGCATCATTGTATGAATTCGTGTATAAATGGTAAAGGCCACCAATAAAAAACCATGATAGTTTGTATCACGAAACCTATCGATGCATCAAGGTGATATAGTGGGACCCAAACATCACTTATCATGTCCAACTCATTCTTCATATGAAATGAAATAAACATAATAAATTTAATCATTTGTATCTAAAATTAAAAAATGAAATATCAATAATTTCACCAATCAAAAAACATAATCATAAACAATAAATGCTACTATGAAGAATCACATCAAGATAGTACATCCTAGTAAAAATAATCACAAACCATTCACATAAATAATAATTATGGAGTCGTTTCTACTTATTCCCAGTGTATCATATGGTAAAATGAGGTTTTCTAATAATTTATGAAAATAAATTCCATAAATATTACATTAAAAATTTGTTGAGGAAAATATACTTTTCTATATTGGAAACCAATTTTTAGAAACAAAAAAATTCCAAAACATTATGAAAATAATTTTATATAGAGAAAATTATTCAAATATCTTAACAATGATTCAAATAATTATGTGTTTATGATGGATGGTAATTCTATACATGTCGTGTAAGTTACAAAAACATTATTTTCATACTCTTGTAAAAAGGTTAAAAAGTACCTCATTTAGAAAAAAAATATTTGTTTAAAACCTTTTATCACCATATTTTATAATTGTTGAAATTATTCCCTATTTACTTAAACCAGTTTAACACTGATTTATTAAGAATTCGTTGTTAAGATCATTATTCTGGTTGACGACATCTTTTTT
The DNA here is from genome assembly GCA_963277665.1 of Viscum album. Taxonomy (NCBI): domain Eukaryota; kingdom Viridiplantae; phylum Streptophyta; class Magnoliopsida; order Santalales; family Viscaceae; genus Viscum; species Viscum album. Next base: position 525,538,501 of record OY728155.1, read on the forward strand.
ATATATGTTTTGGTTTGGTAGTTTATATCCTTGTTCATTGATCTTGATTACATATTATTATGAAAATGAAACATGATATAGTTATCATATATATTCTTTAAATATATATTTATAATATTCCATAAATTTTAGATATTGAAAAATGTGTTATACAGTTCATGAAGAAGGTTGGTTATGTGTATGCCCGAACGTGTTTTTCGTTTTTTTTGATGGATGGAAAAAAGAAAGTTAAATATTATATAACCATTAAGAAAATAATTATTATATCATATATAATATATATTAATTAAATATATCCTTATTAGAATATATGATCAATATAAATGAAAAACGTTTCACAGCATTATTGGATGCAGTTGTCTACAGGTATGCATCAGCGATGTAAACTTTTTATGATGGATTTGAAGGTAAAAAGTAGATATAATATTACATATTAAAAAGTTAAATTAAATTATAAATATAATAAATTAAAATTAGTCAATAATTATATCCATCTGTGAAATGTGGTGACCCAGACAATGAAATACATCTATTCGTGAGGCGGTAGTCCATCGTAAACAAAATAAACAGTTTTATTTCAAATTCGATAGAAGAGGAGATGGATATAGGTAATTTAATTAACAGATTAAAATATTAGTATATGATATATATTTTTGTGATTATTTTATCATATTTTATGGATATTTTAATGTGTTAATGGAATAAATATAATGGAAACACATGGTTAACAATGATACCTCTTTTTTCAGACAACCTCTTTAGGTTTATACCTAAATCCTTATTAGATTAATTTTATAATCAAAATAGAGAATATAGGTACATGAAATGGATTTATGTATGATATTTGGGTAGGTAATGATTCCCCCATTGGGATTTGGATGTGTGAAGAGGAGATGATAGGTGGTTCCATTTTATATGTGTGGGGAAAACAACACTTATTTTTTAAAAAGGAAAAATTTTTCCCATGTTTTTATCTATAAACATGGATAAAACATGGAAAATTATCAAACCATATATTCTATAAGTTTAAAATTTGTATATAAAATAGTAATTATAAATTTTTAAGGTCTTTTTAAACATTACCATTTTAGTTTAACCCATGGAAAACACATTTTAACCTTAAACATGGTAAACACTTTTTTATTATTTTTACTATCCAATATGATGAAAAATTAAGTTGAAATTATATTATGAAATTAATTATTTTAATTAAAAATATTTAAACCATTTTTAAAAATTAAATTAACAAAATTGGGAGAATTTATTTTAAAATTAAACCCTAAGACGTGATGAAAAATGGTCTTCCAAATAAAAACATTATAAAGTATACTCAATTTTTATATCAAAATTAAATATGAAATTGAATAAAATAAACTAAATTTGATTAATAATGATATAATTTAACAAATATTACTGTTAAAAAAAATTAAAAATTTGATGTTATAAAATGTTTAAACTAGAAAGTAGTTTTTAATAAAAATCATTATTTTTCAGAATTATTGAAAATCTAATATTCTAAACAAATTATCAAAAATAACTCTAAGATAATTTCTAAATTATGATTTTCAACATGAATTTAATTTTTTCAAATACATTTTATAAAACTGGGAAAAAAATTATTTTCATATAATTGAATAAAATGTGATGAAAGTATATTTTAGTGAAAATATAGTTTTTCATAAAAATAGTTTTTTTCTTTCATTTTTTTAGTTTTATTTCTATATAATTTATTTATAAGAAACATGTAAATTTCATAATATATTTATTACTATTCATACCCAATAATTTATTGGTTAGGTTATAGTGGTATATGATTCATTATTACTATTTTTTGTGTATATCACAAGCTATAATGTTGATTAAAATTAATGAAATGTATTTTGTGGGTCATTTAAGCTCCGTGTTGGGTGTCACAAATTCTACGAACAAAATTTTCTTATTTTAAAATATCAGGGTGTTATAATAAAACATTGAATAGTTATATAAGACATAAAAATAATTATAATTAACATAATTTTTTTTTGTGGAATCCCCAAAAAATTAATCAAGATAAACTGTTCAAGTTCAAACCTCATTTTATTTAGAACTCATGTTTTCCCTAGATAAAATTATAAATCATCAACCCTTGTGAATAGAATACAATCGTACAAAAAATTTACCAAATACAAATATTTATAATTAAAATAAATAAAAATTATATTAGGAATAATTAAATAAATATAAACATGTAAAACAAACATGAAGAAATTGAAAATAAAAAATTATAAATAAAAAATAATATTTTTTGAGCTGAAATACGACAACAGAATTAATTGACCATATATTTTTCATATTTTAGTTTCAACACTTTTACAATTTAAAAAATATGGTTTCTTAATTTATCTTATTATGGTCACTTCATATTTTTAGGTGGCCACTTAATTTTTTTTCATACAATTATTACCTCTTGTTTGCGTGTTCGTTTATTTTTTGTTCATGTAGTCACTTTAGACTATTTCAAAATTTCACTCAGGGCAACTTCACTCATGGTTACTTCACTCGTGGTCACATTCAAAATTTTTCAAATTTTTTACACTTGAGAAAATCACTATAGATCTCTTATAGACATAGTCAAATTTTCAGTAACTATTACTTCGCAAAAGGTAACATCAAGAAATTGTAAAATTTTCACTCACTGTAACTTTACTCAAGGTAACTTGTTGAATTATTGAAATTTTTTATCATAATCACATTAATCAACTAAACAAATAAAATGTTTAAATATTTAAATCATGGTAACTTCACTCATTATCACTTCCAAAATTTTTCAATTTTTCACTCATTAGAACTTCACTAAATTTCACTTTTAGAAATTGTCAAATTTTTACCCATGGTCACTTCACTCATGTACACTTCCATACATTGAATTTTTCTCAATAAAATACACTTCATCCAAGGTCACTTCTATACATTTTCAAATTTTCAATAATGTTTATGTCACTAAAGTTAACTTCTATAATTTTTCTAATGTTTACCCACAAACACTTTACTCAATGTCACTTATAGACCTTTTAAAAATTTCACTCATGGTCTCTTCTTTCATGAACACTTCTATAATGTCACATCACATGGTCACTTACTTAATGTCACATCATAATTTCACTTAATAAGGACACTTTACCAGGTTACTTTATTATTTAAGAAGAATATTGAAAAAATAAAAGCGGAATAATCATATAGTATATGAAAAATTAAAATAATTGAAATTATTTAAAATAATAATAAATTTGATAAGTGATCAAATTAATCACTTCCCATTTTTTTATAATTTAAAAATAAATATCAAATCCTTTTTTCAAACTATATTATAAATTGATCAAAATGATTTAATTTTTATAGATTCTTTCCTAATGGCCTACAATTTTCTCCAAGAAATGAAGAAAACAATTATAAATAAAAATTTAACGTCAAATACTCCCCCAGAATGATTGATGGGAAAGAAATATTATATAAAAGATATATAAAACAGATAATTTTTCATCCCATAATTTTATAATTTTTGAAGTAGTATGTGATGAAATATAAATATAATTAGGTATAATAGTATAAATTCTTTTGGATTGTTATATTAAAATCCATAAAGAACCTTTTAAACATTTCAATATATTAAATGAATGATTTAATGATTTGAAAATGAATTCAACTCCATCATACTATTTATATAGATTTTGGTGAGCGAAAAAAATAAAAAATATTCAATACACACACTATCCAAATAGAATATATTTATTGATGTAGAAATAATACTAGTCAAAATCCTCATTATATATAATTTATGATTGAATTTCCATCATTACAAGATAGAATTATATTTTATCAATATTATATAAATCTTATGATTTAGTAAACATACATGCTAAACACTTTTGTGAAGAAACAATTATATGTTTATATTTTAATTTTTAACAATATCCTTAATAATATATTATATAACATTCAATGTGTGTTTTCCTAGAATAATATAAGGTATTTCTAGAAAAAGATATAGAAATAAAATTTCACATAAAATAAAAAACTTATCAAATTCAAAACCAAAATTAGATGGTGTTTTAATAATCCATAAAAATTGAGAACAAAAAATATAAAAGATATATATTCATATTGAGTTGATGAAAGATTAAAAGAATTTTGTTTCTCTAACACCCAATAAACAATATTATTTCCATGTAAATGGAATATACCTAATGTGTTTCTTATTTCAATCATGTATCTACCAAAATCAGAATCGAATAGCTTGACATATCAAAATTTGTTTTAGAAAAATTAAATAATCTAAGATTCAAACATCCTTTAATATTTATAATAATCCATTTAACCTATTTAATGTGATTTTACGTAGGGTAACTTTGAAATATGTCACACATAAAAACTGAAAACATCAAAAAAGGCCTATATATGGTTAAGTGTAATAATCTTCGAATCATGACTCTATAGGCTTCATCAACAAATTTTTTATATTCATATAAATCTAATTTTTAGGTATTAATCATGGGAGTAATTTAATGTTGAGAATAATATAAACCAGATATTTTAACAATATCTAAAGAATAATAATATTGATTGCAAGACTACCATAATTTCATTCAAATATTTGAAAACTAAGGAAAAATTTCCATTCCACAATAATACTCATTTAAAATTATAATGTTTTCAAATAAAAAAATAATTACAATTGTTTTTATTGGAATATAAAAAAACAATATCATCATAATAAATTTTAATGGTCAGGATATCAACAAAAAATATCTTAATAAGCAATGAAGGGTCGACATATCCATACTCATAATTGTTCTTAAAAATAAAAGTAGTTAAAATTTTATACGAATATTGAGGAAACTTTTTCAAACAATACAAATCATTATATTTTTTTAATATTATTAAATATTATTTTAATATTAAAAACTAGGCGGTATCTAACACATAATTCATTAGAAATATAATTTTATAATTGTGGTGTTTGCATATATTTGATAACATTTAAATCCATGATAAAATGAATTAGAAAATAATATCCTCATATCTTTTAATATAGAAACATGAGTAATATATTCTTCAAAATAAATACCATATTCCTGGGAATATCTTTGAGAAAAAAAATATATTTTTTAACTATATTTCAAGTTTCATCATTCTTTTTTCTAAATATCCATTTTTTCTAGAAATTTAAGAATCATTTTTGGGAACAACTAATGTCCAAACACTATTAATTGTAAAATTATTTAATTCATATTTTATAACTATGATCCATTTATAATAATTTAATTTTTCTACAATATTCTTATGTAAAACATCATAAATAAATTCTTCATAAGGAAAATTATTCATAATTGATTTTCTAGTTGTTTTGTTTTATTCAACATTAAAAAACATATTATCTATAAGAAAATGTTTATGATTATTCCAAGATTTATAATGAATATGTTAATATTGAGAAAGAATATTCTACCACTCATGATAGGAAAAATTATTTTTAGAATATTATCCTTTTAAATTAAAATAACTAAATTTATCCTCAAGTTGATCCATATAATATTATATTTTATAGAATGATTATTCATCAAATGATACACAAATTAATTATTCAACAACCAATTTTCTTTTATAATATACTTTATATTCATTTCTATAATTTCAATATTATATGAAAATTACTTTATTAAATTTTTTATCAAATTTATCTAAATAATATTTAATATTAATAATAAAAAATACATACAAAGGTCTAAAAATATCCAATTAGGTTTTTTTATATTTTAGATTTCATGATGTGTCTTTTTCAACAAGGGTTTTAAATTTTTTTTTCTAATATAACAATATGATTTTCATATCCTCTTACATGAAATAATTAAGAAAATTAAACTCATATAACATGGTCCTATCCATTTCCTACTATGTTTTTATTTTTCTATTCGATAATACCATCATGTTGTGGTGTTCTAGTGGTTCAAATTTTTTGAATATACCTATTTTATTTAAAAAATAGTATAAATAATAGATAAGTAAATTCTCCACCGTGATAAATTCTAATTGAATTAATTATGTTTTCTTTCTAATTTTGAACCAATTTATAAAAATAAATTAATATATAAGAAGTATCAAATTTATGTGTACAAAAATTAACCCATGTACATATATTAAAATTATGAATAATAAAAATACAATATTTATTACCTCAAACACTAGTAGTTTTTATTGAAACATATAAATATAGAAGAATAATATCAATGAGGAACATAATTTATCATTATTTTCTTGACATGAAAATTATTTTATATTGTTTACCTTTAAGGAAAGAATCACATACAATGGATTTTTACACATTATGTTCTGGTAACTCTAAAAATGTTTGGTTCTTGTGAAGCCAAATAATTAACATGAAATTAGAACATAACAATCTCATATACCAAAAAAATCATCCGACCAAACAATACTTAAAATTTTGAAATTTTGATTAGTTGAATCTACAAAATTAGTCGAATACCTGTTGTCTCTATTATTTTTCTAAAACAAAATAGACTTACTCTTAAATATAGTTCATTTTTAATTTTGAAATTTAATAATTATTTCATCATAATATATTTTGGAAATTGTTGTGAAATTATTTTTCTATCATTCAACACATAAAACTTTAGGAAACTTGAGTAGAACATAAAACTCATTCCTCTATAAAACCTATTACTATTTCTTTATAATTATCACTAAAAATGACATTACCTATATAACACTTATTTAATGATTGATAAATTTATTTATCAAAATTTATGTGACTTAATATTCTAATATACATGAACCAAACATCCGTTTTGATGCTCCCAAGATACATTCCCTAAAAAAATTTATTTATGAAAGATTTAGTACTGATGAAATTTTGGATTTAATGGGATTAACATATGAATTAATCGAAAAAAACTGATTTCAATCACCTATTTATTAGAAATAAAAAATAAAAATATTTATAAATAAAATCATTAGTATATCGAAGAGATTATGGTAATCTAGAAGAATATTTTTTTTAATAACATTTAAAACATATAAAAGTTGAAGTTCTTATATAAGTGACCTTAATAATGTTAGTTTTTTGGTATTGGTTAAGATATTTTCACGACCAAGACCCAATATTTTTCATTCACTCTTTGAATCTAATACTTTTACTAATGTTTTTTATACCTTAAAAATGATATTTTTGAATTCAAAATTTTAATTTCATTTATCAACTATTTATTCTCTTAAATAACATTATTAATATTCCTTATCATAGCTTCATATCACTTTGAAATGAAATCTACTTCTCTCTTTAATTTTTCATTTTCACTAACAGACATTTTCATATTTTTTTGAGTAATTTATAGATCTCAATTTGTATAATTTCTATAAATATTGAAATATTTCTTCGAATATTAATTTTTTTAAGAACATCATAATGATGAATTTTATGGTTGTTGTATTAAATAATGATTTTTTCAACTTTATGATCAAGTTGTTCAACATATTTTTGAAATCCTTACATAGTGTGTTTTATTATCTGATTCTGAAGATAAATAATAAGTAGATCCACTTGCATGCTTTGATATAGCCATTACGAAAACGTTTTCCACATCCATTTCTAAGAAAGAAATTCAACGCCACTTAAATATTCATTTTAATTTCATCCTCCCAATAATTAATTATATTCATAAATGTATTAATTGATTTATTTTTTCCTTATTTTTACTTGGGAAATCATGTTTTATGTTCCCCCTTTTACTAAAATCATAAAAAACCACATCTTGAGAAATATTATAATTAAAATTACCTTTCTCTGTCTATTTATAATCAACATTGTTATAATATTATTAAGATATCCTCAATTATCCTTTATTATATTCACCATTAATATCATAATTTTCACCATTACTATCATTACTATATATCATTGAATCAAAAGTGCATGAAGAAATATTTCACATAAATGAAATTACATTCTTTATGAGACTATATTCTTTATTAAATTATATTCTTTAGAAATATATTTATACTCTAATTTTTTTTAATAGTGATTAAATAAGATTATCAAGAGTATATTACATGAATCTATTACATTCATCTATATTAAACTTTTTATGTTAAACATAATAGGAATTTCTTAAAGTAATATTTCAACAAGAATAATATTTTCCAGTGTTTCTCATAAATAAATAATACCATTAAAAAATCCATTAAATCATTGTAATATTTAATTAACAGTTTATTCTACACCCATTTATAATTCTTGATATTTAGCTCTTAGCATGCTCTAATTTGATCTAATAATCTTATCAAAGTGAAAAAAATTATGTTATAGAATTTTCCAAATGTCATATATAGTTTTATATTCTAATACATGACTACACACATTTCAATTTATCTCCCAATAAAAAATATTCATCTCCTTTTAATTCAATACATACATTACAACAATATTGCCAAAAAAAATTATAGGTTCACCATTTCGAATCTTATATAGATTACCATGGAATTTCAAATGATTAATGATAAAATTCATTAATAATTCCTCCATCTGAAATTTAAATTATTCAAAATATATGCCATATAAAATCCATGGTTTGTATTGATTATATATATTATTTTAGCATGTTCATTTTAAGCTAAAATAATCATTTCCCCCTCATACTTGTGTCATGAAACACTTATCACAACTAAAGACTAAATATTTCACACATGGTGTCATGCCCTGATACTAATTGTAGCTCTGAAAGATAATATTGTATATTAGCCAAGTGGGATTTAATTATACCATTTTTTAAACTAATATAAGGCTTAATATTTAATTGTAAATAAGAGTTATTATATCAATGTAGTGTAAAAATAAATAAAATGGAAATAATTACTTTTATAGTGGTTCATATCAATTTGATCCTAGACTACACTTCACCCCTCTTAAAAAACTATGTGAGATTTCACCCACTATATCCACTGTAATAGAATAATATAGTTAATTTCTCCCACATTGTGTCACAAAACTATTAAATTTTTTTCACTAAAGGGTATTAAACATAAAAATACATACCTTTTACTTTTATGGAGAAAAAACCTAACAAATATTCCTTTTTTACCACCCAAAGACACAATATAATGCCTAAATGTTTTATAGGATCCACAACCCCATGTATTACCAATTAATTTTTATTATAACCTGATAAAAATAACCAAATAGAAATAAACATAAATAATTAAACACAAAAAATTAGATGAAAGAATCACTATCTAAGAGTTTAGGTAATAAAGAGCCCTTTAGAGGTAAAGGTTCATAGGATTATAGTTTTATTTGGAGTACTAGATGACTCCAAATTGTGTCTCACCTATACAATTCAAAAATATCCTCATCCTCAAGTACCTAGATCAATATCTATCAAATTATATATATAGAGTTCTTTTTTTATATATGATTAAAAACATGATATCCATTGTATTTTATTTCTTTGTGATGATGCATGTGATGTGTTCTTGAGTGTATAAGAAAAATATACCCCCATGGGTCACTTTGATAATATATTAAACTAAAATCATGTTTTATATTTATAACACATAAGAATAATAAATACAGTATAAAAAATCATTAAAATCATCATTCATCTACGCTATAAAACATTCAAAATGTTTGTGAAATAAACTATTCAAATTATAGGCACATTTAATTTGGAAATCTCTTTTTCCCAAGAAGAAAACATGAAATGTCAACACAAATGATAATAATTTAATCCTACATAAGGTTCATTGAAAAATTTTCTTCATATTACAATAAATAATAATTTTTTTTATGGAATAATTATAATAAAATAAACATGAAAAAAATGAAATTTATTTTGATAAATAATTGTATAAATAAATCTGCTCATGTTTTGCGGTAAAATAAAATAATGGAAATACGTTAATATTGATTTGTCATATTATAGGTTCAAAACCTTTCAAAATATCAACTTTCTGTCACATATTTGTTTTTCTTATAATCAATTTATTATTTATGTGGTTACTAAATTTTTTGTCTTGTGGGCACTTCAATTTTTTTAATGTGGTTAATTCATGAGGCCTCATAAATAATGTTCATGTTGTCACTTTAAAACTTGCACAAAAATATCCTCCATTATCACTTCAAGAATTTTAAAAAATTTCACTCATAATCACATCTGTCATGCTCACTTTTTTAAATAATAAAATTTTCATGCATGGATAGTTTACCCAAGGTAAGTTTTAGAAAATCTTAAAACTTCGCTCGTAATTTATAAAATGAATTTCACTTTCATAATTTTTCGTATTTGAAATCACGGTCACTTCACTAATGGTAAATTATAGTATTATTCAATTTTCACCCCATTCCTATTTTTTTATTTTACTTCCATAATTATTCAAATATTAATTCATCATAACTTCACTCAAGGTCACTTCCAGAGGATGTAAAATTTTCACTCATAATCATTGCACTCAAGGAAACTTCCAAAAATTTTAAAATTTTCACACATGGTTAGTTAACTCTAGGTCACATCAAAATTTGTCATGTTTATACTCTTAGTCACTTCACTCTAGGTCACTTCAAGACTATTTCAATTTTTCATTCATTATCACATCACTCAATGTCACTAACCAAAATTTTAATATTTTCGCCCATCGTCACTTTATTCAAGGTAACATAGAGAAAGTCACTTCACAAGCTATATTTATACAAGTCAACTCACACTGTCAATTCATCACATTCATTTCACAAGGTCACTTCCTAAAATTCACATCATAATGTCACATTACAAGGTCAATTGATAATTTAACTAGAATATGAAAAAATAAACTAATCAAATTGTAGTATATGATAAATTAAAATTATTAAAATTATTGATAATAATAAAAAATTGGATCATGGATCCTATTATTAATTTCTTAGAGTCTTCATCTATATATAGAGATATAAATAAGAACCTAAAACACAAAAAAAAAATCAACACGAGATTGATGTTATATGTACTTTTGTAAATTTTTCAAATAAAATATGAGAAATATGAAATAAAATTTCAACCACCATATTATTATACCTCCATCACAATGTTATGTATTCATACTGATGGGATATATATATATATATACATAATTTATTACCTAGGGAAGAACTTAATGGATTCACATGACACATGGATGGTCAAACAATTATTGGATGAAGATCAAAGGGCCATAATAATAAAAAATGATGTTTTCTTCTCCCCATACAACAAAATTTAGGAATATTTATATGTAATGTAATATATATATATATATATATATGTCACACATTTCTAGGTAGTGTCATCTTCTCAAAATAGTGGAATGCAGTACATAAATGATGAGATAAATACTAAACTCTATCCCACATGAAATGACCTCATCATATTCATCATAGAAAAAGGACTATTGCATGGTGAAATATAGGATATATGTATATGTTTTTTCATCATGGGAATCACAATATAAAATTATTAGGAACATAATATGAGTATGGGTAAATAATTTAAAAATCCTTGTCAATTCTAGTAAAATATTCACATGCTATGGTGGACTGAGAAAAGTAGTAGACAAAATCACAACTATATAGAGGTCCTTGCACTCATATTAGTCTATCAACGAGCATATATCTAAACAAAAACAGTTCAATAATATAATATGTCACATAAAATGGGAGGTTTTGTTATATAAGTATATTTTATACCATTTTTTAGGGGGATCTACTATGCTTCTTTATAAGGAATATGTGTATTTAACCAAGCTATACAGAGTGAAATCAAGGGAATGTGTGAGTTTTAAAAGTAATCATTTGAATATAATTATGAAAAGTAGTGTTCCTAAGGGATAAATCAATATTAGTTTTGTCACATGAGCTTTGGGGTCACTCCATCAAAATTATTATTATTATATTTAAATCATTATATTTTCATTAAAAACACCCTTATTTTTTTAATGGTTCTAAATTTATATTCATAATATTTTTTCACATTTATCATCTCCTAAAGTTATTTAATTTTTAATTACTATATTTATATGTATCCTCATCATAAAACCTTGTAATTTTTTTATGATCACATCTCTTCATAAATATATTTAAATATTTTTTAAAGGTTATTTGTATGAATTATTATTAACATATGATCAATATTAATAATTATAAAAGTTTGTATTTCTCCTAAAATATCCAATGTTATGTTTTGTTATTAACCATGCATTTATTTATATACATTTTAGTTTAATAAAAATAAATTTAACATCGATGATAAGGATTTGAATAAAATGTTTTAACAGTAGTTTTTATGAGAAAAAATAAGTTCTTTCTTAAAAAAGAACATTTCCCTTATAGATTATGATGGGGCATGAGGTCTGAACTGAAACCCTTAGGAGAAAGTTTACTCTAACTGACTAGTGTGGCCTATATTTCCTCTAATGTTCTTGAATGCCTCATGGAGTTTTTTATGATTTCAATGATTTTTTTTAAAATTTAAGAGATTTAATTTTAAAAGGAAATATCTTGGTATTTATTTAAAATTAAATATTTGTTTTAGAGAACAGATATATATTATAACTATTTATATGATTTTATATTTAAAAAATGTGTAATTTAAAGTGTTTATGAATTTCAAAATAATTTTTTAAAATAAATATTTTACAATTTTATCATTATGAACATTTTTTTTCTAAAAATCCAATTTTAAATTTAAAAGGTATATTGATGCTTAAATGATTTTTTTATCAATAACACATTATTATATTCTAATCAAAGTAATTTTAAGTTTTTTCAATAATTTTTATATACTAATTGGTATTTTATTTCATTAAATACCCCTAACTATGATTTTATGCACACCCCATGTTTTTGAATATTTTTCATAGGGATTATTGATGAGTATGATATATTATGGAGTAAGGTATTAAATATTAGGTTTAGTCTACACGATTCTAAATAACTATTCAAATAGTTTCTATTAATTAATGAAATTCACATTTTATATAAATTAACGGGATTAGATATGTTGTGGAATTATGAATTATTTAAAACTATAGAACTAATCTATATTTATAATGTCATGAATTAATATTAGATAATGATGTTATAATTTTAATTTTTAAAATTAGGTTACTTATTATGTATTTCAAATGGTATTTAAAAGAGTGTGTAATTTAGCATCATATTCAAGAGTTTTGGTATTATGAGTCTCAACTAATATCAAAACAGGATTTAAATAAACCTATAGATCACAATATTAATTATTGATGATATATTATGTTTTGAATCTTTTTGAGATTGAATTTTATGTTAATTTATGTTATATTCCCATAATTGTGACTCCCTGACCAAAATCATCGGGCTTGATTCAATGTTCCACACAACACTATATACAACTCATCATAAAATATGGGAAGCTAACCAATCGTTAGGGTCAAATGTAAAGTGGAAGTAATATTCCCTTAGTAATCGTGGAAATTATCGGATAATAATATAACAACATAATCCATATAAAAAACATAATATAAGATAAAATTAATAATTTTTTTAAAAGATTCATGTCAATTCATACAAGTATAAACTACCAGACCTTCATTGAGGCTAGTTAACATGTATAAGAAGCACATATAGATGAAATTAATAAGTAAAAGTTTTATGTTAACTATTTAAGGGTTTCATTGTTTCATATCCATCTCCTAACTTCATGCTCCTTAGTATCCTATGACATGGTCATTTACCTTCTCTGTATCCTAGATTATAACGTCATCAAGCCCACTGAGATTCCCATATGGGTATTGAGGACAAAATTAATAGGACACCACCAATGCATCCTTAACATAAGTTTACAAGTTTAGATAAGTGTATTACATGATGAAAAGGTAAATTAATATAATAATAAAAACAATTATGTTCCATGAAATCTTATGAAATCTAAGAAACAAAAAAACTATACTGTATATGCATTGGTTCCAGGACAAAATAATCTCATATACTATTAGACACATGACATTAATCAAACTATGAAACTTTATCAACCTTTAATAAGAATTCATGTTTCATGCAACATGACTACCTACTCATATTTAAAGCTACATGAACTTAGAATGACTAAAAAATGGAACTCTATAGATACACAAGGACATTACCCAATAGTAAATTAGTATAGTCTATAGACCATATTTTAATAGTTTAAGGAAATATCTTCTAATGGAAAAGTAACATTACAAAATCAGTGGCTTACCATCCTACCTAGATATACATCCCAAGAGTTATTCCACCTATACCCAACCTTAATGAATGGGGAAATGTCTATTAGAGACATATATCAACTAGAACATTGAGACAAGGTTCCACTTACTATGCACAATCCACATGTAAAACTTGGGTTATAAAGAAAAATCATACCATAATAAATAATATATAGGCTATTAATAATATATAAAAATGTCACAATATAACATGGATAAACCATGTAATATCAAACATTCCATGTATATGAAAATATTAGAAACATAATGCTCTACATAGTTAGGAACACACAATATATACTACCATAACATCACAGAGGGTCCCCAAACACACCAATAAAACCTATTATGAAATTTCCACTATATGAGGCATAAACATTTCTAAAACATGTCAAAAAATTCCATATAAAGGATAATTAATATAAATAATCACTACCATTAGTCAGATGGATCCATTTTCCGTTATATACCATGGAGTGACACCTAGTTCATTCACACACATAAAAATTGGCTATAATCACCAAGACATGATCTACCAACATTAGGGATGAATCCAAGAGTTTGAGGGATATAGGGTATCTTGAATAATCCATTATAAAATATCAATTTTTGAGATAATGTTCTAGGATACAGATGGGTTGGATGGACTCAAAAATTTATAGTGAAAAATAGGTATCCTAACACCATAATGAAAGACCCAAACCATGGTGTAAAGGGTACTAATGAGGAAAAAAATATGGTTCATGTTAGGGGACTAAAAAATATTGGTTCATAGAAAAATAATTTAATAAATCCACATAATGGTCATAAGTTATATCTAATTTTCCAGGGAAAGGAGACCACACCCCAAGGGAACCACCACACCATCGAATTATGAAGATAAGAAGAAGCCCATATGATATCCAAAATTTCTGGCATAGTGACCCAAAGATTGGTAGAATAGACCAAGATCCACCTTCCAAGAATCCATGTGGCAACCAACTATCCATGACACAACTATTTCAAAAGTGGTGGAAACATTAAACATAACTAATAAACCACAATTCCACCCCACATGTATATCCTCCATGACTCAAAACAATCACCACACTAAAGAATATAATTCCAAATAAAAAACTATAGGCCATTACAATATCCCCTTCTTAGGAATTCATTTCCTTTATAAGTGTCTCTAAAGTTCCTAATCAGACACCATGGTCAATTAATCTAATTCCCCAAATTCCGCATCCCAATTCTCTTCATGGATACATCTCTGTTTCTAGAGGACTCTTAAAAGTGGAATCATCCATCATCACAAAATATTTTTTCTCCAGTCTATAGCCCACACCATGAACTCAAAAAAAGATTCATCAGGCTCTTGAAAAATATCCTCATAACCAATCACATGAATTGTGTTATTCATGTACCTATGAAGCAAAGAGACATTGAACACATCATGAGTATTTCAATAACAACGAGTAAGATCCAAATGGTAACCCAATATCAAAACATGATCTGTATTACTGAATGGTCCAATGAATATTATCTCTAGAATCTCATAATTCCACATACATTGATTCTCAAAATGAGGACTCAGTCAAAATAAAAAATGACCTCCCGTAGTGAACAACATGGGTTTTCATCTAAAATATCAGCAAATGATCATTTTATTCTCTAAGAGATGATTAACTCCTTCAATTTCAAATATACGCTATTGGATTTATAATTTACTATACATAGAACCACAAATAATACCTCACAAACCTTATTCCAACACATCAGTTACTAACACAGTCAGCTATGAATAGCCTAAAAAGTTTCCATATTAATTGATTATTAGAAATTGTTATTGAATTCAATCTCAATGATGTCTAGGTGATCATACCAATTTCCATAAAAGTCTAGAATTCATGATCACAAAATATCCTCTAAAATATGGATTATCCTCCCTAATTATCCATCTGTCTAAATATGATATCCTATTCTCAGTTTTTTATAGGTACCATAGGAAATTTTTATTCCATTCAAATACAATGATTTCAAAAATGCATCTCTATTTGATAAAATGATCAAAGGATATCCATGAAAGAGTAAAATATATTTCACATACATGTTCCCCTACCCATCCACTAAAATGGACTCTCAAACCGATAAGAAATGAGACACTTTAATTTCCATATCATCTACTACATGAACAACATAATGAATTCCCTTGGTCCTATGTAACCCCAGCATAAAGGATTCAACGACATTATCACACGTTCACATAGGCACAAAAAATAGATCAGTTAAACCACTATGATGTTTATTTTCCACCATTATCAACAAGAAGGTAAGGCATCACAAGATAAAAAATGATGTCTCTCTTCATACCTTACATATAAAACTAATTTTAGATGTCATGGAACATCATTATCAATTAAGGATATATTATAGATTTAAAAGTATGATAGTTTGTATTCAGTTACTCTATCAAGGAAGATAGAAAGAGAACCCTCCCATAAATTTAAATAATTTCTTCATCCTTTAAGGAAAACCCAAGTAAAAAATCATCCTCTACAAAGGGATTTTTTATCACTGCAAACTTTAGATTCTCAAAACTGGTCAAGATTTAATTGGTATACTAATGAAGAAATTATAATAAAAGACACAATAGAGATTAATCCATGGACCATAGATGTATCCACTAGGTACTCAGCCATAAAATTCATCAGACATAATTCTATTAAAGATGGATTCTCTCTGAGTTCCTATATCTCCATATTTTTCCAACTAATAGTATCTAAAAGAAAATTTTCTTTCCCCAGGGCATATACCATCTCAATGTAAAATGGGAAAATATACTCCTCCCAATTCCAATGAAACAAATTAATTTCTAACTAGGAGATCATGTACCACATGATCTTATGGTATGTGTAGAAAAAACCACTCCCCGAATAGATAGTTTCACCAACACTTTAGACTATAGACCCAAATTTATAGCTATAAGTAATGTGTTGGGTATTTTTCTCCTGTGGAAACATATAGAATTACTCTTATGAGGCTAATTTATACTTATACAACATGAAAATCAGATCCCTATACTTCAGGCATCAGAAAACTCTACATTTCTAATCTTAGGAAATATAGGGATCCAAACTGTGGCTATCATAAATATATTCTTCATATCAAGGAAGGGATCTTCCCCTTGATTAGAGAACTTAATTTTAACCCCATTTCTAGTCATCCCTATCATTTTTTCATAAAAATGGGCCAATTCCTAGATGGAATTTCAATATTACCCCCAATGAATAATAAATCTATTGATCTCAAAGACATTATATGGGTGTAGAAAAAGAATCACATCCTCAAACATATCCTAGTTAACTAAAATAAATTTTTTAGAAATTATATACCCATAGAAATTAACATTAATAACTGAAAATATTCACTTTGAAAATTTGACAAAATTCTGATGTACTATAAAAATATTGCACACAATCTCACGGTTCCTAACATTCATATCTTAATACATAGAATATATCATGAATTAATCCTTGAATTTAAAAATGATCATGTAAAAATATTGATGAAATATAATATTCATAAGTTCTGTGAATATAATCAAACAATTTGAAGAACCAAAATGAATGAAAAGGAACTCAGACACTCCATATCTACTCCTAAACAATAGTTTTGGAATTTAATCATATCTATCCTATAACTGACGATATCCTGAATGAAAATGAATCAAAGAAAACAATTGGTATCACCATAACATATCAAATACATCATCAATCCTAGATAAAGGGTACCAATTCCTCACTGTGACCAGATATATCTTCTAGTTGTCTAAATAGAGCCATATAATACTATCTTACTTCTTTAAAAATAACATGGGAGAACCCCAACGACATGTTCAATGTCATATAATTACCTTCACATAAAAATCATCCAACTACACCTTCAACCATTTAAACTCACTTAGTACCATATGGTATGGATGAATCAATATTTTTTGTGACCAAGGAACAATATCAATATCAAACTAAATTCCCCTTTCTAGTGAATGAAATGAAAAACCGTCTAGGAATTCGTCCATATAGTGATCCACCACTAGAGGCGATATAAATGGTTATACTATTGATTCATTAAAAATATCCATAAATACTACTTTTACTATAATATATCCAACCTAAATCCTATACATTACCATATTACAAACTTCAATATGCTACTCGCCAATCAACATGAACCTATATCTTCTTTACGTAGTGAAAAAATATTCTTCTTTAGTAACATATGATATTTGATGATAGTTGTACATAGGGTAAATTTTTTATATGACATTGAATCTATTCATGTCTTTGATCATGAAATCATATAGATTTTTTTAGCTGGTAATAACTATGGGTAATTCATGAAATCACATGATATGATATACTCTATTTCCCAAAGGCATGTCAAGAGAGAGTAATTGAGTAGATAAATTAACTAGAAAATATTAGATTTCACTGACCTAATAAATTATAAAATAATATAATGTACATTTATCAAACAATGTAGTACATATAATATATTAATTAAGAAAATATCCCTAACATTTTATGTTACCAACTTATTGATGGATAGAACCTCACAAATATAAAAAATCCTTCCCTTAACCTTAGTATGACCTCGCCTATGCTGTGAAAGACTTGCCTGGGTCATTGAAGTATGTGGCACATGAGTATGATACTGAGTACCTCTTTATACACCATTACTTTTTCTTTTTATATATTTATATGAAAATTTCGAACAAAATATCTATAGGAAACTAATATTTCCATATTAGTGACATTTTTTTTGTGGATTTTCGAAATATGTAATAACATGTCCCCTATTTCTATAGTTTTAACACATGGTTAAGAGTAATTGCATATAATGAAAATTAGACTATTTTTTATTATGGAAAAGGGTAAGTATAAGAGCCTAGAAAAGGATAAAGGGAGATAGGGATAGGATGAGGGAGGGCCCCAAAAGCTAAGGGGGATGGAAATAATAAAAACAAAGAGAATATCCTTAGATAATGTTCACTCTCTCAATAGAAAGTTACTTAAGGCTATAAAAATGGTTATAATTATGTCTTTGGTGGCCAGGGAGGTTAGAATGTCAGAAACTATATTCCCCTCATGCTAGAATTGATGAACTTCAGTATATTCTCTCATCAAGACTCAGAATCTGTGAATATCACATGTGATGGAACATGGGATAGCATGAAGATGAAGGAGGGAACTATGGATGATTGAAGAATCCATTTTCACCGTAGTGAGCTTGATATTTACCTTTAGACACATGGAGTGGCCCTCCAGAAGTGCATTGGATTCAACTTGAAGGGAGTCCCCTCATCCGAATTGGCCCATGATGGACATGATGTATGAACCATGAGGATAAAATACCACTCCTCAAACCCACATGGTTTATGTAATATAAGATCCATCATAATTAATCTAGAAACATATTCCATGAGGCCTCTACTGAACCCACTGACTAGGTCTGTTATTGCAACCCTGAGGGAGAGATATGATTCCTTCCAAGGACATTTTGTGGGATGAAAGATCTCTCCAGTTGGGAAGAATCCTCAAAAGATCAACCGTAAGTTATTTTTTATTTTAAAACAAGACCATTATCAGTATAGTAGGAACCTTCTTGATAGTAATTACTTATTTTCTAACATATACTTAGAATCCAACCATGATGATCATAACATGATCTTTAAAATCTTGTCCATTGATTCTGTAAACCTAAAACCAGTGTAAGGTAATTATTTTATCTGAAGAGGTTTGAGTAGGAGATTCAAGAATGGAGTTGAGAGATCTCTAAATGGTTTGTTCCCATTTTCTACAAAAAAATAGAAGAGATAGAGTTTCTTCTTGAGGGTTTTTATAACAGAAACAGTAGGACACCTGTGGTGCCCATGTAATTTAATTTTTCATCTATTAGGAGAGACTAATGAAAAACACGCCAAGTGTAAAAATTATACCTCACAAGTACCTTATGAAGCCACATAATTTCCCCCAAGTGATACACTTCATTTGAAACCAAGGTCATCCTCCAATATTATTTAGCCGATAAATTTCTAGACGACAGACTAGTAAACATATAATGATCTGACTCAGCATTAATCTTAATAAGGTCAAAAATATTATGCTGATCTATATACAGAATATCCTGAATGATTCTAGGATACATGTTGTCATGTTTAAATGTGAAAATCAGAGTTGAAAAGCTAATAAATACTTGTTTTGAGGTATCCTAATTTTGAAAAAAAAATTGATGTCACCCCTTCCAAAACTCCATCGAGAATGTGGCTGAAGGTCTAAGAAAAATGGTTGGAGTGTATAAAAAAGCGGTGAAGGGGAGATCCTGCCAAACCCGTGTTATCACCATATTTCTCAGCCAGGAACCATCCCTAACGCTTTTGTTTCTCAATAATATCCCATATCGTCTAAGCTAATGACTCCAGAATTGAATCTAAAAAATTTCTATTATTTATTCCACCCTCATGAAAAGGTCAAGCCACCCTCTTCCATTATATACAATGGAGTCTCCCCTAAGACTGTAAATCCTATATAAAAGATTCCATAATCTTCTCTATAAAGGCTGAATGTTAGTAAATATTCAACATGTTTTGAAAAAACACCTCGAAGAATAACTCTTTGATGTACTCCCAAGTAATTCCATCACACTTGAAATCTTGGTCTATAATGACCCACCACCTTCATGATGGCCCTTAAGAATTAATACAACCATATTTAACCTCATATCCACAGGAGTCTCTAGTAGTTCAACGATTCTTTCAATTATATTAACCAATTCGTTAACATTACGAGGACTATAAGTGAACTGACATATAAAAATATGATGGCGTTAAAAGCCTTCGGCATAATCAACTATCATCATATTGACTCCTTAACCCTAGAAAGGAAAAATATATAAGCCTATGGTGTGTGGTTTATTTTTATATTGAACCACTAGAGTAGGTGAGGAAGAATGCTTTCTGGAAACCTCTTTTATATCATGTATTCTAATAGGTGAATCCTTCCAAGAAGAGTTATTTAGGTGTCTTGTAGGTTTTATTTTTTTGAAATTAAAAATTAACTTTTAGAACAACTAAAATAACTTGGTTAAGAAAACAAAAAAAGTAGTTTCAGGGAAAATATAGTGGATTTGTAATGGCTGACCAATCACAGGGGATACAAAAAAATTGTTTATATCCCTCATCATTCTATAAGAGGAAAAATCATAATCCTATGTACAAAAATTTTAGTCATAATCATATATATATATATATATATCACAATAATATTTACATGTTTAACTAACTAATTATAGTTGAGATATATCAAAATATTATTGATTAAATATATATCCTTTAACATATATCACAATTCAAGGTATTTAGTTAAATAAATACTATGTCGAAATCAATAGGTATATATATAAAATGTGAACCTCCATTCATACTAATGATGTATGAATACATGAGGACCCTAATCTAGATCATCCTGATCGAGTGAAAGTACCACATTACCTCATTCACAACTCCCCAAACCCAATAGTCCATTGACTAGTGATGGTGGTCAAATATTGTATGGGTAGATTATACTATTGGTAATAACATCCATTAAAATATAATAAAAAAACAAAATATGAAATATATACATCACAATGGAAGATAACATGAATAAATAAACAAATAAGTTCCATGTCAATTCATACAAGAATAATCAAATACACTCTCTATTGTGGATGCTAAATAAATACATTAATCCTAAATAAAAAATATTAATAATTTAAATTGTAACATCAACTATCCAGATATTTTTTTGTTTCACTTCTATCTCTTAAATCCAATCTCATTATTACCTCATCAAAGGGACCTTTGCCTCCTATGTATTCATGATCATGAATTCTGCATGTAAACCATGATTCCATGGAAGGGTGTGAGTATTAACCTTTCACGATTCCACCAATTCATCATCAGCCTACGTGTACATGTATATTTTATGTTTTCACATGGTGTAAAGGTAATTTTTTTCACAGAATTATGACAAGTTATGTACTGAGTGATCAGGTGAAAAAAGATACCCGAACATCATTTGTACATACTTTTGTTCCATGCTGGATGAATATCATATGTCGTAAAATTCCTAACTTAGATCCCACTACATAACTCTTTCTACATTAAAGGATAATCCATTATCTATGTCACATGACAACCTCCATTCATTTAATGGTATGTGTGTTTGGAATTCAAAGATAATGAAACTCTATACATATGCAAGGATGTTCCCCATTGATAAATCATATCAGCCTACAGAACATCTTCTGAAGGTGTACATCAATATCCTCTCATTGGATAGTTTCATGCCAATCTCAGGAGATAAAAATCCTATGTAGATCCACATATGACTATTTATGTCCCTTGAATTCCCATTTTATGGATTCATATATTTCTATCAGAGACATCTCTCATCCTGAACACAAGATAAGGTTTCACTATCTATACACATTCTACTTGTAAAAAATTTCTCTAGAAGAAACATCATATAATAATTAATTATACATAATTTATTAATAAAACAAAATAATGGTAAAAAATATCTCTAATCAATCTTTTCATATCAAAAATTCTAAAATAATGAAAATAATACACAAACAGTACACCGCATAGCAAGGAACACACAATCTATACAAAGTTACTATCTCACATGCTACCAGAACATACCCAAAATATCTATAATGAAATGTTCTATACAATGTGAATATACATAAGTAAATAATATCAAACTATTTCATAAAAATACCCATGATGGATCATATATTTTATATTTAACATGAAGTTGAAAATTTCCAATATCCTCTATGGAATGAAACAAAAATCATGACTGTGTGCCAACTTTCCCAAGAATCCCCAAGAGTTGATCCTATAAAAACAAGAATGAAGAAATACTTTTAATGGATATAAGTAATCTCAATTAATCACTTGTGTTTACCGATGTTTTATGGGAATGAATTCTATAAGTATTAGTTATAGGGCCTTAGAAATTTGTAGAGAAAACTAGAAAACATTACACTATGGAGAAAGGCATACAGCATGGATTAAGGGGGATTAATGCATAAAAAACATCAACGTAAGGAATGGTACCATGAAATAGTGGTTCATGGTCCAAATTATTTCTATAAACACAAAATGGTCAAATGACAGATACTATAAAACACAGAAAGGAGACCATGAAACAGGAGAACCCCCATGCTATAGAATTCCAAAGTTAAGATGAATTCTACGACACAACCAAAATCCATATCATAGTGTCCCTAAAATTGGTAGAACAACTCATGCTACGCCTTCCATACCTCTGAGTTTTTGATCAATATCAAAAACACATATATGTAAAAATATGATAAATAATGAAATCTTACTACTACACTGTAGTTCCCCAATAACACTACATACACCCCTCCATAATGAAAAACAAAAACCATGACATAAAATCTAGATCCATTGTAAAAAATTTAGGTAATTAAAATAATATTTATGTTAATTTTAGATAAAATATTCAATATAATGTGGAATTATATACACTTACTTTGGCTTTATTATTTTGGATTTAGGAATTTCTAGAGTTCTCTTAAAAAGTGAAAATTTTCATAGAGTACTTTCTTATGATTAATATTCAAAATTATTATTTACTATACTCTATGTAGTCATAATTAAAATCATTATTTATTATATTATTAATTAGGAATTAAACTATATCATTTCATAGATAATTTATCTTTCACAATATAATGTTGATAGAATAAGGATTGGTTGCAAGAAGGAAGTAGAATGATCTTAAAAAAACTTTCCCTTCTAAATGATGTACTTATAGTAATTACCACAATAAATTTATATGAAAAGTATTTAAACCTTTTATAACATTAAAATATCTTATAACCAATTATATAATATATCAAATACCTCTTTTATACCTTGGAATATTAACGTGTCATCAATTATTTTTAACTAAATTTTAAAAATTTAAAAATATTAACTTTCTTGATAAAGAGATTTATTATTAGGGTAATTTAAAATATTTCACATTTCCACTAGATTTGAAGCATAATATGATTTTATATTAATTTTGGAAGAGTTTTACCTACATAAAACCAATATATATAAAATTTTATTTTTTTTATAAAGAGTGACAATTTTTTGAAAAGAGTGAAATTTTAATATTTCAAAAAAGATCCTATTAGACCAATTTATAAAAAATCATGTTCATTCTAATTTTTTCAAATTATATATCATAAATATTACATTTTAAATGCTTCATTTTTATTAATAAATACGAAAAAATAGTACTAGTTGAATTTGGTCTAATAAAATGAAGGATTTTGTAAATTCCAAATTTTTTATATTGAATGGACCGCCCCACATCATAGACAAGAAAAAAATGGAAATTTGGAAAAGTCCTAGTAAATGTATGATTTATGCACATAAATTTTTTATATTGAAAGATACAATTTAATTACATTTTATTGTTTACTATTATTCATTGTAAGGAATAAAAATTATATAAAACAATGATGTATAACTATTTTTTTTTTGAAAAAGATGAAATTAATTTCATTTAAAAAAAAATGAATAATGTTGTTAGGATGAAACATATTTCTATTGGAATAATATAATACCATAATAATGTAAAATAAATTTATCATTTAAGAAAATATTTATTAAATGGAACATTTAAACCATAACAATCTATGATATTTTTAAATTTGATGTTTCTTTTATAAAATTAATTTATTTTTTCTGTAAACATCATAAAATTGAAAAAAAATATTAAATTAGAAAAATGTGATATTTATTTGAAAATACAATATTCAAAATTGTTACAAAATGTGAAAGATAATTAGTAACGGTAGTAAATAAGAAAATAACATGATTTTAGACTATATTTTAGTGAAAATTATGAATATAACTCTAGTAAAGTTAACTATAGAAAGAATTCATATAAGAGAGAATATAGGAATAATTTTATGAGTAAAGGATGAGATAATACATATGAATTTTTAATGAAAATATATGATTGTTTCATGTTCTCAGGGTATTATTAAGAATATACCCATTGTGGTGAAATAATTATGGAATATTCTTGAAAAATGAAAAATATATGAAATAAATAATTTTAAGTATTAACGTTATAGAACTACTATATGAACAAAATTTCTATTTAAATAGAAAAAATATATGTATAGATATTTATTATATATGATATTATATTTAATAGGTTTGTATTTAATAGTTTATACTTTAAATATACTTAATATAATTTTCTAATCAAATGATATTGTGTAGTTGAATGTTTTTGGGGAATATTTTAATTAAATTAATTAGTTGCAATCTGGTATAATAATGAATGATAAATATAAAGTTCAATAATAATTTCAATTTTATTTTGAAATATGAATATTATGATTTATATCAATTAAATTTGTAATGATTATATATAAGATGAATTATATGCCAATTTTATTAATTTAAAATGAGTATATTTAATGATAACTATAAATAATAATTTTAATATAATATTCATCTGGGTGAATAAAATATTAATATGAAAAGAGAGTTTTTTAAATAATTACAAGAGTATTTTTTTAAAAATGCTTAACAAATGGAATATAATTCACATAGAAGTGAAAATAAATAAAATATAGAACATAAGATTTATAGAGGTTAAATAATTAATAATAAATAATAAATAATGTAAAGAAATAAATAGAAATATGAAATATAATATAAATAAAATAAATATAATAACTCTAAAAAATAGGGCACTTTTCACTCGACGAAGGACTAAGAGAAAAGTTGGGCATGAAGGGGGTTAGAAACTAAAATGTTTTTAAGGAAGTATAAACTAGAAGGGTCTATGCACATAACAAGGAACAAGAGATCTCATTAGAATGGTTCAGTTCTTAAGAGACTTATAAAGAGTTTTCTACCACATCTTGATATATAATGAATCACATAATAGAATTATAATTTGATATGGGATTAGTACTATGGGTATTGTTCAACTCTTTAAAATAATGTGTGAACATTTAGAAAACAAATCACCACCCCCATCGTATTCTAAAAAAATTATGTTTATATTTAATCATATAAAAAACAAAATGCACAAACAAATATATATATATATATATTAACTTATAGGTATACTCTTAGGTACCTAATGACCCCAATCAAATTTTCATAATGATGACCCATTTTGGGAAACTGACTTTCTCAGGTTCCCCTAACATTATACATCCTTCTCAAAATATAGATTTTTTGGAAACCATAACCTTGTGTAAGGATATATACATAAATTATACTACCTTTTTTGGAGCATTTGTATGAATTCCATTCCTACTGATGATAACCACCAATGTATTGGAATCCTACACACCTCAAAGTGTAAATGTTTCACTAATAATAAGTCTAAAACACTGATGCACTTATTTTTTGGATGTTATTGGGATATACACTTGTGGTACACCATTAGAGGCCCTCAAGGATCTCCTGAAAAGAATTGAAACAATGAATTTGGTTCTACATGAATGATGGGATTATGAGTTAGAGACACAAGAACATGAAAAGAATTGTTCATTATTATCCCTACATTCTTCTCGGTCTTACAGGACACACATAATGTCGTTTAGCACAAGGGGTTTAATACAAATCTCTAATTCATAAGAACCATGTTATTGGATATTTTTTACCCTCTCATATATCAATAAATGGAAGACAGTTTTCCTTAATCTATATAGGTCCTCTCACCGATCCACCTCCTTTAAAGGGTGCCTTCCCTTATGAGAAGGGATACAAACACTTGGATAATGTTTTAAAATCATTGTCAAGGATTGAAAATGAATATGAATGGATAATGTTATCAAGGGATAATGAATGGTTATCTCTTTGTCTTATACCCATGGGGATCTATCATTCTAGATTTCTTGGTTTAATTCAGGGAGTTGAATTCAGTTTGATCCACGTTAGATGATAAGTACCAACAGATCCATATATGTAAGACTTATAATTTCTCCTAATCAAAAGTGTAGTTTTACTCTTAGATTGTGTTCAATGATATAATAGGATACTAATTTTTTAAATTGAACAAAAGTTATTATAAGATAACCTATAAATTCATTATACATCAAAACATGAATATTTTTCATTCAAGGAGAGAGGCTTACACCCCACCCCGTATACTTATTTTCAAAGGCATCCAGGATGACCTATTGATGGTGTAATGAAGTTTTGGTTCTATTCTAGTTTATTATGATAATGTTTTATGATCAGATTTACCAGAAATTTACTACATTCATCCCATATGACACCCTTCATTTCTTATAACATATAGTCATATTTTTGTTCTCATGGTTTATTAAACAAAATCACTTGTGAGTCATAGTGGTGTAACCACTTAGTTGATTCACATGATACATGGATGATCAAAAAATATAGTAATTTAAATAATAAGTCTACATTAATAACATAAGCTACTATATCAAAATCCTCCTAGAATTTAACTATTGAATGGTCATAAGATATATATATATATATATATATGTGTTTTTGTGTGTGTTTGTGTGTGTTTGTGTGTGAACATGTGTGTGTGTACCCACATTTAGACATTTTCATCATTGGAATCCCACCCATTGTGTTTTTTAATGGTAGTATGTGTAGGGTTAAATAAATTTTTAATACATTATAACAATTTAGAATGATATGAAATCTATGGTCGATATGTAATAGTATTATATAAAATTATTCCTATATTTTGTTTGATTCATGACTATATTTCCATCCATAATTAGATGTTTAAATAAATAATATTTAATAATACAATATATCAGATACATAGTGGAGGTTTTCAGATATAAAAGAACTTTTGATGTGTTCATAAGGGTAGTCTACTACGTTCTTTCCATAGAAATATATGTATTTACCATTTTTAGAGATATGTGGTGGGGGAAAGAGTGATATATAAGAGTTATGTTAAAGTTGGATTTATGTAATTTTGAGTCATAACGGGTTTAATTAGAATCAATTTTTGGTAATAAAGAAAGGGTTTTATCAAAAAAAATATTTATTCTATGTTCAAATAATATCATTTCAAACAAAAAAAACTCAAAACCTTCATATTTTAGATATTCCCATTTTATCTTCCTAAATTATATTCTTTAAAAGTTATCATTTTGGATTAAAATATATCTTGAAAAGATATATTTCTATGTATCTTCAGGAAAAATACATTTTTATTTCGAAAATAACTTCACTTTACTATTCATTATAAATATTTTTTAAATAGATGTTTCTATGATATGTAAACAACTTCTTATCCATACCATTATTATAATAAAGTGATCACATATTGAAATAATTTCCATTGTGGAGTTTATATTTATTTAAAATATATTTATTTATATATCATTTCATTTTATAAAATTTTCTGAACACTAATGTTAATAACATGAAAAGAAAGTATTAATGGAATTTATCATGTAAAAAATAAATCCACTAAATTATCGGTTAAATTATATCGCTTAGGAATTTTCATTTTATAATAAGGGAGGGGAGTGAACCCAAAACCTAAGGTATTTATTTGACTATGTGATGGGTGAGAACTATATATCCCTCAATCTTATAAGTTTTTTCATGTATTTTTGAATTTCATAAAAATTCTTTACTAGAAATAGGTTGATTTAAATTTATAAGGATGTGTTTTCACTTTAAAAAAATGTAAAAGTTTTTGTTTTATATTGAATTAACTATTTCATAATGATTAAATGGATATGGTTTTTAGTTATGATGTATTTAATGACTTTTTTATATTCTAAATGAATTTTTTAAGAAGAATAATTTATCTTACACATGTATTTTATTTTATTTATGAAATCCCATTTTGACTTGTAAAAGGTAATGTTTTTGAAAATCAAATGTTTTATTAAATCAAATTTAATCCATTTCTAATAAAGTATATAATAGAATTTATAGAGTATTTTACTAACCCAAAAGATTTTATCATTCTTTAAAACCATCTTACTGAGATTTTTTGATGACACAATGTTCTCAAATATTTTTTAGACGGTTAATTTATGAGTATGTGCTATTAATTATTCAAGTATTAACTATATGTTTCATCAGGAGTGATGTGGATGTAGTACTCATAAAAGATTTATTAATTGGAAAAAATAAACAATTTGAAGAAGTATTACAAGATCATAAATTTAATATAAATCCAAAATAATTAATGATATAGATCTAAAAATATCTTTGTTATTTAGTAACATAATATTTGTAAATGGTGTTGTAGTTTTAATTTTTAAAATGGATTTATTCTTGTTTATCCGAGAAGATAAATAAAATAGTATGTATTTTAGTATAATATCCATGATTTTAGGTCTGAGGTATCTCAAAGACTTAATTGAAAAGGTATTAATAATCCATATTGTGGTACATAAGAGTCTATAACTCATACATATAGATATTATTGCCATATATTTTTGAAATGTAGCTAATGATTTCAATTGTAAGGTTCATTCAAACAAAAAATAGCAACAACCTAAAAAAGTCTAAACAGACCCATTAATATGTAATGGTACTTTCGAAAGTGAAAATTAATCATATTATAGTGAAACCTAATGGTTTATGACCTAATATATTGAGCTAGTCAAATTTCCAAAATTTGTGTTTCAAGAATTTAATAGGTAACTTTTTAAATTATACATTTGGATGGAAGATCTTGAATAAGAAAAAATTTGAATATTCATAGACTATTCTTCATGTTAATAATATAATAGGGTGTGGTTTAATATATGATTCAAGACATGATTTGTAGAGAGTAAAAAAAGAATATATAGTAATGTAGTGAATGAGAGAACCATGTCATGAGTATTGTTAAGGAATAACTACCATAAATATATAGATAATCTATTGATAAATAGTAACAACATGAGAGGAAATAACCTATTTGGGTGGCTAGGAAACATTGTTATGTAGAGTTACATTCCATATTGTGTGTAAATGATGATATCAAATAATAGATTAACATTAAACTCTCTTAAAATGGATTATAATCTCCAAAATTTAATAATATTTAATATAATTTCCCTATATGGATTTATATTCATGAGTAAATCATCTAAATTATTATATTTATTGATGTTGTGATTGAAATAAATGCAAAAAAATAGAATATTATGTGATTTTTAAGCCTAATTAATATGAAATTATTTCAGCTGTTCCATTTCAAGCCAAATCTCAAGGGTATTTGAATTTATGAGAAAAAATGGTTTTATATTAAATATATTAAATTTTGAACAAAAATAATACCTTTTTATAAATCTAACAGAAGAAAGAGAAGAATAAGAGATGGTTATATGAGACCCCAAACTACTATTTTTTATAGAAAAGTTTTATTTAAAGGTAATATAGATTTAATAATTTGATTGATTTTAATTATTCCTCATTAGTAAAGATTACAAATAATCGAGGAAGACTATTGTTGGTTTTGGTTATTATTATTCAGGTTGGAGAATTTGTTTGAGATTCTCATCCAATAATATCTATAAATTTTAAGGTTTAATGAATAAGGGAGATAAATGATTGAATTAATACATATTAGGAAAGGATATTTGGAACCCCCTATCCATGTGGGAAATTATAATTTACATTAAATAATAAAACATCTAGTAGGTACAATAAAATTTAAATACATCAAGAGATAGGAAGGGTATGTTCTAGAGCATGATATCTATTTGTATGTACATACCTTGCAGTATGCAGTTACTAGGTATATAGGTCAATTGATATACCACTTCCCATCATTCTATTAATAATAAAATGAGAGTTGTGTGTATGTAATGTAATATCAACTATATACCAAGGACATACTCATACATATTAGGAGTGAACATCATTTAAAAATTTAGGTGTCCTTTTTTGTTTCTTTGTAACCTATAATATTTCATTCAAAATCACGTAAAAAAATTTGTGAGAGATCCATTCACTGATTAAATTCAAAGCTAAGGAGGGGGAAATATTTTCAAACTTCAAATATATCCTATATTTATTCACACAACCCCTCTCTAACACAAATATATACGATAATATATTAAAAACTATAACTTCATCGATAGCCTACAATACACGGATACTTGATTCTAAATAAACTATAATATAGAATACAATTATAAAATATCCATTAAATTGGATAAATTAATATCAATAATCATATTTCTAAAAAATAATTATACTTTATTTTGATAAACCAAATTCATTTTTAGAAAAGACATTGTTTAATTTTTAAAAACATTTTTTTCTAAAATAATGTGTTTTTTTTAATTTTTGTGAAACATTTTATATTTAATTTCTTTAAAATATAAAAATTGTGTTTAATAGAAATTATATAATTTATAAATCATTATATCAATATAATATTAGGGTTAATTTTTAGGATTTTTCTTAAAATATTTATTTTTAAGTGAATAGTGAAAAATATTGACTTTTTACAGAAAACTATACTTTTTGAATTTAGAATTTAAACATCATGATTTTTTTAAAAAAAGTTTTAAAAGTTTTAATTTTATCATATATTATTAATTATACAATTAAATTAATTTTAATCAATTTTATGATTTAATTTTATATAAACTTTTTTTATACCTAAACATGAATTTTATTTGAGACACTATTTTTTCTTTGCATTTTTAGGTTTTATCTTAAATTATTTTCTTCCACCTTTATAAATATAATACTAAAAAAATTATTCCATTTTTGGAATAGGGAGGTTCAAATTTTTAATTTTTAATTTTTATGATTATGTATAGAAACCATATTAAATCATTATCTCCTCGGTGAGGGTAAAACTGATATAATATGGTTTAAACATTGGGATACAACATTCAAATACCGGTGAAACATTAAATTATCCTATTGGATGGGTGGATTTTATAAATCCCCATCCATGTATTTAATAGATGAATACTTTTTTCCAAATTTATTTGATTATGATCTTTATACTAATTTTTGAAGTGAATGAATACAAAATGTCACTCTCTTGATATTAATATCTATAATATTTTAACAAAACGGTAAAAAAAAAATTTTGGTTATATATATATATATATATATTAAATGAAAAATAATTATGTATATCATTTTATTTTTTTATTTTTTATTGATTTAAAAATTATCCTAAATTCTTACGCAACATTGCTAGAATATTTATTGAATTAATAAAAAAATAAAACAAATAATATTGAAAATATTAAAAGTAATAAAATATTTATTAATATTTTGTTCCATGAATTTATTATATTAATATAAAAAATAATACATTTGTTAAATTTATGGAATTAAATTTAATTGTTGTTATGTTGTGTTCAATGTCAAATTCTGTGAATAATGTGGGAAATCAAATTTATAATATTTTATGAAAAATGAATATTTTTTTATACTAAAAAACATGAAACATCACTATTAGGATGATATAAGATTTAAATTGACATCAAATTTACATTTATGACAAAATTGTTTAATTAATATTAAAATTATAATCCTTTAGTAGTGAAAAATATGTTACTGCGATTAGGTTAAAATTGGTTTTATAAAAGGTTGAAGCAAATGATAAAGATTAAAACGCCACATAAATGACTAAAAGTATTATTATATTATGGTATTTCATCCAAATACTTATATATATTTTAATAGTTTTACATATTGAATATTTTTATTGAGAATCACTTTATTATATATTAATCATTTAAGAAATTACCAGAGCCCCCTCTGCTCACTTATAAATCGGAACCCCTATTTTATCTTATTTACACCACATTGAGATGTATAGTTCAACTAAACCTTTAATAATTGTATTTTATACAATCTTATACATCAATTAGAGGTTATGATTCTCTTAAAAGATCATTACAATGGTCCTTATGAAGGGATACAACGGAGGCCTACCAAAGAAGAGTTAATCATATTATTCATCATATTTCAGTTTGATTAATCTTATAAATCCTATAAATATACTTTATTAAATATAAAATAATATATTTATTGTAATAAATATACTAAAATGTTATTATAATTATTAAACAACCTTTATTCACCCTATTTTCAATAAATTGAAAGTAAAAGTATCTCTTATTGGTACACATTGACTTACCATACCCACAATGCGATACAAATCGAATTTATTCACCATATTTAATATATGGATATTATTATGAGTTTTAAATATAAATATTATTTAATGAAATTATTATTAATTTATAAATTTAATATCATATCTACCTTCTTACCTTAAAATCTATTAGAAAAAAAAGGTCGCTCCTGCGTATTTATGGACTACCACCTCTAAAAAAATATAATTAATTTTTTATTTCTACATTACATTGATGGTAATAAGGATAGATTTAATGAATATATAATATATATATGATATAATTTTCATTTTATAATGGTTAATTATCATCTACCTTCCTTTCATTTCATACATTGAAAAGTGAAACTATCTTTCATGCATTCTTATGACCTACCATCTCTATCAATAGTTAAATTCATTTCACTATCTCTTCCATTTGCAGTCAAAACTAAAAATATATTTATAATTAATTTATAAGATATTAATATATGATCGCATAGTAATTCACTATTCAAATCCACCCTTACATTTTTGTTTTAAACTGGTTTTGTAATGAATATTACAAATATAATAATAAATTTCACTTTATATTTGAATCAATGAATTAATTTGTATCACTTTTGAATAAAGAAATTTTACTTGTTTTGGTGTTTACATTGTAGGAGGAGGTGATTTGGAGAGGCCGTGATGAAATTCAAGAAAAATGGGCCAAACTACGCGAGAGACCAAGCATGCATTTGGAAAATTATTTGTAATGTGGATACTCTGTGCATCCAATTGGGCTAAAAATATGAATATGGGTTCAAAAACATGTGGTAAACATTTCTTTAGAAGATCAAGAAGCCCAATTCATCTATTTGGAGGCCCAAAATAGTCCCACAATGTGAAGGGATTCTGGCCGTGCTAGAATGGACCACCCTTATGTATTTGGGCCATAACATGGTCCTTGAAGATCTAATATGGATAATTCTACCTCCCATGGACATCTAACTTTAAGGTTCAACTATACACCGAATTTTAAGTCAATTTATTGCGTTTGTGTTATCAACCAGCCATACAAAGAAGGATTAAAAATTCTATCATGAATAGAGACCTAGTCCCTTAGGCACTTGAACTCTTTTGTAAAATGTGTGATGTTTTTTCCTATAAAATTACTCCTACCACTCATTCCTTCATTTGGATCGACCATGGGTGAAGTTAAGTCTAATTAGAGAGCTCTCTTCACCCATTTTATTTCTCGTCTCCCTTATGTACTTCTAAACCTCTTAGTTATCAATTTAGGGGGGTGTTTCTTGTTGTGATCCCGAGCTCCACACTTGTAATCTTCATAAGGTAACTGATTTCCAGGATTTTTGTCAAT
Organism: Viscum album; assembly: GCA_963277665.1. Classification (NCBI taxonomy): domain Eukaryota; kingdom Viridiplantae; phylum Streptophyta; class Magnoliopsida; order Santalales; family Viscaceae; genus Viscum; species Viscum album. The sequence goes on from OY728155.1 coordinate 525,573,316, forward strand.
TATTCTTCATTTAACCCTTCTAATTTTTTTATATTCTGGTATGATAAAATACTAATCAATGGAACAATAATCCACATTCTTCGATGCATAACCCAGATCTTCTGATGATTTGAGTGCGGTTGACTCTTTTTTCACCCCTCCCATTCATGAGTGTTAAAATGGAATGTCTCTGTTGATAAAATCTATGAGCATGAAACTATGAATATTCATGTTCATGTCTTTTGGGATATTTTTATCAATGACACAAATCAGCTCATCTCATCATGTTGTTGATTTGATGCCTTGATTGAGTTCTGTTTTTACATCGATTCATTTTGTTGATTTTGAGTGGTTTCCAATAATAAATATTGTTGATCAATCAAATTCTAGGTGTTAACCTGGTAAGAACTGACATACCATTACTGGTTTATGTATTTATAAAATCATGGAATTAATTATCCTTCCCTTTCCCTTGATAGCAATGACATATTGAGCATCATGGGACACTTACCCGAGTTGATCATGATTTCTCCAACCGGTTTATCTAAGTAGTAATATAATTACAATTTCTATTCTTTAATAAAAAAACCAAGTGTTATAAAACCCCATTTCACTTTTTTACTTTCATAATCAGAAATAAATTGTGGAATTAATGATCTAAGGCTCCGTCAAGAGATGACCTAGGGTTGCTGCTACACTACAGAAATTCGAGTTAAAAATAAACATATAATTTGACGCGCTCGAAAACGCGATCATATTTTGGAACCGTTTTTGGCGAGCCAAGATCAATTTTTTTTCTTTATTTCCTTTTATTTTTTTATTTTAATTTTTAATTAGTTATTTTTTCAATACCCACCCCATTTTATTATTTTAATTTTGGTTTTTGATTTTGTTTTAAATTTTTGGTTGTTTTTGTGTGTTCGTCCTCTCTATCTCTCTTTCTTCTTCTTCTCCATATCTATCTCAATCATTTTAGTATAAAATTATCTTATATTTACTCCTTTCATTTATTTATAATTTTTATTACATTCATCTTTCATAAAAAAACAAAAACAAAAACAACAATCAATCAATCAATAAAACTGGTCATCATTGTTTCATGACAAGATTTGGTGATGAAACACTACCTGAATTTTACCATGAAATTGAAAAATCACTCCACTCAAAAATCAAGTCATCTAGAGAAGGTCAATCAACTAACACTAAGTAACACCGTATGGAACCTAAAGTGTTCATAAACCAATAAAATATTGATCCCAATCAAATCCTGTAAAACATGGCTGCAAATAATCAAACCATAAAAGAACTGACCACCCCAGATGTCGAGAACCAACCTGCATACATCCAATATCCCAAGGAAACAAAAAAATTGAGCTGATATCAGACATCATCCACCTACTTCACAAATTTCATGGTCTTCGAAGTGAGTACCATCACAAACATCTTAAAGAGTTTCATATAGTCCGCTCCACCATGAAATCCCAAAATCTATCTATGGACCTAATTAAATTTGGGGCCTTCCATTTCTCCCTTAACGGTGAAGCCAATGATTTTCTATACTAATGAACTACATAAATTGGGGCTGGAATGACCTAAAAATACTATTTTTATAAAATTTCTTCCTTTCCTCCTGAACAACATCAATTAGGAATGAAATTTGTGACATTAGGCAATCACAATGAGAGACCCTTCATGAATACTAGGAGTAATTCAAATGAATCTGCAAATGCTGCCACCACCACCTGATTAGTGAACAACTATTAATCCAATACATTTATAAGGGACTTAGCCCGATGGATTGTGGAATCATAAATGCAGTAGCTGGTGGTGCATTGGTTTATAAAACTCCTTCCGTTGCTCATGACTTAATAGCCAACATGGATCAAAATGTACAACAATTTGGTACATCAGCTATTGCACAAACCTGAGGAGTTAATGAGGTAAGTCTTTCATCTCTAGAAAAAAGGTAGATAATAAGCTTGATGAGATGCATACCCTTCTAATGAAATTATATAAAGAACAAGGTAACTCACAATATTCTCTCGTTTTATTACATTGTGGTATTTGTTCTGAAAATACTTTTTTTTCTGACCAGTGCCCACAACTTCAAGATTTACCGGAGTCTTGTGTTGTCGTGTTCCCATGGCATCCATTCCAATAAGAACCTCCCTTTATGAAAGAACAATTTTGGCCAAATCCTTATCCTGGGTGGAAAAAACAACCCCAGTATCGACCAGGAGGAAACTCAAGCCACCCCAAGAAGAATTGGTATCCACAAGGCCAAGGTATGAACCTTATTATCCTTCAAATTCTCAAAAAAATCATCCTCCTCCTCCAAAATCTGAACCAGTATTTGAGGATATGGAAAAAAAATGGAAAACCATAACCTCATGTTCCAATAGAACAGACAAGCGGCAATTCAATACCAATGAACTCATGTGGGACAATTGGGGAACACCATTAGTGAGATTCATATGCAAGGTTATTGAAAACTACCATCCCAATCCCTTTCTAATCGAATAGAAAAAGGTAACGTATTTGTAGTTACACTTCTAATTGGTAAAGAAGATTATCTATCTACTGATTCTGCACAATAGGTTTTCCCCCTTATGAAAAATCTCTTTCCCAACCCTCATGAATTTGAAGTAAAGAAAAACAAGGAAATCGAATTATCATTGATGATTCAAATGAATAATCCATTCCTCTTCCTTATCCTGAAATACTTTCTAAATATAAGAATAATTTTGTTAATGAGATTGATACTGAAAGAATGGATACATTTAAAAAAGATCAAGTTAATATTACTTTACTAGATACAGTCGAACAAATTCCACATTATGCCAAATTTATTAAAGAGCATTGCACCCAAAGAAAGAGGATGAAAGGGAATGAGATAGTCAACATGGGAAGGAATGAATCATCCTTGATTCAACCAGTAATACCAACCAAATGCAAGGATCCAGACACATTCACAATACCGTGTACCATAGGGGAGATATTCTTTTCAGATGCTATGTATGATTTAGGTTCTTCCATTAATGTTGTTCATCACTCCATTTATTCTTTTCTATATGATGGATAGGTTCAACCAATAGGAATTATTTTCCAACTTACATACAACATGAGTGATTGTGGATGTCATTATAAGAGTGAAGAATCACATCATCCTCGCTGATTTTTACATTATTAAGATAGAAGATACCCAAACCCTAGGACATTCTCCTCTCATACATGGGATACCATTCCCCAAAACAGCAAAGACGGTCATCAACGTTCACAATGGAACACTGTCCATGGAGTTCGAAGGATAAAAGGTAAGTTTTAACATCCTTGAGTCAATGAAACACCCCATTGAATAGCACTCCACTCTTTCGATCTATTCGATGGAAGTGCTCTCAAATGATGCACACACACACCATTATATCCTTAAACCAATCTCTGATTAATTTTCCTTTTATTAACCCTTAGATGATTTGAGTTTTGATTCATTATTGAGTGTTGTGTGGGTTCTAAAAAGTGTAAATTTGTGATTTAATTGATGAGCGTGTTCATTCTGAGGTACGCATGACCATTGACGATTATGAAAATATCATTATAATAGATTATATATCTTTAGAGAATAAACATGAGAAGATAGACAGTGTAATGGAACTCGTTCCCCTTAAACCCCCTCACTTAATCCAGAAACCACCATTTTTGGAACTTAAAAAACTTTCTTCTATTTTAAAATATGCATATCTTGAGGGTATTGAACAATTGCCCGTAATTATTGATAATAACCTCACTCTAAAATAGGAATAGGAACTGCTAAACCTTTTGAGAGAGTGTAATAAAGAAATAGGATGGACATTGGAAGATATTCTCAGTATTAGCCCATCTATTTTTATGGACCATATAATTTTGAATGATGAGTCTAAAATTGTAAGACAATCTCAATGTCGGTTGAATCCCACACTCCTAGAAGTGGTAAAATTGGATGTCCATAAATTACTTGGTGCATGGATCATTTATCATATATCTGACAGTAAATGGGTTATCCTAGTGAAAATTGTGCCTAAAAAATAGGAATAATAGTTGTGTCAAATGAAAGGAATGAATTGGTTCTAAGACGTGTGCAAAATAGTTGGCGAGTCTATATTGATTATAGTCGACTGAATCAAGCCATGATGCAGGACCACTTTCGTTTACATTTCACTGACCAAATGTTAGAATGATTGGATGTTAAGCCCCATTATTGTTTCCCTGATGGATTTACGAGTCATTTCCAAATCCATAGAGCCCATGAGGATCAAGAAAAGACAACATTTACTTGGCCATTCGACACATTTTCATATTGATGGATTCCATTTGGTCTATGTAATGCTCCTAGTAGTTTTCAGTGATGTATGTGGAGTATTTTTTATGAGTACCTTGAGAGTTGTATAGAAGTCTTCAAGGATGATTTCATAGTATATGGTTATTGCTTTGATGATTTCTTAGAACACCTAGGTTATGTCCTCCACTACTACATTAAAAATGATATTTTTTTAAATTATGAGAAATGTCATTTTATGGTTAACCGAGGGATAGTTCATGGGAATTCAATTTCAAATAAGGGAATTAAAATTGATAAATCTAAAATTGAATTAATTTAATCCCTTACATATCAAAAATTTGTTCGTGAGGTGTGATCTTTCTTGGGCCATTATGGTTTTTACCGCTGATTCATTAAAGACTTTAGTAAGATTGCACTTCCGTTTTCCCGATTATTGCAAGAAGATTCTGAGTTTGTGTTTGATAAAAATTGCGAGGATGCATTCAATTCACTAAAAAGGAGTCTCACAATACCTCCCATCATCCAACCACCAAGGTGGGATCTCCCCTTTGAGCTTATTTGTGATGCCTTTAACTTTGCAGTTGGGAGAATTTTATCACAAAGGGTTGAGAAGTCTCCTCATGTCATTGTGTATGCCTCACGTACCCTTGATCTTACAATGGTAAACTACACAACCACTGAAAAAGAACTCCTTTCTATTGTGTTTTCCTTGGATAATGTTTGTCCATATCTTCTCGGGTAAAAAGTGATTGTGTTTTCTGACCATGCTTCCCTTTGATTCCTCTTATAGAAACCCGAAGCAAATCCCTAACTCATACGGTGGATTCTCATCCTCAAAGAGTTTTACCCTGATATTAGAGATAAGAAGGGAGTATAAAATGTTGTATCTAATCACATTAATAATATTTCTTTACCATTAGACCACTATGAAGACTCATCCCTCCCCATTATACAATTATTTCATCATGAGAACCATTTGTGATATTGGAGACCTTACCCACTAGTTTGTGAACATTGTGAATTTTCTAGCAACATCAAGGGTGCCCACTGATTTAATCAATTCACAACCACAGAGAATTAAGTATGATTCTTGATGGTACATTTCGGATGAACCATATTTGTGGAAACTTTTTGGTGACCAAGTAGTTCTTCTGTGTGTCTCGGACCATGAGTTCACCTCTTTTTTGACCTTCTTCCACACTTTGACCTATGGGGGCCACTTTGGATCTCAACGTATATCTCAAAAGGTCCTTGTCTCAGTACTTTATTGGGAAACATTGTATAGGGATGCCCATAGATTTTTCAAGTCATGTAGTCATTGTCAATTCATAGGGAATATCTCCAAGAGGAATGAAATTCCCCAACAACCTATGTTATTCTGTGAAACTTTTGATGCATGATGCATTGAATTCAGGCGGACTTTTCCAAATTAATTTGTATTTTTATACATATTATTTGTTTTTGACTATGTATCTAAATGGGTGGAAGCAAAGGCCACCAAGAATGATGACTCTCGTGTAGTTGTGGATTTTGTGAGGTCTCATATTTTTAGTAGGTTTGGATTACTGAGATTCATCATTAGTGATCAGGGTTCACATTTTTGAAATCATATAATGAAAAGTTTTCTTCATAAGTATGGTGTTGATCATAAAGTCTCTACTGCATAATACCCCCAAACTAACGGACAAGAAAAAAATCTCAAATCGGGAAGTTAAACAAATCATGGAAAAAATGGTACAACCCAATAGGAAAGATTGGATTTTGTTCTTGGATGATGCACTTTGGGAATACCATACTACTTTTGAAACCCTATTCAGAATGTCACCATTTAGAATTGTGTTTGGAAAGGCTTTTCACCTCCTGGTGGAGGTAGAACACCGTGCATATTGGGCAGCTAAACAATGTAATATGATTCTTTCAGATGCACGTGATCATAAGAAGCTGAAGATTCAAGAGTTAGAAGAAATTAGACGTGATTCATATGAGAACTCCTAGATCTATAAAGAGAATAAAAAGGCTGTATATAATAGAATATTTCATCATTGTATGTTCCATATTAGTGAAAAGGTCCTCATGTACAATTCCGAGCTAAAGCTCCACCCAGGTAAGCTTTATTCTTGATGGTGTGGTCCTTATACTATTACTAGTGTTTACACTTTTGGTGCAATACAAATTTTGTATGAGTAGAGTGGAAAAAGTATTACTGTCAATGGCCAGTGACTTAAACACTTCTATGAGGATTTTCCAATGAATCTGGTGGAGGAAATTCACTTTCTAGATGCAACATAGCAGTCAAACACACTATGTTTTATACTTCTATCTCACATTCTCAATTATTATAGTGGGGACACTGCACATTCTAGGTGTGGGGGTGGATACATACATTCATGGGTTCCTTAGGATTACCATTTTCTTTCTTCTCGTTTTCAGCTTCTTTATGGTATTTTCATTTTTTCCCCATAAAAAAATTCAAATTTCCATGATTTGGTGAACATTAGGGGGGAAAGTAAAAATACCATAAAGAAGGTGAAAAATAATATTTTTATGAATTTAACATAAGGGTGTGATTTTTAGTGAATTGGTTTTCTGTCAATGATATAAATGTTTGTATCTATGTGAACCCTTTAATATGATTGAAGCCCCTCGTGTGAGTAGTTTTTGGAAAAACTATGTCACTAATATCTCTACAATGTTTTACACAAAACCAAAAAGTGTGAATATTTGATACATACTAGAAGGTAAATATATGTTAGGTTAATATTGTCCAGCTTAAACTGATATTTACATACATTCATTCATTATCTGATCTATTTCATTACTGCTCCGGATTGACCTATGCATGTGTACCTGATATTCGAATGTTGGATGCCCTAAAAAACAATTTTGGGTTATGTCTTGGGTAGGTCAGAAACCACTCCTCCTCAACCTTTGATTTTGTTATAACTATTACAATTATTTTCGTGAGGAGATCAAAAAAGGGTTGAGATATGAGTGTGATATTTTCTCCAAATGAAACATCTGAAGAAAAATAATAATAATTGAGGGCAGTGATGAAATGTGAAACATATGGGGATATCTTGGTCTAGAGTTTATGGTTTGACTTCCATGAATTCTTAAGTTATTGGTTCTTGAAATATAATTTCAAAGGATATAGGGTAGTTTTTGTGGGAAAATCTTTTAAGCTAAATAATGTTAAAATAAAATATATTTATTGGATAGAAAGTGGAAATAATAACATGGAATGGTTTTCACACACACACATTTAGAGTTAGTGTCATGTTTTACCTTTTAATTCCATTATCAATTTGTTATCATTCATATCTTTTAATTTCATTGTGATATGATTTATGACACATCTTTTTTCGTTTTCAATTGGAAGAACTATTTGGTTTGGTTTGCGCATTGATCACATTACTTTAATAAATTTAAATTTTCTCAAATGTTGAAACAACATGATTTTCTGAATATATACATGCATATTTTTTTTGGATATGTGAATTTTCCCAGGAGTGAAAATGTTTAGGTGTGGGGTTGTGATCGCATAACAATTCACTATTCAAATCCACCCATATATTGTTATTTTAAAATGGGTTTGTAATGAATATTAAAAATATTATATTAAATTTCACTTTATAATTGAATCAATGAATTAATGTGTATAACTTCTTAATAGGGAAATTTTACTGGTTTTGGTGTTTACATTGTAGGAGGTGGTGATTTGGAGAGCATGTGATGGAATTCAAGAAAAATGGGCCAAACTGCGCGAGATCCCAAGCATGAATTTCAAAAATTATTTGTAATATGGATACTCTGTGCATCCAATTGGGATAAAAATTTGTATATGAGTTCAATGTAATGTGGGATATATTTCCCTAGAATATCATGAAGCCCAATTCTTTGATTTGGAGGCCCAAAATAGGCTCACAATGTGATGATATTCTGGGTGTGCTAGATTGGACCACCCTTATGGATTTGGACCATAACATGGGAATTGGAGAAAATATAGGGATAATTATAACTCCCATGGACATGTAACTTAATGGTTAAGCTCTACACATAATTTAATGTCAACTTTACACGTTTTGGGTAGTCAACCAGCCAGATAAAAATGTTTAAAAATTCTATCCTGAATACTGACCTAATCCCTTAGGCACTTGACCTATTTTTTTGGAAAGTGTGATGATTTTTATATAAAATAACTCCTACCCATTATTCCTTGATGTGCAATTAACGAGGGTGAAGATAAGTCGAATTTGATAGCTCTCTTCACCCATTTATTTCTCTTCTCCCTCATGTACTTCTAAACCTCTTAGTGATCAATTTGGGGGGGTGTTTCTTGTTGTAATCTTAAGCTCCACACTTGTAATCTTAATAAGGTAATTGATTTCCAATTTTTTTGTAAATTATTATTCATTTATTCCTTAAAATTGTTTTATTCTGGTATGATCAAATACAAATCAAAGGAATAATAATCCACATGCTTCCATGCATAACCCAGATCTTGTGATGATTGGAGTGTGGTTGCCTCTTTTCTCACCCCTCCCTTTCGTGAGTGTGAAAATGGATTTTGTCGGTTGATATAATCCAAGATTTGGAAACAATGAATATTCATTTTCATTTATTGTATAATATTTTTATCAATGACAAAAATCTGGTCATCTAATCACATTATTGATTTGATGCCTTGATTGAGTTCCGTTTTTACATCGATTCATTTGGTTCATTTTGACCGGTTGCCTATAATCAATATCATTGATCAATAAAATCTTAGGTGGTAACCTATTAATAACTCACATACCATTATAGTTTCAGTATTTATAAAATCAAGGAATTAATTATCCGTCCCTTTCCCTTGAGATCGATGATGGATTGAGCATTAAGGGACACTTACCCTGGTTGACCAGGATTTCTCCAACCGATTTCTCTATGTTGTAATATAATTTAAGTTTCTGTTATTTAATCACAAAAACCAAGTATTATAAATCCCCATTTCAATTTTTTTTACTTTCATAATAATATCCACATTTTGGAATTAATGATATAAGGCTCCATCAAATGATGACCCAGGGTTGCAGCTATACTGTAGAAATTCTAGTTAAAAATAAACAACTAATTTTACGCACTCGACAACGCGATCAATATCGTTCATAATATTTTGGGTATTATGGAATCAAGATTAATTTATATAAACTGGTACTGAGGACCTGAAACATGCATATTAAAGGAATCATTTATCACCTAAAAGAGTGATTTTAATAAAAAACTATTAATAAAAAAGTGACAAGATAATATAACTAAATAATATATCATATGATATATCTAATTATAGTTTTTGAATGTATTTATAATAAGTAAATATTTTTTATATATTATTTCTAAATGAGTAAAAAGTGAGATGCCACTTGAGGTAAGGAATTTACATCCCAATCCAATTTTATATGGGTTGCTTATGCATGAATATTCATTGGGGAAAATTAGATTATCCTTATCAAATAAATACCATAATTTTTTTTATATCATTTATTCTTGTTAATACATTTTTTTATTTCATTTTTCAATCTTCAATTCCTCCAGAGAAAGAATTAATTTTTATCTGGAAAACCAACTTAGTTTTACTATTCGGTTGGGGTTATTTTTATGGCATGCCCAAGTTTTCAATAAACTAATTTCTAGAATGTTTTTAATATTATCCAATGGTAGTTTAAATTAATTTACACCAATAATTTATTTTCTATAAATGGTTTAAAAGTAATATTTATTTTGGTTTTTAGAATGAAGGAATTTTGATTTATTTACTTAAAATGTAAAAGGAATAATTATTTTATCATATATGTCATGAAGGAAAATTACCACCAACATGAAACCTCAATTAAATGAACATTCCTTTACAAGTTTCCATGGATCACATAAATCAAAATTATTTCTATAAAAATTTTATAATGTTTATATTTTAACGAATTGATTTCAAAATGAAAATGGAATATTCCTCAAGAAATATACCATTGATATTTTAAAAAGAGTATCAACAATAATATTAATTATGTTTTAAAGGGGATAGGATCCAATGATACCATATTTATTCTATCAATGGATACTTTATTATTAATAAGAGAAGATGTTTATTGAACTGGCTAATTTTCTCATGGGTTATAAAGTGAGGAAATGTTAAAATATTTATGAATCTTAATTCATTAACAAGGTTTATAATATATAATGAATTATCAGTGATCTTGTGGTGAATATATAAATTTATTATGATTATGAGATGAGCGGTCCCCAAATAATATACCTCTCCAATGCATTTGGTAATGATGGATATCTCATTAGATAATAAGTTATATAATGGATAGTGAACCCAAATCATTAAGGGACTCGATCAGCTATAATAACCATGGGTGTGAACCTTGACTAAAGATACGATGGTTTGGGGAGTGAACCCATTACTCTATGATGGTCTTGGAAGTGAGGTTTGACTACTAAGGAATTTAATTTCTATTTTTATATGTACGCCAATTTTTTTTCTTATGCCAATATTATGATCTCATAGGTCATTCTTTTTGATTCCATTATGATTCAAGCCTTATTAACATCTATGATTTATTTCATGATTCTTGTTTATGATCTATGATATAATGTGTATAATTCTAATCCATTAATCCCATGTTATAATCCCCTTATTCTCATTTTATGCTTAAGTGATCATTGATATATATCCTATTTATCACTACCAATCATATGAGGTCAATGTTTCTTATGTTTCCATTCCTAGGATATGAAAATTATTTTATGAATGATATATCTAATAATGGAAGCAGTTATAAAGAACTACGTTGGATCTGATGAAGATATCTTATGGAAAAAGTATTTATTTATCATTATATCCAAAAACACCCCATATAATTATTCAATTTAATGTAATGTTAAGTAAGGAATATTTATTTAATAATATTTAATATTTATTTATGAAATTTATGGGTTTCTATAGTTGGTATTGGAGTGGGTTTTAGGCAATCATGGGAGATTTAGATTAGTACATTATGGGGAAACCCCTCGGGACAAGTATATCTATAGTGCAATAACCTAATGTTTTTGGTAATGACCATGGATAACATATGTTAAATATAAGGTTATAGAGATTTAGAAGAATGTTTCATGATTTTGACAAGATCTTAATTATATTTCTTTAATATATGACTGATCATTATGATTAACAATGTTTTATGATCATAAAACCCATTTTTTTACTATAGGATTCATGATAGAATGATGAAGTTGACGCAGTAATAGTTTTGATAAAATATTGAATTAACCAATTATAGATTAGTTATATGAATTAATGTATACTTGAATAAGGATAATTTAATGTTAATTAATATCCTTAATGATTATATTTTGATTTTTTGGTGAAAAATAATAATAGTACAATGGTCTAAAATCAATTATATAGTTCTTCGATTGATTTTTTTTGGAATGTGCTTCCTATAAATCTTTTGAATAATCCATTAGATGAATTTGATATTATTTTTCTCATGGATTAGATTTATTTAGAAGGAGAGCATATCAATTTCTATGTAATGGAATTCCTATTTCATATTTCAAATGAACCTATGATTTTTTATTAGTAAAAGGATGAATTTTAACTCCCAATGAAAACTACAACTATCTTGTGGATTTTTTTTACTATAAATAAAGGGTATCTATCTTAGATATTTGTGGATAAAAATATCATTATTGATATTACTCTTGTATGGGAGTTTTTTATGTCTTTTGAGATGAAATTCCTAGCATTCATTTAGATCATGGCATTGATATTTCATTAGAACTCATAACTAGCACTACACATATTTCAAAACTCATTACATAATATTAAAAAAATTCTAGAAATAAAGAATGAACCCTATGAAAATAATTATATGGAATTCATACATCATAGTGCATCACCATGGGGTAAAACTATTATTTTTATTATGAATAAATATGGGCCAATGAGTCATTACATTGATTATTAAGAACATGAAAAGATCACTATCCTAAAAACATTTCCACTAAAATGTATTGTTGAAATGTTTGGTCAAATACATGGAGGTTAATATTTTTCCGATATTTAATTTTGTGCTATATATTATATATTTGGGGAAAATAAGGACGATATACACATCAGATGATTCTGTACAAGGAATGGTCATTATGAGTTTATATTGAATCCATTTGGACTTACTAATTCCCATGATATCTTCATGGGTTTAATGAATATAGTGTTCATATATTACCTAGACCAGTTTTTTGTAGTATTTACATATTATATACTTATATATTCAATTATATGGAATAGAATAAGGATAATTTGAGAATTTTTTGGAAAACCCTGGTGAAGTTGAATTTTTATGAAAAATATAACATGTGTAATTTTGGGGTAAATATGGTCTCATTAATGGGTTATATAGTCCCAATTGAGTGTATATAAGTGGATACACAAAATGAATATTCCAATGATAAATGGGTTAGACTAACCATGGATACTAGGATTATTATTTGTCATAGGTAGGATGGATATTATTGACACATTGTGAGAGATATATCATGAATATCAAAAACAATCAACTAGATGACTCAAAAGTGTGTTATGTTCTTGTGTATAAAAAAATGAAAATATAATTTCAAGGAGCTTAAATAATGGTTTTTTAGTGAACCTTTTCTCACACTACCTTGTAGTAGTAATGTTTTTATGATCTATAGTGACTAATCAATGAAGGGATGGGGATATGTCCTCATGCAGAATTATTTGGTGATGATATATACAACAGACCAATTGAAAATTCATGAGAAATATTACCCAATGAATGGTTTGGTGGTTAATGGGGCCATATTTTCATCAAATATAGAGATGTATTATCTTTACAGTGAATGGTGTGAAATATTTAGAGATCATAATGGTTTTATTTATAACTTTAAATAGGAATAGTTGAATATGTGTGAATGAATTTGGTTGGAAATTATTAATGATTATGAATTGAAAATTTATTACGAACAAGGGATGGAGAAAAAGGGTGTAAAATATACGAGTTGGTATAAAAACATTATTTTTTCCATGATAAGTATTGAATAATATATAATACATATGGTCTAAAAAAAGGGAATGTGATATCTTAAGGGAATGTGGCAGATCATATATTTATAAAATGAATGTTTATACCTCTATCAATGTGATGATTAAAGTGAAACATAAGGAAGATTTGGAACTGAAAAATAAGGTGAGAAATATCCATAATTAAAACCTTTATTTTTGATGAAATGATATGTTTCGATAACCATATGTGCATCCAAAACATTCCAGATTGAATGAATGATATTTCAGATGAAGTCCGTAGTTCATAATTCCCTAATCACCCTTCAAGTAGGATGACTTATAATGATATGAATGATTATTTTTGTGGGAAAACATAAATAGATATATTGGTAAATTTTTATATTGAATACTTTAATTTTATAAATGCAGGTCTATAAGAGAGAAGTTTATGGGAATTTTATAACCATTACCCATACATGAATGGAAATGGGAAGACGTTACCAAGGATTTCATTTTGAACAAACCTTGAACATGGAACAATGATATTTGGTTTATAGTCAATCATATTATAAAGTCATAACACTTTTTTATTTCAAATAATAATTCACCCATTGATCATATTGTGAGGTTATAATTTTAGAATTTGTTATAACTTCAAAGAGCACCAAATTCTATTATATATGATTAGGATCCTCAGTTTTCCTCAATGTTTGAGACAATTCTTCATCAAGATCTGGATATAGTGTTGAGTTTTAGTTATATATTTTATCCTCATATAGTTGGTCAATTTTATAGGACATTAAAAACTCTATAATATATGTTGAAATCATGATCTAAATATTTTAAAGGTGTTTATGATCAGCACCATACTTTGATGGCATTTTCTTACAGAAATAACATCCAGTTATGAATTCAAATTTATCCAATAGAATCACTATATGGTAGGATGTGCAGAACTCCAACATACAAGGATGAAATTGTAGAAATAAAGATATTGGGCATGAATTAGATAACTAAATGGTAGACATGGTTAAATCCATTTAGCCACATATAAGAGTTGTTTAAAGTTGAAAAAAAGATAAACTGAAAATAATCGGTGACATATAGAGTGTGAAGTTGGTGATAAGGTATTTTTATGAATACATATGGAATAAGGTTATTATATTTTGGTTGAAGGGAATTTTGATTCTTCGATATATTAGTCCCTTCAAAATTCATGATCATATTGGGGGGACAACCTATCATTTGGGACTTCCACAAAATCCCTCTAGAGATTACAACATATTCCTTATATCTATATTAGGGAAGTATATACAATAACATTCACATGTAATAAACTCAAAGGCATTATATATATACAATTTTCTATCTTATGAGGAATAACGAAGGTAGATTCTTGATATTATAGAGAAAATTATATGAAACAAGGCCACTCATCCGATAAACATTTTTTAGTAAAACCATGAATTAGAGGATGCATTATGGTAACAAAATGATTTAATAAGGTATAATTATCCTCTAATGTTTGAATTTGTGAGATTTAATTTCTTGGATGAATTTATTTTAATGAGGGCAGAAAGTAACACCATACGATGTTTTGATATATTAATAAATTTGATGAATTTTATAGCTTCAGATACACACAACTAAATTACAAATGAACTTTAATATCGTATAACATTACAATTATTTTATAAAATTATAATAATTAATAGGAATAAAAAATTTTCAAAAACATGTATAATGGTTTTATATATAGAAAATTTATTTTTAGTAATGTCATTATATGATTTAAAAAATATATATTTTTTTGTCAAAAATGTATTATATTTATTTTTGTGAGTGAATATAATAATTTATTTATATATATTTTACAAATATTATATGATAAAACAGGGACATGTATTATGAAGTCACCATATTAAAATTACATTTGGGTGAAATTTTGGAGTTATTCTAAAAAATTGATTTTCTAGTGAATAGTGGAAAATAATATTTTCTATCAAAAATAGTACAATCATTTCAAACATTTATAATGATAAATTTTGATTATAATTATTTAAATTTAAAAAATAGTTATATTATATGATTAATTATCCAATTAGGTACGTTAGAATCAATTTCATTATAATATTTGGTATAAAACTTATTTTTATACTAAAAACCATTTTTAAAACTATTTATACTTGTATTTTGTAGATTTTATCTTAAATTATATTTTCCCACTTATGTGAAATGAATATACAGACATACATTCCATATTCATAATCATATGGTTCAAATTTTTTAAAAATGTTCCTTTTATTTTTGGTCAATATGATTTGTATCCATACTAAAGTTTTGTCACCTCAGTGAGGGAAAACATGTAAAATTAGGCTAAAATTTGGGATAAGTCTATAAAATTTCACTAAAAATTTTCTTTATCTTAATTTATGGGTGGAGTTAAAAACCTTACATCCATTTATCTATTATATGACCACTTAGTACCATATTTCATTGATTAATACATTTATATTAATCTAAAAAATGATTATTATAAAATGTCACAATCTTGGCATTAATATCTATAATATTTTAACATATGGGTATAAAGAGGTTATGTTATGTTTAAAAATTATATATCAATTTTAAATTTCATATATTAATAATATTAATATATTATTAATTTTTAGTGATTGTTAATTACCACATATTCTTTTGCAACACCGATGTATTATTTATTCAATTAACAGAGAAATAAAAAACGATTTTAAAAATACTATAAGAAAACTAATTTGAATTAATTATTGTGTTAAATTATTTTTTATGATACATATAAAATATTATATATGTGTGAATTATTTTTATTTGATTTCCAATGTAGTAATGTTGTGTTCAGAGTCAGATTAGTTGAATATTGTGAAAAATGTAATTAATAATATTTTATGAATAATAATATTTTATTAAATTATTTAAAAATCATAGAATTATTTAAACATCAACATGTTGGATTATAAATTGTCTCTTTATCATTCATTTTCCATTTATGAGAACATTTGTATCATATAATTAAAATCTTAACCATTTTCTTGTGAAAATTAAATAGATGTGATTATGATTAAAATGGATTAATTGAAGGGTAAACCTAAAAATTAGTGGTTAAAATAAGTCTTAAACTAGCCAAATTGTATTGTTTTATGGAATTTGAACTAAAAATGACCTTATATTAAAATATTTTTCCATTTTGATTCATTTTTCTAGATAATTACTTTATTATATTTTAATATTTTTATAAATTCCAATAGTTCCCCTCCCATCTATTATAATAGGGAACCCCCATTTTCTCTTATTTACCCAAAATTATCACATGTATATTAATTAATATAAGACTAATTATCTCATTAAAATTCCTATTCATGAATTAGATGTTATTTTATTCTTAAATAACCATTCCAAATGTCATTAACATGGGATCTAAAGGATGTTTACCAAAAATATGTAAAATTATTATCTAACCACTTTCAATTTGTTTCTTCTTATACATCCTATAAGTCTATGATATTAAAAAAAACATAAAAAACTATATAACCTAAATATAATTATATGTTATTATGATTATGTAACCACCTATATTAATCATCCTTTCTATAAAATTTGGAGTGAATATATCACCCGTGTGTATATACGACTTATCATTTCCACAAAATGATATAATTAATTTTCCATCACCATCATTAATGGATGGATATTATTGTGTTATTAATTTATATACAATATATATTAAATAATTTTTATTTTTTAATTAAAACATAAGATCTACTTTATTACCTTCTAGTCCGTTGATAAATGGAATCATCACTTGTGTGTACATGTGGACTACAACCACTACCAAGATATGTGATTCATTTTCCACTCAACCTTTCCATGGATTGTAATAACGATATATTAACTGAATATTTATGATATATATGATATAATAATTATTCTATATAGGTTAATTATTATTTTCCTTTCTTTCATTTTATCCTCTTGAAATCTGAAACCAGTGTTTATGCATATGAACATCCTACTGTTTCGATGAACGGTGAAATTTATTTTTCTATATCTACATTTTATAGATGAATATACATTTATTTTTATATAATGTGTATGTATGATATTAATATCAGGATAAACATTCTAGATATGATGTAACCATGATCAATGTACATGTATTGGGATTTCAAAACTAAAACATGCATGTGAAATTTAATAGTAATCACATGGAACCATTATTCCAAAAAAACATTTTTAATAAACATGTGATAAGATGTTGAAATTAAATCATATATATAATGATATATATTATTTAATTTCTATAATAGACTTATAATAATTCTATATTTGTTATATAATTTCATTAAATATGAATGAAGCGAGAAGAGACTTGATATATGACATTTAATTCTCAATCTAATTTTATCCAAAAATTATTAAACATGAATTTTACATTGAAGAAATTAAATGATCCTTATCTAATAAATACATTTAATTTTGTTATCCTCTTTTTATTTAATGGGAATAATGTTTTTCATTTCATTCCATTCAATTATATTTATTAAGAGACTGAATGAAATTTCATTTAATGAAAATGTACAATATTTTACTATTCGACAAAGAATATTTTCTTCCATGTACATGTATTTTTTAAAATTATTGATATAATTTTTTACAATTATTTGATGATTTTATAATTTAATTTTAACCCATGATTGACTTTTTACAAAATGCTTTAAAATTAATATTTTTTTTTTTATAGGTGAGTTACATTTGATTTTTTACAAAAAGTGTTTTAGGAATATTTGTTTTAACTTATATGTCATGAACAGAATATCCTACCATCAAGACCACCCAATAACATTATGATAAATTTTAAAATTTTCTAGGTTCTTTTAAATGAATATTTTATTATATTTTATATATTTTTAGATATTAAATAAGTGATATCCAAATGTAAAGGGTATTTTCCTCAATATATATTCTAGTGATATTTTATAGAAATTTCAACCTATGATAACATTTTTTATGTGAATTTTAATTTACTATGGATATGATCCAATGATACTATCCTTATTGGTTCAATGTATATATTATGATGATTATTTCAATATTTTTTAGAAACCCATTTAATTTCCATGGGTTATTCTATGATCAAATGTTGAAATGTTTATGAAACTCATTTCTTATCCATGGGTTATGATATATGATGAATGGTATATGATCTTATATGAAACTTATGAATGTATTTTTAAAATTTGATAGGTATTCTAGGTATTATATAGTCCTCCATTTCATTTGGTAAAGATTGATATATCATATGATAATAAGGTATGGAATGGGGAGTGAACCTAATTTAGTATAGGAATTTATAAAATATGATAGTATTAGGACTGGACCTTGTATAAAGGTAATCTAGTTTGGGAGGTGAACATAATATAATATGGTATAACTTTTAGTGATCCATGACTACTAAGGAAGAATATTTCTGTTCTTTTTTGTATTTCATGAAATTATGTCTTGTAAAAATATTATGATCTCTCTAATAATTTCATTTGGACACTTTACGTTTCATGTCTTATGAACTACAAAAATTAGTGACATTACTCTAATTAATAATCTCTAATATTATAAGTATGGTTTTCAAATGTTAATCCCATATTCACGTACTATTTTTCTCAAGTTATCATAATGTGATCATTGACATATCCTTTGTTTACCCTTACCGAGCAACAGTGATCATCCTTTATTATGTTTTTTTTGATGCTATATGAAGAAACATTTTATGTATGACATGTCTAAGAAGTGTGATGTTTGTTTAGAACTATGTTGGAGATGATTTAGATCTCTTATGAACATTTTTATGTATCCATGTGTCCAATGACACTAAAACTATATGATTTTTGAATAGATCATAATTTTTTGTAATGAATATTCATCTAATAAAAAACTAATATTCATATATGAAATGTATGTGTCACTATAACATATCAGTGTTTACTTTATCCAAATTGATTCTAATAATGAAAAATTCTCTTTTCCACACCATAGGTTTTGAGATTATACTCCCCTTACTGATTGGGGTCATCCTTGAACACAAGGAACACCCATTTAGGATATGGGAGTTCTCTATGAAGAGTAAAATTCATGGAAGCTTAAAGGGTGATCTTGTGAATAGAAACATTTGGATCTTTTGGCACAGGAAGTGCAATGTTGTCTTAGTTCATGCAGGAGACCTGTTTATCACTATCAAGGTGACTCAAGGTATTTCCTACTTCTTTGTGTCTGTTGATTATGGGAGTTTTGATCACCACCTAAGAGAGATGTTATGGGTGGAGATTTGTAAGTTCGACCCTATTCTCATACCATGAATCATTGGGGGCGTACTTTAATGTTGTGGCAGATTCGGGGTAAATGAAGGTTAAGGTTTCTTTCCCTTAGAAGGAAAGCCTGGACATTGTTCACTTCATGGCGGCTACAAGACTCTCTGATATTGGCTTCATGGGAGACATGTTAGCATGGTGAAATACCTAATGGGGGGTCTGCCGCTCATTGGGCCATCTCGATCGCTACATAGAAAACATACAGTCCATCTCTATTTTATCCAGTTCTAAAGTTAATAATTTGGTTCAAGGTATTTCTAACCACTCCCCTATCTTTGTATCGCTAGCTTCTTCTTAGGATCATCAATATTTTTTCATATTTTTTCACTTTTGGACCACCGTCCCTGGTTACCACGAGCTCATTTGATCCATCTGGGAGGGCCCCTCTCAAGCAAACAACTGGGTCTCATTAGACAACAAGCTAATGAGGTTGAAACATAAGCTCCATTAGTGGACCAAAGATGTTCTCCATCATAAAGGGGATTTAGGAGATTCCATGTGAAATGTTGAACACCTAGAGGGTTGGTTAGAGGATATGTGGGATGTCATGATCTATGAGGAACTCATAGAGAGGAAAGACATTCTGGATGACATGGTCTTGAAGTAGGAGCACCATGCCAGAGAGGGGGCTAGGATCAAATGGATGAAAGCGGGAGATAGACAATCGACATTCTTTCATGCAGGTATTTTAGAGGGGAAAAGGCTGATCAAACCAAATATCATGCTGGAGGACAAATATTTCACGGAGGATAGGGATATGGTGGGCATGTAGAGACCCGTAGCTTATCGTACATTGACATTACATTACTTTTGCGGAATACTTAGTACAAAAAAAAAACACACACACAAGGATCGTAATAGTTTAGTGTCTGTGGAAACTCGGAATAAAATCTCCTAATCGTGGGGAAAGATCTTCAACATCTCCCATAAAGATCTTCCTTTTTTTTACCTACAACCTTTCTTTATGTCCTGGGGAAAATAAAACATAAAAAGGGTGAGCTCAAATGCTCAGTAAGGGTAAAAAAAAGATATATCAATCACATCGTATTCATAAGAACATAACATTTTGGAAATCATATCCTGCAAAAGAGAGCATAATTTCATAACATGGGATAAATCATAGTAGTGAAATGAAATCATAACATAAAACATTACTCATTGTGGCATAAACACATAATCATAGAGAATCATTTCTTGTTAGTCAAGACTCATTGCCAAGACTATCTTAGTGGACAAAGTCCCTTTCTGAATCGAGTAATCCTCATTTCAGTCCTGTTTCACTGAACCGGTATAACCTACCATTCCAGCCATGTCTATCTCATGAGATATAAAATCTTTACCCAATGCATTGGAGGGAGATATAGGTCCCACCCATCTCTTAATGAATCCTTTCTTATGTGTGCCACAAAATCATAAATCATTCATCATTGCATAACCCATGTAATAAAAATGGGATTCTTAAACAACATGACATCATAAAACCATTCATATAAGATAAAGGAATTCATAAACATAATTCCATCACAACATAGTCAAATCAATGTAAAAATATGGATAGAAACAGAACCCTTTATTATCTTATATGGAAAATAATTTTGATAAAACACTTGAATTGAATTCTTGAGGAAAATATCCTTCCTTCTTCAAAAACATTTTTCCTTTCATAACATGTCATACAACTTTAAAATAAAAGAAGTTGATTAAAAATAAACTTGAAAACTTGTAAAGGAAGCTTCTTTGAAGTAATGTTTTAAAAATCCATTAATGCCGTATAAGTTAAAAAAAACATTCTTCGTACTTTTGTCGGAAAAGTCAAAAGTACCTCGTACGGAAAAATGACAAAAGATTCCTTTCATATTCTTTACTAAAAACTCACCTAAGGGTAAAATTGGATTTAAACTATTGAAAGTGGATGGAAACAATATTACATATTGAGGGAACATGGATGTGGATGATAAAATACACCCCAGTAAATACTTACGAATAAACAATCTCGGATAAAAATGAGATTGTGATATTTCCCTTACCTTAGGTCCGATTTTCTTTGTTCGTGTCCGAAGCTCCTGTATAATGGTTTAAATAATGTTATTGACTTATTCCAGAATCATACATATTGATATGAGATCATATATGGTCATATTATTAGCTTCTTGTTAGTAATATTTCATTGTTACTTGTTACTCGGGTCTTTATAACTTTTTGTTCTTATGCGTGTTTTGTCGAATAAATTCTTATTCTTATCTTTAGGTTATAGATAATTCATTTCCAGAATGGTATTATTGTAGTATATACCATATTCATTCATTCAATTCATTTATATAATCATTATGAAATGAAGATCATGTAGAACGAGTCGCATCACATCGTGGAGACAGTATTCCGTACGTATGCACGAGTGATGATATCGTTCCTATGATCGTGGAATTGTATTGGAGTATATATATATATTATTTCAGTATCAAAATTACTTAATAATAATCATATATAGTTACTGATTACACCATTATACCCATCCTTGTAAGGTGATGGTGGAAAATAGATTACACCACGGCGTGGAGACGGTATTCCGTACGTACGCACGCGCGGTGATTTCATTTTTCCGTAGGATGGATAGAAGGTGAATTAGGGCTGTTTCATATTTATAATAACATATCAGTATGTAAGTAATACTTATGTTATTACTTTATCATGAAACAACTAAAGAAGAAGAAGTTGAAGAAGAAAGAAATTGAAAAGATCGGTAATGGATATTACCTCTTCTTTGGAACGCCTTTTTGAATCCTCCACTTAAGGAACTAAGATTGGTCTTTGGAGAAGACCAGGACCTCTAGGATTATTCTAGGGAAGTGGAGAAGGGAAAATGGCAGGGGTTGGCCGAGCTTGAGTGCTCAAATTGGTGTGAGGAGGAGGGGGAGGAGGTGCCCTTTTATAAGGGAGGAGAGGGGCACCTTAGGAATATCTCAAAATATTATTTTATATTAAAGTCAAAATCGGTTTATAATGGTTCCAAAGGGTCTTATTTCGAAGATAAAGTGGGGATGGGTCGAAATCCTATCAACCAATAGGATTTAGACAAGTTTAGGGTATTATTTTAACCTTATCAATTAGATTTAACTCTAAGTTAATTAATTTAACTTTTACCGTGTCTTTTTGTTTTCTTTCACTATATGGTTAATACACTTACTATAACATGCCAAACGAACCCCAAATTGTTTATTATTAATATATATATCCTTATCTAAGTCATTTGGCCGAACCTTAGATTTTTAGGAATAAAATAACAATTAATAATATAATATTTGATTTAAAAACTATTTTGTGTCAATTTTGACACTATTTGATATATGATTTTTGTGAAAGTCATAACAGAATTATATGTTAGAACCAAGTTGATTAAATCAATAATAATATATCATAGTAACCTAGAAAATTAGTGGAATTCATAAAAAGTCTTAAATTACATTTATTTTGGTATTTATATTATCAATTATGTCAATATTTCATTAATAAGATAATTACTGCATCATCTTTGTGTCATAAATAAATTATATTATTTGTTGTGTAAAAATTACAAATAAATTACCATCATGTAGGAAATCGTTTTAGCTTTCTAATGAATATTTATAGTCGAATTTATCTTATGTATAACCCCATATTAAAAATGATTTACTTATTAAACTTTGATTTTAACTATTTTAACCCTTCTTTAAATAAATTAATAATAAATGTCCTAATCTAATCCAAGTGGGCCTAAATGGTCATATTTTATTCCTAAGTTTGTTTTTGGTCGAATTACACTTGTCCAATAGAATTAGGACATGTGTTAGGGTAATATTAATATCATATTTACCCTTAGTTACCCTATTTACTATTAACCGCGGTAAAAATAGTAAAAAGTTACTATTCACCAAAAAATTATTTTCATCTCATTGAACCACATTTTAGTCCTTGATATTAACCGTGTCTCTCGGATTTTTGAAATTCCATTCACAGAAGCGGTAAAATTAAGTTTTATGCAAAATTCAGTTTTTAACCTACCACTTAGTGGTTTCACTATTCATCAAAAATTGATGTTTTTCAGAACAATGCCAAAATTGCATCCCAAGCTATATTTCATATTCCGAATTCAAAAATGAAGTCTATTTTACCAAATTCATAACATAAAAGCTGCATTAATTAATTTTATAATTAAATCCCGCTGTTAAAACAAATAGCGTGTTTTTAAGAAACAATATCTATCAAAAGATTGACACTTGTTTATGTCTAGTTTAAATGTAAAATGACATCCAATGACCAACATTGTATTAAATTGTAAAAATATATTCTAAATATACTTTAAAACCACTCAAATTAATGATTTATCACTATTAATTATTTTGATTAAAAAAGTTGTTTTTAATTATAATTTAGTAATTTTCACTATTCATCAGAATATGAAAGTTATCCGAAAAGTACCAAAATTTCACCTTAGGCTAAATTCGATACTCCAAATCAAAAAATGAAGTTCATTTTGAAAAATAAGATTTACAGAGTTTTAAAAAGTGGTTATTACTATTCATAACGGCTAGTTTTAATAATATTTTAATAGCATATCGTTGTTTAGTGAAACTCGGTATTGCGTATTACACACGCTATCGAGGAAGGTCGCGATTGCGTGTAATGCAAGGCAAGTCAAGGATGCGTGTTGTGCAAGCTCCTTTTGGTGTAGCGTACAACACAAGACATTAAAAAAAGTATTTTTCATAAAATCTCGGGCTGTTACATTCTACCCCCCTTAAAATGAATTTCGCCAACGAAATTCGTCGGGGTTATAAATGGTTTACTATTCGAAAGTTTCTTTAATAGAAACCCACATCGTAAAAGGGAATACCAAAACTTGGCTTTAAAAACTAAAGTATGAAATGTAGCGATTACCCAAATAAACTAATCACTGGGTTTCCACATAGGTGAAAATATGGATATGGAAGAAAAATCTAACCATCATGTTCTGATGGAGAGTGGTAGAGAACATGGCTATGGAAAAGCCAGTAATCACAAATCCATAAATTTGTGACGATCTAAGGTACCATCTGATTCATCAGGTATAAGATCACTAGGACAACATTTTTGGTTTTCAAGATCATTTCCCTAAAGTTGAAAATTTTCTTAGAATAAATACTTACTTTATTTTGGTACAATCTCACTTTTGTTCGTGCCTTGAACAATTTCTACTTCATATCTTAAATAAAGGAAGTTGAATTTGTTATTTGTGAAGTGTTAGCAGATAATGTGATAGAATGACTGTTCATTCCATCTGTGTCAAACAAAAGGTTAGCAAAAGTTATTAAATATACATAAGTCATTCTATAGTGAGATTAATCATATATGGTTCCTAAAATGGACTTATACTTCATATATCATGCTGCTTAATATAATAAAACTAGTTTCTACTAAACAGGGACTTCCTGTAGGCCAGTGGTAGGCGATAAAGGCCAGTCGCACTTCGGTTGTGGGTTCGATTCCTACAGCCTTGTCCGAAGCGATGGGCTGTCGCCCGTCCTGCAGGTTGTCCCTTTTTCTAAAACTACGTTACTATAACATCCCATCAATAATATCGAAAATCTTCTATCCTTAAACAATACTAACTTACGTCCAACATAATCCAGTCTAATCTTTAGGCTTATACATAATACTGCAGTCCACTCTCATAATATAGTGACAACGATTACCAGAGATTTAATACTGTCGTTGATCCCCACATATCATATGATATGTCTTGTTGGTCACATTCCAAACATTCAAAGTCCTTAATCGTGTATTCTCTTGAATACCTTAGTGAAAACATGAGTGCAGTTAAAAGTTAACACTTTCCACATACCAAAATCCTCAAAATTCTATATACTCAAACCATGATATCACTTAGTCCTTATATCAATCATGAGCTCATGAATACTATTAAACATTTCATTTTCTCGTCTTCATTATGCGCATATCATCTACATTCCAAAATTATCTGGATAACCTTTCATGGATACTGGTAACATTAATCATACACTTTCAAAACACAAGGAAAGACAACAGTGTAACAATCCATAGATGTCTCTTTATTCCAAAATTACACATGATAAACATGTAATCATTCCACTACATTCTCAAACCATTGACCGAACTTCAAAAATTCTTTCATCTCACATATCATTTGTAGTCTCTTCATCATCATCCACATAAATACTACCCATATGACCATACTGATTCTCTTCACGAGTCTTTCCCTTAGGGCATTTGTTTTCATAATGCCCATACATTCCACATTTAAAACACTTAACCATTTTTGATGTCGTAGCAATACCATTATCCTCATCCATGGTGTTAACCGGCCCTTTTCCTTTGCACTTACTTGCTTTGTGTCCTTCTTTTCCACACCCAAAGCATCTTCCAGTTCCCTTGAAACATTCTCCTTGATGCCTCTTCCCACATGATTTACATAGGGGAAATTGAACTTTCTTTCCTCTATGATCATCATGGAACTCCATATTTCTCTTATTAGTCGAGTCAGGAAACTTACCAAATTTTACTTTATTGATCATGTTGTGAGATTGCTGATTCGGCATAATAATGATGTTTGGACATCCAAATCCCATTTCATTTGGTTGCTCATGAAGAATATCATTCCATTGTCCATCATATCCTCCATTATTGTGAATCATCTTGTTTCCAGCCATTTTCTAAAACCCAAACAGAATAGTGTTAGATGCAAAAATCGTAATAAAGGGGGAGTAACTTAAATATCTATCATCTTTGGTTTAATCTAATATCGTTACCATAGTTCTAGAACTATATCCTATACGTATACTTATCCTTAGGGTCATCCCTAGACATACCTTAGAAATATCTCTAGGGATCTCACTAACGTTTTCGCATCCTAGTTTCCAAAGGTTGACTAAACCTTTCCTCTGATACCAAATGTAGAGACCCGTAGCTTATCGTACATTGACATTACATTACTTTTGCGGAATACTTAGTACAAAAAAAAAACACACACACAAGGATCGTAATAGTTTAGTGTCTGTGGAAACTCGGAATAAAATCTCCTAATCGTGGGGAAAGATCTTCAACATCTCCCATAAAGATCTTCCTTTTTTTTTACCTACAACCTTCCTTTATGTCCTGGGGAAAATAAAACATAAAAAGGGTGAGCTCAAATGCTCAGTAAGGGTAAACAAAAGATATATCAATCACATCGTATTCATAAGAACATAACATTTTGGAAATCATATCCTGCAAAAGAGAGCATAATTTCATAACATGGGATAAATCATAGTAGTGAAATGAAATCATAACTTAAAACATTACTCATTGTGGCATAAACACATAATCATAGAGAATCATTTCTTGTTAGTCAAGACTCATTGCCAAGACTATCTTAGTGGACAAAGTCCCTTTCTGAATCGAGTAATCCTCGTTTCAGTCCTGTTTCACTGAACCGGTATAACCTACCATTCCAGCCATGTCTATCTCATGAGATATAAAATCTTTACCCAATGCATTGGAGGGAGATATAGGTCCCACCCATCTCTTAATGAATCCTTTCTTATGTGTGCCACAAAATCATAAATCATACATCATTGCATAACCCATGTAATAAAAATGGGATTCTTAAACAACATGACATCATAAAACCATTCATATAAGATAAAGGAATTCATAAACATAATTCCATCACAACATAGTCAAATCAATGTAAAAATATGGATAGAAACAGAACCCTTTATTATCTTATATGGAAAATAATTTTGATAAAACACTTGAATTGAATTCTTGAGGAAAATATCCTTCCTTCTTCAAAAACATTTTTCCTTTCATAACATGTCATACAACTTTAAAATAAAAGAAGTTGATTAAAAATAAACTTGAAAACTTGTAAAGGAAGCTTCTTTGAAGTAATGTTTTAAAAATCCATTAATGCCGTATAAGTTAAAAAAAACATTCTTCGTACTTTTGTCGGAAAAGTCAAAAGTACCTCGTACGGAAAAATGACAAAAGATTCCTTTCATATTCTTTACTAAAAACTCACCTAAGGGTAAAATTGGATTTAAACTATTGAAAGTGGATGGAAACAATATTACATATTGAGGGAACATGGATGTGGATGATAAAATACACCCCAGTAAATACTTACGAATAAACAATCTCGGATAAAAATGAGATTGTGATATTTCCCTTACCTTAGGTCCGATTTGCTTTGTTCGTGTCCGAAGCTCCTGTATAATGGTTTAAATAATGTTATTGACTTATTCCAGAATCATACATATTGATATGAGATCATATATGGTCATATTATTAGCTTCTTGTTAGTAATATTTCATTGTTACTTGTTACTCGGGTCTTTATAACTTTTTGTTCTTATGCGTGTTTTGTCGAATAAATTCTTATTCTTATCTTTAGGTTATAGATAATTCATTTCCAGAATGGTATTAGTGTAGTATATACCATATTCATTCATTCAATTCATTTATATAATCATTATGAAATGAAGATCATGTAGAACGAGTCGCATCACATCGTGGAGACAGTATTCCGTACGTACGCACGAGTGATGATATCGTTCCTATGATCGTGGAATTGTATTGGAGTATATATATATATATTATTTCAGTATCAAAATTACTTAATAATAATCATATATAGTTACTGATTACACCATTATACCCATCCTTGTAAGGTGATGGTGGAAAATAGATTACACCATGGCGTGGAGACGGTATTCCGTACGTACGCACGCGCGGTGATTTCATTTTTCCGTAGGATGGATAGAAGGTGAATTAGGGTTGTTTCATATTTATAATAACATATCAGTATGTAAGTAATACTGATGTTATTACTTTATCATGAAACAACTAAAGAAGAAGAAGTTGAAGAAGAAAGAAATTGAAAAGATCGGTAATGGATATTACCTCTTCTTTGGAACGCCTTTTTGAATCCTCCACTTAAGGAACTAAGATTGGTCTTTGGAGAAGACCAGGACCTCTAGGATTATTCTAGGGAAGTGGAGAAGGGAAAATGGCAGGGGTTGGCCGAGCTTGAGTGCTCAAATTGGTGTGAGGAGGAGGGGGAGGAGGTGCCCTTTTATAAGGGAGGAGAGGGGCACCTTAGGAATATCTCAAAATATTATTTTATATTAAAGTCAAAATCGGTTTATAATGGTTCCAAAGGGTATTATTTCGAAGATAAAGTGGGGATGGGTCGAAAGCCTATCAACCAATAGGATTTAGACAAGTTTAGGGTATTATTTTAACCTTATCAATTAGATTTAACTCTAAGTTAATTAATTTAACTTTTACCGTGTCTTTTTGTTTTCTTTCACTATATGGTTAATACACTTACTATAACATGCCAAACGAACCCCAAATTGTTTATTATTAATATATATATCCTTAGCTAAGTCATTTGGCCGAACCTTAGATTTTTAGGAATAAAATAACAATTAATAATATAATATTTGATTTAAAAACTATTTTGTGTCAATTTTGACACTATTTGATATATGATTTTTGTGAAAGTCATAACAGAATTATATGTTCGAACCAAGTTGATTAAATCAATAATAATATATCATAGTAACCTAGAAAATTAGTGGAATTCATAAAAAGTCTTAAATTACATTTATTTTGGTATTTATATTATCAATTATGTCAATATTTCATTAATAAGATAATTACTGCATCATCTTTGTGTCATAAATAAATTATATTATTTGTTGTGTAAAAATTACAAATAAATTACCATCATGTAGGAAATCTTTTTAGCTTTCTAATGAATGTTTATAGTCGAATTTATCTTATGTATAACCCCATATTAAAAATGATTTACTTATTAAACTTTGATTTTAACTATTTTAACCCTTCTTTAAATAAATTAATAATAAATGTCCTAATCTAATCCAAGTGGGCCTAAATGGTCATATTTTATTCCTAAGTTTGTTTTTGGTCGAATTACACTTGTCCAATAGAATTAGGACATGTGTTAGGGTAATATTAATATCATATTTACCCTTAGTTACCCTATTTACTATTAACCGCGGTAAAAATAGTAAAAAGTTACTATTCACCAAAAAATTATTTTCATCTCATTGAACCACATTTTAGTCCTTGATATTAACCGTGTCTCTCGGATTTTTGAAATTCCATTCACAGAAGCGGTAAAATTAAGTTTTATGCAAAATTCAGTTTTTAACCTACCACTTAGTGGTTTCACTATTCATCAAAAATTGATGTTTTTCAGAACAATGCCAAAATTTCATCCCAAGCTATATTTCATATTCCGAATTCAAAAATGAAGTCTATTTTACCAAATTCATAACATAAAAGCTGCATTAATTAATTTTATAATTAAATCCCGCTGTTAAAACAAATAGCGTGTTTTTAAGAAACAATATCTATCAAAAGATTGACACTTGTTTATGTCTAGTTTAAATGTAAAATTACATCCAATGACCAACATTGTATTAAATTGTAAAAATATATTCTAAATATACTTTAAAACCACTCAAATTAATGATTTATCACTATTAATTATTTCGATTAAAAAAGTTGTTTTTAATTATAATTTAGTAATTTTCACTATTCATCAGAATATGAATGTTATCCGAAAAGTACCAAAATTTCACCTTAGGCTAAATTCGATACTCCGAATCAAAAAATGAAGTTCATTTTGAAAAATAAGATTTACAGAGTTTTAAAAAGTGGTTATTACTATTCATAACGGCTAGTTTTAATAATATTTTAATAGCATATCGTTGTTTAGTGAAACTCGGTATTGCGTATTACACACGCTATCGAGGAAGGTCGCGATTGCGTGTAATGCAAGGCAAGTCAAGGATGCGTGTTGTGCAAGCTCCTTTTGGTGTAGCGTACAACACAAGACATTAAAAAAAAGTATTTTTCATAAAATCTCGGGCTGTTACAGGGCATCATTGCTAACGTGTTTTTCTCAGACCATCTGTCTGGTCCAAACAAACACATTCCCAATGGGTATCCAATAGTGGGATAAATTTTTTTTGATGTGATTCCTATAATATATACTAATTTGGATAACAATGTGCTAGGGTCCGAGCTAGTCGAGCATAAGATTAAGGATTATCTCATGAATCTGAACCCGAGTAGCATTGCAGAGCCAGACGGGTTCCTTGGATACTTCTATAGGTCTTATTGGGATTTTGTGAAGGAGGATCTATGTAACACCCCGAAATTTTATGAAAAATAT
This sequence comes from Viscum album, assembly GCA_963277665.1. Taxonomy (NCBI): domain Eukaryota; kingdom Viridiplantae; phylum Streptophyta; class Magnoliopsida; order Santalales; family Viscaceae; genus Viscum; species Viscum album. The sequence continues at coordinate 525,604,316 of OY728155.1, forward strand.
TCTTTTTAATTTCATTAATGTCTTGTGTTGTACGCTACACCAAGGAAAGCTTTCACAACACGCATCCTTGACTTTCCTTTCATTACACGCAATCGCGACCTTCCTCGATAGCATGTGTAGTACGCAATAACGAGTTTCACTAAACAACAATATGCTATTAAAATATTATTAAACCTAGCCGTTATTAATAGTAATAACCACTTTTTGAAATTTTTTAAATTTTATTTTTTAAAATGGAATTCATTTTTGGATTCAGAATATCGAAGTTATCTTAGGGTGAAAATTTTACACTTTTCGGATAACTTTCATTTTCTGATGTTTAGTGAAAATTACTAAATTTTAATTAAAAACACCTTTTTTAATAGAAATAATTAATAGTGATAAATTATTAATTTTATTGGTTTTAAAGTATATTTAGAATATATTTTTACAATTCAATACAATGTTAGTCATTGGATGTAATTTCACATTTACACCAGACATAAACAAGTGTTAATCTTTTGATAGTTATTATCTTTTAAAAACACGCTATTTATTGTGACAGCAGAAATTAATTATTAAATTAATTAATTCAACTTATATGTTGGGAATTTTGTAAAATAGAAATAATTTTTGAATTCGGAATATCAATTATAGCTTAGGGTGAAATTTTGGCATTTTTCTGAAAAACTTCAATTTTTGATGAATAGTGAAACTACTAAGTGGTAGTTAAAAAAATTTATTTTTTCATAAATCTTAATTTTACTGCTTCTGTGAATGGAATTTCAAAAATATGAGAGACAAGGTTGATGTCAGTAAGTAAAATGTGGTTCAATGAGATGAATTTTTTTTGATGAATAGTAACTTTTTACTTTTATTTACCACGGTTAAAAGTAAACTGGGTAATTAAGGGTACAAATGATATTAATATTACCATAACACATGTCCTAATCCTATTGGACAAGTGTATCTCAACCAAAAACAACCTTAAGTGTAAAATATTATCATTTAGGCCCACTTGGATTAGATTAGGACATTTATTATTATTTAATTCAAATAAGAGTTAAAAGAGTTAAAATCAACGTTTATTTACTAAAACATTTTTAATATAAGGTTATACATAATATAATTTAGACTATAAATATTCATTATAAAGATAAAAGTATTTCCTACATAATGGTATTTTATTTGTAATTTTTATACTTTAAATAATTTAATTTATTTATGACACAACAATGATGCAGTAATTACATTTTTAAGACAATATTAACATAATTGATGTTATAAATGCCCAAATAAATGTAAGTTGAGACTTTATATGACTTACACTAATTTTCTAGGTTAATATGACATGTTATTGTTGATTTAAGTAACTTGTTTAGAACTTATCATTCTGTTAGAAATTTCATAAAAATCATGTACCAAATAGTGTCAAAATTGACATAAATTAGTTTTTAAAACAAATATTATATTATTAATTGTTATTTAATTCCTAAAAACCTAAGGTTCGGAAAAATGACTTATATAAGGATATATATATTAATAATAAACAACTTGGGGTTCGTTTGGCTTCATATAGTAAGTTTATTAACCATATAGTGTAAGAAAACAAAAAGACACAGTAAAAGTTAAATTATTTAACTTAGAGTTAAATCTAATTGATATGGTTAAAATAATAACCTAAACTTGTCTAAATCCAATTGGATGAGATTATTTCGACCCATACCCACTTTAGCTTCGAAATAAGACCATTTGGAACCATTATAAACCGAATTTGACCTTAATATAAAATAATATTTTGAGATTTTCCTAAGATGCCCCTCTCCTCCCATATAAAAGGGCACCTCCTCCCTCTCCTCCTCACACCAATTTGAGCATTCAAGCTCGGCCAAACCCTGAAAAAATATCTTCTCCACTTCCCTAGTATCATCCTAGAGGTCATGGTCTTCTTAAAAGACCATCCTTAGTTCTTTAAGTAGAGGTTAAGTGAATGCGCTTCAAAAAGATGTAATATCCATTACCGATCTTTTTCAGTTTCTTTCTTCTTCAACATCTTATTCGTTAGTAGTTTCATGATAAAGTAATAACATCAGTATTTATTATATACTGATATGTTATTATAAATATGAAACAACTCTAATTAACCTTCTATCCATCCTGCGGAAAAAGGAAATCACCGCGCGTGCGTACGTACGGAATACCGTCTCCACGTTGTGGTGTAATCTATTTTCCGCCACCACCTTAATTGGATGGGTATAATGGTGTAATTAGTAACTATATACGATTATTATAAAGTGATATTGATACTGAAATAGTATAAATACACTTCCACACAATTCCACGACCATGGGAACGATATCATCGCTCGTGCGTACGTACGGACTACCGTCTCCACGACGCGATGAGATTCATTCTCAATGATTAACCATTCATGAATGATTATAAAGTATATATAATAAGTACTAATTAAATATATTACATAATAATGATACTGGATTTATATATATTTATATGTATGTCATCTACTTAATTCCATTCAATTCAATAAGGAAACGAAAACAGCGTTCATGCGTACGTACGGACTGTCGTCTCCATGAACGGTGTATTTCATTCCATTTATTGATATATTATATATATATATATTCTGAATATATATTATATATAAATAATTTTTTACATTCTGGATATAAGTAATCATGATCCAAGTAATCATATTAATAATTACAAGTTAAAAACACGAACGACAAATGAGACGATTTTACCCAAAACGCTACTTTAACACGAATTTACTAAAGAACGGGTAATATAAAGTCATAAGTGGACCATATATGATATAATAACAATGAATATGATTCTGGAATAAGTCAATAACATGATTTAAATCATTATACAGGAGGTTCGGACACTTACGAAGCAAATCAGACCTAAGGTAAGGGAAATATCACAATCTCATTTTTTATCCGAGATTGTTTATACTTTATTGGGGTTTATTTTATCATCCACATCCATGTTTCCTCAATATGTAATATTTATATCCTTCTACAATAGTTTATCTCAAATTTTACCCTTTGGTGAGTTTATAGTAAAAGATTTGAAAAGAATCTTTTGTCGTTTTTCGTACGAGGTACTTTTTGACTTTTCCGACCAAAGTACGAGAAGAATGTTTTCTTTTAACTTATACGACATGAATGAATTTTTAAAAAATTATTTCCAAGAAGCTTCCTTAACAATTTTTCAAGTTTATTTTTAATTAACTTGTTTTAGTTATAAATTTATGACATGTTAAGAAAGTAAAAGTGTTTTTGAATTTGAAAGGATATTTTCCTCAAGAATGGAATTCAAGTGTTTTATCAAAATTATTTTCCATCTAATATAATAAAGGGTTTTGTTTTTATATATATTATTACATTGATTTGATAATGTTGTGATGGAATTATTTTTATAAATTCCTTTATCTTGTATGATTTGTTTTATGATGTCACGATGTTTAAGATTCCCATTTTATTACATGGGTTATGGAATGATGTATGATTTATGATTTTGTGGAACACATAAGAATGGTATCATTATGAGATGGGTGGGACCTATATCTCCCTCCATTTCATTGGGTAAAGATTTTATATCTCATGAGATAGACATGGCTGGAATGGTAGGTTATACCAGTTCAGTGAAACAGGACTGAAACGAGGGTGACTCGGTTCAGAAAGGGAAATTATCCACTAAGATAGTATTGCCAATGAGTCTTGACTAACGAGAAATGATTCTCTATGATTATGTGTGTATGCCACAAAGTTTCATGTTTTATGTTATGATTATTGGGATTTCATTTCACTACTATGATTTATCCCATGTTATGAAATTATGCTCTCTTTTGCAGGTTATGATTTCCAAAATGTTATTTTCTTATGAATATGATGTGATTGATATTTCTTTTGTTTACCCTTACTGAGCATTTGAGCTCACCCTTTTATGTTTACTTTTCCCCAGGATATAAGGAAAGGTTTTTAGGTATAAAAAAAAGAAGATCTTTATGGGAGATGTTGAAGATCTTTCACCAGGATTAGAAGATTATATTCCGATTTTCCAATGACACTAAACTATTACGATCCTTGTGTGTGTGTTTTTGTTATGTACTAAATATTCCGCAAATGTAATGTAATGTCAATGTACGTCAAGCTTCGGGTCTCTACAGTTGGTATCAGAGGAAAGGTATAGTTAACCATTGGAAAATAGGATGCGAAAACGTTAGTGAGATCCCTAGAGATATTTCTATGGTATGTCGTGGAATTTCTCTAAGGTTAAGTATACGTATAGGTTATATTCCTAGAATTGCGCTAACGATCTTATAATTTAACCTAAGATTTTAGATATAGAGGGTACTCCCCCTTTACTATTGTTGTTTTCTCTAGCATGATTTTTACCTCTCACAAGATTCTTTTTGTGTTTTAGTTAATGGAGGGAACCAGAAGGAATTCGGTTCACATTGAATCAAATAGAAAAATTAGTGACTATGGGAAAAAAATTTGTGTATTTCATAGAGAGAAAGATATTGTGATTATGCTGAATCAGTCATCACGATATATGATTAACAAGGTGAAATTTTGTGGTATGCCTAATTCATCAAAGAAGAGGAAGATAAACTATTATGCATGTTCGCATGTTGAGGAGCATAAAGAAAGGAAGAATGAGATTTCTAAAGAAGGGAAGAAGAACCTTGAGGAATACCTCAAATGGAGGGAACGATGTTATCTATGTGGAGAAAAAGGTCATAGAGTGACAGACTGTTATGGAGTTCAATGTCTTATTTGTGGAGAATATGGGCATTACCCAACTCAATGCCCTGACCTAAAAAGTTACTTCTAAATCAAGGAAGGACTTGCTCCAGGACAATCATTGAAGTGGATGGACTGAAGTGTTTATGTATTGGTATTCAAGAATAATGATGTTGAGGTACTTTTATGGTGTATTGAAATATTTATGTATTGGTCTATTGTGGTTTTCAATAATTTTAAGGTACCGGTAACCATGAAAAGTGATTCAAATATTTTGGAAAGTAGATGATATGCACATAATGAAGGGATAAGGGGAAAATGAAATTTTTGAAAGTATTAATGAGCTCATGATTGATATAAGGACTATGTGATATCATGGTTTGAGTATATATAATTTTGAGGATTTTGGTATGTGGAAAGTGTTAACTTTTAACTGCATTCATTTTTTCACTAAGGTTCAATGGTTATTCATTCTTCAAGAGAATACATGATTAAGGTATTCACATGTTTGTAATTTGACCCACAAGATATATCTTATGATATATGGGGGATAAATGATGGCATTCACGTGATTATTCTGTGACATTTCAAGTAATCATTTTCTTTATACTATGAGCTTGGACCGAAGTATTTTAGATAAGCCTAAAGATTAGAATGGATTATGTTGGACATAAGTTAGGATAAAACGTTTCTCGATATTATTGATGGGATGTTATAGTAATATAGCTTTAGAAAATGGAAAACCTGCCGGACGGGCGACAGCCCATCGCGTTGGACAAGGATGTGGGAATCGAACCCACAACCGAAGTGCGACTGGCCTTTATCGCCTACCACTGGCCTACAGGAAGTCCCTGTTTAGTAGAAACTAGTTTTATTATATTAAGAAGTATGATATATGATGTATAAGTCCATTTTAGGAACCATATATGATTAATCTCACTATAGAATGACTTATGTATAACTTTTTCTAACCATATGTTTGAGACAGATGGAATGACCCGTCATTCTATCACATGATCTGCTAACACTTCACGAATAACAAATTCAACTTCATTTATTTAAGAGATGAAGTGGAAATTGTTCAAGGCACAAACAACAGTGAGATTGTACCAAAATAAAGTAAGTATTTATTCTAATTCAAATTCTTCAACTTTAGGGAAACGATCTTGAGAACCAAAAATGTTGTCCTAGTGCTCTTATATCTGATTAATCAGATGGTACCTTAGATCGTCACAAATTTATGGATTTGTGATTGTTGGATTTTCCATAGCCATGTTCTCTACCACTCTCCATCAGAACATGATGGTTAGATTTTTCTTCCATATCCATATTTTCACCTATGTGGAAACCCAGTGATTAGTTTATTTGGGTAACCGTTACGTTTCATACATTCGTTTTTAAAGATTGGTTTTGGTATTCCTTTTTACGATGTGGGTTCCTATTAAAGAAACTTTCGAATAGTAAACCATTTATAACCCCGACGAATTTCGAGGGTGAAATTCATTTTAAGGGGGGTAGAATGTAACACACCGAAATTTTATGAAAAATATTCTTTTTAATTTCATTAATGTCTTGTGTTGTACGCTACACCAAAATAAGCTTTCACAACACGCATCCTTGACTTTCCTTTCATTACACGCAATTGCGACCTTCCTCGATAGCATGTGTAGTACGCAATAACGAGTTTCACTAAACAACAATATGCTATTAAAATATTATTAAAACTAGCCGTTATGAATAATAATAACCACTTTTTGAAATTTCGTAAATTTTATTTTTCAAAATGGAATTCATTTTTGGATTCGGAATATCGAAGTTAGCTTAGGGTGAAAATTTGGTACTTTTCGGATAACTTTCATTTTCTGATGAATAGTGAAAATTACTAAATTTTAATTAAAAACAACTTGTTTAATCAAAATAATTAATAGTGATAAATTGTTAATTTGAGTGGTTTTAAAGTATCTTTAGAATATATTTTTACAATTCAATACAATGTTGGTCATTGGATGTAATTTCACATTTACACCAGACATAATCAAGTGTTAATCTTTTGATAGTTATTATCTCTTAAAAAGATGCTATTTATTGTGACAGCAGAATTTATTATAAAATTAATTAATGCAACTTATATGTTGGGAATTTTGTAAAATAGAAATAATTTTTGAATTCGGAATATCAATTATAGCTTAGGGTGAAATTTTGGTATTTTTCTGAAAAACTTCAATTTTTGATGAATAGTGAAACTACTAAGTGGTAGTTAAAAAAATTAATTTTTTCATAAATCTTAATTTTACCGCTTCTGTGAATGGAATTTCAAAAATCTGAGAGACACGGTTGATGTCAGTAAGTAAAATTTGGTTCAATGAGATGAAATTTTTTTGGTGAATATTAACTTTTTACTTTTATTTACCACGGTTAAAAGTAAATAGGGTAATTAAGGGTAAAAATGATATTAATATTACCCTAACACATGTCCTAATCCTATTGTACAAGTGTACCTCGACCAAAAACAACCTTAAGTGTAAAATACTATCATTTAGGCCCACTTGGATTAGATTAGGACATTTATTATTATTTAATTCAAAGAAGAGTTAAAAGAGTTAAAATCAAAGTTTATTTACTAAAACATTTTTAATATAGGGTTATACATAATATAATTTAGACTATAAATATTAATTAGAAAGGTAAAAGGATTTCTTACATAATGGTATTTTATTTGTAATTTTTATACTTTAAATAATTTAATTTATTTATGACACAACGATGATGTAGTAATTACCTTTTTAAGAAAATATTAACATAATTGACGTTATAAATGCCCAAATAAATGTAATTTGAGACTTTTTATGACATAAACTAATTTTATAGGTTAATATGACATGTTAATGTTTATTTAAGTAACTTGGTTCGAAATTATCATTCTGTTAGAAATTTCATAAAAATCATGTACCAAATAGTGTCAAAATTGACATAAATTAGTTTTTAAAACAAATATTTTATTATTAATTGTTATTTAATTTCTAAAAATCTAAGGTTCGGCCAAATGACTTAGATAAGGATATATATATATTAATAATAAAAAACTTGGGGTTCTTTTTGCTTCATATAGTAAGTTTATTAACCATATAGTGTAAGAAAACAAAAAGACACACTAAAAGTTAAATTATTTAACTTAGAGTTAAATCTAATTGATAAGGTTAAAATAATAACCTAAACTTGTCTAAATCCTATTGGATGAGAGGATTTCGACCCATCCCCACTTTATCTTCTAAATAAGTCTATTTGGAACCATTATAAACCGAATTTTACCTTAATATAAAATAATATTTTGAGATTTTCCTAAGATGCCCCTCTCCTCCCTTATAAAAGGGCACCTCCTCCCTCTCCTCCTCACACCAATTTGAGCATTCAAGCTCGGACAAACACTACCAAAATATATTCTCCACTTCCCTAGTATCATCCTAGAGGTCCTGGTCTTCTTCAAATACCATCCTTAGTTCTTTAAGTGGAGGTTAAGTGAAGGCGCGTCAAAAAGAGGTAATATCCATTACCGATCTTTTTAAATTTCATTCTTCTTCAACTTATTCTTATTTAGTTGTTTCATGATAGAGTAATAACATCAGTATTTCTTATATAATGGTATGTTATTATAAATATTAAGCAACTCTAATTAACCTTCTATCCTTCTTATGGAAAAAGGAAATCACCGCGCGTGCGTACGTACGGAATACCGTCTCCACGCCGTGGTGTAATCTATTTTCCGCCACCACCTTAATTGGATGGGTATAATGGTGTAATGAGTAACTATATATGATTATTATAAAGTTATATTGATTATTAAAGAGTATACATACACTTAAACACAATTCCATGACCATGGGAACGATATCATCACTCGTGCGTACGTACGGACTACCGTCTCCACGACGCGATGAGATTCATTCTCAATGATTAACCATTCATGAATGATTATAAAGTATATATAATAAGTACTAATGAAATATATGACATAATAATTATACTGGATTTATGTATATTTATATTCATGTCATCTACTTAATTCCATTCAATTCAATAAGGAAACGAAAACAGCGTTCATGCGTACGTACGGACTACCGTCTCCATGAATGGTGTATTTCATTACATTTATTGATATATTATGTATATATATATTATGAATATATATTATATATAAATCATGTTTTACATTCTGGATATAAGTAATCATGATCCAAGTAATCATATTAATAATTATAAGTTAAAAACACGAACGACAAATGAGACGATTTTACCCAAAACGCTACGTTAACACGAATTTACAAAAGAACGGGTAATATAAAGTCATAAGTGGACAATATATGATATAATAACAATTAATATGATTCTGGAATAAGTAAATAACATGATTTAAATCATTATACAAGAGGTTCGGACACTTACGAAGCAAATCGGACCTAAGGTAAGGGAAATATCACAATCTCATTTTTTATCTGAGATTGTTTATACATTACTGGGGTGTATTTTATCATCCACATCCATGTTTCCTCAATATGTAATATTTATATCCTTCTACAATATTTTATCTCAAATTTTATTCTTTGGTGAGTTTATAGTAAAAGATATCAAAGGAATCTTTTGTCATTTTTCGTACGAGGTACTTTTTGACTTTTTCGTCAAAAGTACGAGAAGAATGTTTTATTTTAACTTATACGACATGAATGGATTTTTAAAAAATTACTTCCAAGAAGCTTCCTTTACAAGTTTTCAAGTTTATTTTTAATCAACTTGTTTTAGTTATAAATTTATGACATGTTAAGAAAGGAAAAGTGTTTTTGAATTTGAAAGGATATTTTCCTCAAGAATGGAATTAAAGTGTTTTATCAAAATTATTTTCCATCTAAGATAATAAAGGGTTCTGTTTTTATCTCTATTATTAAATTGATTTGATAATGTTGTGATGGAATTATTTTTATAAATTCCTTTATCTTATATGAATTGTTTTATGATGTCACGATGTTTAAGATTCCCATTTTTATTACATGGGTTATGAAATGATGTATGATTTATGATTTTGTGGCACACATAATAATGGTATCATTATGAGATGGGTGAGACCTATATCCCAAGAATGCATTGGGTAAAGATTTTATATCTCGTGAGATAGACATGGCTGGAATGGTAGGTTATACCGGTTCAGTGAAACAGGACTAAAACGAGGGTGACTCGGTTCAGAAAGGGACATTGTCCACTAAGAGAGTCTTGGCAATGAGTCTTGACTAACAAGAAATGATTCTCTATGATTATGTGTGTATGCCACAAAGTTTCATGTTTTAAGTTATGATTATTGGGATTTCATTTCACTACTATGATTTATCCCATGTTATGAAATTATGCTCTCTTTTGCAGGTTATGATTTCTAAAATGTTATGTTCTTATGTATATGATGTGATTGATATTTCTTTTGTTTACCCTTACTGAGCATTTGAGCTCACCCTTCTATGTTTACTTTTCCCCAGGATATAATGAACGGTTTTTAGGTATAAAAAAAAGATGATCTTTATGGGAGATGTTGAAGATCTTTCACCAGGATTAGAAGATTATATTCTGAGTTTCCAAAGACACTGAACTATTACGATCCTTGTGTGTGTGTTTTTGTTATGTACTAAGTATTACGCAAATGTAATGTAATGTCAATGTACGTCAAGCTTCGGGTCTCTACAATCTAGTTTCTTCTATTCATGAATTTTTTCATGGGTTTAGCTTGCCCCGTGTTGCAAGAGACACCACCATTGTGCTTATTCCTATAAATAATAACCCTACATTGATCTCTCATTATCACCCTATAAGCTTGTGTAATACCCCTTACAAAGTCATCGATACCATTCTTAACACCAATTTGGATATCCATTTGCCACAGTGGGTTTTGATTGAGCAACACAGGTTTATCAAAGGTCGGTTGATACAGGAGGCCATTGCCCTGACTTAGGAGATGCTCAAAAACATCAACATCAGGTCACAAGGTTATAACCTAATTATCAAACTTGATATGAACAAGGAATAAGATTAGTATGAATGGAACATTATCAATAATGGTTTGGTAGGTATGGGTCTCAACTCTTGGAACATTGATATCCTATTTTGTTTTTTCATCTCTTCATGGCTATTCTTGAAATTCATGAGAAAATCCTATGGTTTTTTAAAGTCCACTCGGGGTCTCAGACAATAGGAACCCATCTCGCCGAGTCTATTTATCCATATTCAAGATGTCCCGAGTCAGCTGATCCATAATAGTATAATGTAAGGATCCATTCATCAGTATCATCTTCAGATGAAGGCACCAGCCATTTCTCACCTCATGTTCGCCGATGATACCATCCTTTTTATGAATGCTTTGAGTAAGTTCATATATGTCTTGAACAAAGTGTTAGAGGATTATTTCCACTGGAGTGGTCAGATCATCATCAAAGGTTAGAATAACTTCTTCTTATCAAACTAGTGAAACACTGAGGGGCTTGATACAATCGGTCGAGACCTGGGCATGTAGATGGGGATTCTACCTATGGAATATCTAGGTTCCCCCATTTCACCTTGAAAGTTTTACATTCTTGACTTTAAACCCTTCTTCTCTAGGATCACTTATAGTGTGCTAAACTAGAAAAATAAGTTCCTCTCATTTAGTTGGCGGATAGCACTGGTTAACAGCATGCTCGCAGCTTCTTCGGTGCATGGCCTTTCTTCAATCAAGGTTCCCAAGGGTTTCATCAAAAATATCAATAGGATCCTCAACAGGTTAATTTGGGATCTATGATCTGAGGGTAAGAGACACTGGGTCTCCTGGAGAAAGATGGCGAAGCCGGTGAGTGAGGGTGGTATTAAAGTGCATGGTTTGGAAGATACCATTTACTATATACATGTTAAGCCTATAAAGTAAGGATCCATTATTCCTTATCATAATTGGATGAAGGCACCAGCTATTTCTTAACTCATTTTTTCCAATGATACCATCCTTTTTATGAATGCTATTAGTATGTACATATATGTCCTGAACAAATTGTTGGAGTATTATTTCCACTGGAGAAGTCCAATAATCAATAAAGGCAAGAGTAACTTCTTCTTATCAAATAAGTGCAACACTGAGTGGGTTGATACAATTGGTAGGGACTTGGGCATGAAGAGAGGGATTCTACCTACGGAATATCTAGGTGCCCCCATTTCACCTTGAGGGTCTCACATTCACAACTTCGAACCCCTCCTCTCTAGGATCACTGATAGTGTGTTAAACTGGAAAAATAATATCCACTCATTTTGGCAGGTGGATAGCCTTGGTTAACAGTGTGCTCACGACTTCATCGGTACATGACCTTTCCTCAATGAAGGTTCCCAAAGGGTGTCATCAAAAATATTGATAGGATCATCACCAAGTTCATTTGGGATCTGTTATCTGAGGAAAGGAGACACTGGGTCTCCTGGAGTAGTATGGAAAAGTTGGCGAGTGAGGGTGGTATTAACATGTATAGTTGGAATATACATTTTACTAAATACATGTTAATCCTGCATGGAGTGTTTTAGAATAATAGTATCTTTGGGGGAATACCATAAACAGTTATGCCTCCGGGTTTTGTGAAAATGCTGGGGGGTAACTGTTCCTCTCTTTGGTCGATCATCATACCCATCATCAGTACCCTTCTCCCACACTCTCTCTGAATCATCAGGAGAGGAGAAGTCTTCTTATGGAACAAGAACTAGTGAGGTGTTGTTCTGGGCTTTCCTGGTTTCCAATCCATGGATTTTTCTTTCCAGGAATCCACATTTTTCCCCTGCTTCATTAAGGTGATTCAGGATAGGGATCACCAGAACCATTTCAATCTCATTGATCTAAATTCCGAGTCAGATAAATGTTTTTTTACCCCCACCCCCTTAGTATTATTCTCATCGTAAGAATTTCAGGGTACCTTTTTTGAGAAAGTCCAATCCCATGAGTGGGATGATGTTATCTGGCTGAGGAGTGTTCCTAACAAGTTGATTTTTCTCACATGTAGGATCAAGAATAGGGAAGTCCTGACAGAAGATAATATCCAACTCTTTGGTATCCCATATGGTTCTATGTGTGTGTATTGTAAGGCTTCGAGTATAGACCCCACTCACCACCTATTCTTCGATAGCGAATGGGAATGTGAAGTGTGGATGTTGTTTGGGGATTTAACTGCTGTATCTACCACGGTAGCATCCAATCATCCCTTTCTCGACAAATGGTATCATGGATTAGGGGGAGAGGAGGCCTAGAACTCCTGGCTTTCTCGGTGGTGCTTTATGTAGGGTGTTGGGTTCTCTAGAAGGCGCCGAAAAGGGTGAGGTTTGAAGGTGTTTTTGTTTTCGATCATGTTATTATTGCGTGGAATAGGAATATTCTTGTTGACTTGGACAAGGTTGTGAGGAATTGGAAAGAGGTACCCTCTTTACTACGCTTTAATTTCAAAGCCTACGATGCTCTTCCATCTACCTGTAAAGCTAGGAATTGGGTTTGCTGGTAACCCCCATGTATGAAATGAAACTGAATACGGATGGGTCTTGTGTGCTGGGGGAAATGCAGGGAGGAGGGGTTGTGCGCTATGGAAATGGATAAGTTTATTTGGCTTTCTCGGACATGCTTGGCTAGGGATCCTCCATACAAGGAGAGGCTTTGGTGATGCTCACTGGGATCAAATTATGTGAGAAAAAGGGTTTAGAGAACATGAAACTGAAAACAGACTCATTTATTTTCCACAATTCCTTGAAAGGAGATAGAGGGTCTCCATGGTCTATTAACTATGTTATCATAAAATGAAATATTATTCTTCATAGCTGAATGCATATCCTTTTTACCTAGAGGGAGGGGAACACAGTTACAGATCACGTGGCTTTGTGGGAATTCAATGACATGAAGGATGTTTGTTTCCATTCATTAGTTAGTATTAATGTCATGGAGGTTAACCTCATTAAAGGGGATTCCCTCAGGGTCCACCATTTCAGGCCTCCATGAATGCTTGTCCATTGATAGGGTAGAGGGGTGGGGGTATTTCTGATTTTGTTGTTTTTTAGTTCCTTTATTTTTTGAATGAAAAATTACTGATGATGATGATGACCATTGAATTGATTTAATATTGTTTTTCAAAATAATTATATATTTGTGACAAAAGTTAGATATCTAAAAAAATAATCATAAAAATAGTTTTTTATTAACGTTTAGAGATATGTTCTCGTTCATCATTATTTACTCTAGGGAGCCTCAACTATTTAATAGATCATTACCTCTAGGAAATAGGCAATTTTGTGACTAATAAATAAATTTTATTGGTATTTCATTAAGGGAATTATTTTTTTCCTTTCTTGTAATGAAAATTTTTCAATATTTTGAGTAGCTTCTTGACCATTGAAGAAAACATGGTTTTTAGAGCTATCACTTACATTGTTAATTATTTTATCATATTTAGAAAGTCCTCCTATATTGAATGTATCATGTTTACATATGATTCCACTCATGATTATAGTCCTAAGAATATGATCATTTATAATTTTACCTGTATTTTATGAAACTATTTTTATAATTTATATAAATCCCATATTATATAAAATTATATTTTTCAGAAATTATTTTAACCATATAATTTTTTCTCAACCTTAAGTGCCTTTTATAAAAAGAATTTTAAAAATCAGATTCAATATTTTCTACCCTCTATTAAAATTATGTATTAATATCCATAATTTTTTTATAAATGTACTTTGAAATTATACACTCTATTTTGATGTAGCTTGTGAAGCAACATGTTAATCCACTACTTATAATAAATGACTAATTTTGGATGTATATTGATCAATAAATTTTAATTATTCCCTAAAAATTACATTAATATTTTTATTTTTATGTATAATGTTTAACTCCTCATGTACTCCTTAGAGTTTAATTTTTACATTAATGAATCTTGTTATCTAGTCTTATTTTTCAATATTAAATTTTTTTTTTAATTAATTATAGAATTACATTTGTTATATCTGAAGGGAATTCAACCTCATAATATTGCAAACATGTTTTTTCATATTTTACCTCTTAACATAAAACATTATTATTTAAAAACATCTTCAATTTTGGATTTCCTAAATTAATATTTTTCCTCCAGAGGATATTTCTTGTTTATGATCGTAAAACTCTATCTTCACGGTAATTTTATTCCACAATAGAAAAATTTTCTATGATATTATCAATCAATATAAAATTGAAGCATAGAATTATAGCTTTCAATCGTACTTCATTTTTTCTCTAATAAATTTTATTGCAACAACTGTATGAAATTTTGTATTGAAACCATATTTATTACCTTTATTATCTTCATAATCTAGATTATAAATGGATTTAAAGGAAATGTGTCTAGGATATTGGCTGGAAAAAATTTAGAGTTTTACTCCCATTTTATAATTCAAAAGCTTTATATTATGACAGTCCGGCGAAATTATTTTTCTATCTTATTCCTTAAGATATCACACCTTGAATTTTTTAAAGTTGATAGGGTTTTGAAGATTTCATCTCATACAAAGTCCATTGATGGATTCTAAGATGTTAACCAATTAAATTAGGGACAAATAAATATTTTCATTTAGGATAGTTCTTAAATAATCAATATTGAGGTGCTATACTTTTAATATGTAATCTGTCACCATCATGCATCCTTTAAAAATATTGAAAAATTTCTCCCAAATATAGTTTGGTGAGGTGAAACTCATAACCTGCTTATTTATTTGGTTTGAAGATCATTTATTTATAGAAATTTATGAATTTTCATCATTAATATAAAAAATTATATTAACCTTAGTCAATAAAATTTCTTTAACATTAGTGTCTTTTATTCCATGAAATTAAGAAACAAAAATAACAATTCCACAAGATTTGAAGTGATGTCTCATTCGATTCTTATAAATTTAACAAATAAAATAATCTAATAATGGAATAACTTTTTCACTGACCATATTCTTCATAGTATAAATCTTCTAATGACAGATTCATCGAGTAAGAAACATATGGATATAAGAGAACATGAAGAACAAAGAATGGATATTCAAAACACCACCTAGCCATTAATATTTTCAATCATTTCCACTATACTCCAATAGAAACTTGAATGGAATTGAACTCGTGATTTTCTTTGGATTTATCTTATTTATGGAATGACCTCCACCATAATGACATGTATCTTATCAAAATCTATTATATTTTCACATGACTTACTTCACTATTGTCTGATTAACGAACAATTATAATATCAACATTCTGTAGAAAAATAATATGATTATATCACTAAGAGATAATAACACACGAACTATTCAAATATTCATAAAATCTATACATATTTTGATTCACACCTTATCTATTACATAAATATCTCCATACATCCAAAACCATAGAAAAAGTTCAAATATTCCATCGTAATGTGGTTAGTGAATAATATTTTAGCTAAAATTTAAATAACAATTCACCTTATCCCATGTAGTGTAAATCACTTTTCCTACATGATAATATCCAAAAATATATAATCATCAAACATTAACAATATATCCATGAATCATTTTGAAAAATTCACAACATGATATATAATTTTTTTGATTTTATAACATGTTGAATTACTTACGGATCCATAATTTCTATCACTTTTTATATCCTACAAATTTATGTATAACATTTTTTATTAAAATATGGGTATATTTCATAATTATCACATTACAAAATTACTATAAATCCCATGCCTCGCAAAATTTTCCACTTATAATGAGATAGGGTATTGTATTTCATATATAGTGTATAACCTTGTTTATTTTAGGACAAAACAAGAATGAGATAGAATCTCTATTCATTATGTGTCCCATATGGTCTTGCTAATATTCATTCCTAAAACTTCTATAAAATCCCTATATAACTCAAATCCACTTGAAACATCTCAGTATACATCAAGATACTTTAAATACTTACAAATATAATCTTATTTAATGAAAATGAAAAATTCTGACACGTTGTTGAAATATTATAACATTTAGATTTTTTATCAACCATCTAAATAATCCTTGATGTTTATTTATTCCATACACAATATCCTAAAAACTACACCCTGATAGAAACTCTATAATTTTTAATATAGAATTCGAAAAGTTACCACAATATCTCAATAATATCTATTCTAAAAATCCACAAAATTACAGTGGACCAAAAAATGAACACCCCCCATTAAAACAATTTAATAACATAGTCTACCATTGATCATTATAGGAGGTAAGAAAACAATTCAATGTTTATAATAATATATATTTATCTTTTAATGATCCATTTATCCTATCACATCCCATTTAAATAGCGTATGTTTTTTATATATGAATATTAAATTATTTTTTGTGAATATTACATATATAAAATTATGACCCACACCTAAACGATGAAGGTTTAGTGTATTGGGAAACTAGATACATAAAAAAGTATTTAGATACATTCTTTATCATCTCAAATATTTTTATTCCAACATTATACCCTTATTATCATACCCTACTATTATATAAATTCTTAACCTGAGGTGATTAAACATCAGAAGGGGTGAGATCAGATGATTAGTAAGGGTAATCAAGGTAGATGTCAATATATAGTCATTTAAAGAATAAAATAAGGGTGAGGGTATAATATTATGTCTATAGAATTCAAATATCAAACCCAACCTATTAAAGATAACAAAAACGAGTCATGGAATAAAACATTACCATTTTAAAAGAAATTAATCATAATAGATAGTAATCTTCATGAATTAATCATGATCCATAAGTTCATTTCACAAATGGATTGATCCATCATTGGTATATTAAAAAATCTGCATGTAATGGTTTACTACAAAGACCATCAAATCAGAGAAGATCAAGCATCATCAACTATTTTTTCATTTTTGGATTAATCACGTCAAATTGTTTCCAATTATGGATCAAGCACATCGACTAGTTTTCCATAATTATATCATGAGATATAAAACTTTACCCAATTCATTGGAGAGTTCTATAAATATTTTCTAAACAATAACATAATTAAAACCATAAATATATAATCCAAAATACCATAAAACATTCATCATATCATCATATCAAAACTTATGTAATGAAAACATGTTTTATAATCATTTCATAAATTCATTATAGATTAACCATCGAAATATAAATGGGTTTAAAAAACATCTCATAATCATAATTATAAACCATCTAGATAAATAATATGGATAATATCCCTGGATCATATCCATTTTAAAACATAATTAACATCAAAGGATTTCATTATAAATAAAAATTCCATTAAAAATCATTGAAATATTTCTTTAGGAAGGTAACATTTCTATATTGAACTCACATATATTAAATATAAAAAATTCATATATTTTAAATAATATTTTTTAAAAATATTGTTAGAAAACTATAATGTAAGCTTCATATCATGGAGTGTGTATGATTGCAAGATATTCTATTTATTCTATATAAGTTAAATAAAAACAATCATATCGCACCAGTGTAAAATGTAAAAAAAGAACCTCATTCAGAAAACTCCAAGATGATTCAATATATAAAAATTGTAAACTTTAATAATAGTTAATTTTTTTTTAATAAATCGTATTAGAATATTGAAAATGATATTGATTTTTTTTATAAAACTTAGACATGGAAGAAAAAGGATTATTGATTGAAGAGAGAAATAAAGTTGGTTTTCTATACAAACAATATTTCAATATCTTGATACATAATGTGAGGAAATGGAAGGAGAAAATTTATTTTTTATAAATGAAAAAATTAGACGAAATATTTAATGTTTATATCATATAATGATCATATAATTTAAGAAATCAAAAAAGAACCTCATTTAGAAAACACCAAGATGATTCCTTGTAAAAAATATTATAAAATTAAATAATAAGTATAATTAATTTAATCAATCATATTAAAATATTGAAAATGGTCTTGATTATTTTAATAAAACATGGACATGGAAGAAAAAGGATTTTTTATCTAAGAGAAAAATACAGTTGGTTTTCCATATAAACATTATTTTGATATCTCGAGTACTTAATGCGAGGAAATGGAAGGATAAAATTTATTTCTGATAAATAACCAAATTAGAATGAAAATTAAATATTTTTATCATATAATGATTATATAATTTCATCAATCAAAATTCATGCAGAAATAATCGTCATTAAAATAGGATTGAGAGATAAATCCCTTACCATGATTTTCATATTCCCTTAAATTTTTTTGAAACACCTATATAATATATATAGATATATTATTAATATATTCCATTACCATAATCATATATAGAATACAATTTATGATTTAATTTTTATATATTATCATGCATTTATCAATATTTTTTTAAAAAATGACTCTTTTGGGTGATAACCCCTTCATTTTTCAAGGATGTTTCAGTTCAAAAATCCTAAATCATGTACATTGATCATAGTTAATAAATATCCATAATATTAATAACAATTTATATCAGATATATTTATTCTATATATATATATATATATATCCATAAATGAATGTTATAGTTTGAAAAATTAGTTACACCATTCAGGGGGATGGTAGGTCGTACAAACACATTACTGTTATTTTCGCTTCTTGAAGGATGGGATAAATGAAAGTAAAATAATAATTAAATATTAAAAAATCATAAATATATTATATAAATCATTTATATTCATTAAATCCATCTTTATTACCATTTAAGTATAATAAAAATGAAAAATAAATCACATCTCTTCTTAGGTATGTATGAGCAACATTATCACCTTCCAACAGACTAGAAGGTAATAAGGTGGATGTTATATTATATTTATAAAAGTATTAATATGTCATAAATATAAAATATAAACATAAAATCCATCATAATAACCATATGTTAAATATGGTGATAGAAAACTAATTTTATCACTACTTAGAGATGTTATCTCATACATACGCATGAGTGACAAATTATCTTATAATTTGATTGGAAGGAGGGTGGATACTGGAGATTACATTATAATAATAACATTTATGTTTTTTTGGATAATAAATTTATTATTTTATGATGAATTAAATTCAATTATAGGAAGTATAAGAAGACTTAATTTTAATGAGCTATGGTAAGATGATTACCTCCCTTTAAGTTGGCATCATTTTGATAATTTATTAAGGATCCTTGGAAAAGACTTTTATGATGACTCGGTCATATACTTCATGTGTTGGGATGGATAAATTATAAATAGAAAGGTTTTAGTCAAGATAAAAGTTTGAATGTGATGTAATGAAGATAATTGAGGGGTTTTCTTTTATAACCTTTTTACACACCATTAATATGTAATATTTTTCTCCTAATTCAAGGAAAACAATAAATCACTAAAATAATATTACATTTAATATTTTTGAAATATATAATATTATTTTTTTATTAATTGAATAAACATTAAATAAAAATTTCACAATCATTTATTGTAATTATATAATATCAAATAAATATAAATACAATACCTTCTAGAAGAAATAATTTCTATAAATTTAAAATTTAAAATCGAAGATATCATCTTTTTATTATTATGTGGAATTTTAGAGATGTTAAATTCAATAGGGTATCAATTTATATTTATATTTTTCATCAAATAATATAAAAGTAATACTTATAGAAATATGGCACCAAATGACCATATATACCTGACATGGATGAACATTGACAAACCCCACTCATCCATTAAAATAATTGCTAGTTTCATATAAATTTTAAAGTCTTATCTCAATGTTTTAACCATATGTTTCCAATTTTACTCAAACCATATCCACTAAAATTTACTATGGTTACTATTTATATTGGAAAAAAATAATCGACACATATTAAAGAAAATATACAATCCTGATAAGAAATATGAAATCTATTTTTAAATATTCAATTTATATGTTTGGTAGTAATCTATTTTAAAATATGTGTGAAAAAGATGATGAAAATAGTTATTCAGTAAAATTGTTTTTATATAAAATTAGATTTATTCTTTACCTAGTTTTAAAGAAATATTTGATGAATGTTAAAACATTTAATTGAATGTATAATTTATAAATTTCAAATAAGTAATTCACATATAGTGATCAATAAAATTTATTATGATGAAAAGAATTTGTGTGCATAAAATTATCTTTCAAACAAACACCTCCTTGACTTTCAAAACATTTAAAAATTCATTTATTATCAAATGATTACAAATGAATTTATTTTATACAAAATTTTATCACATTTGTTTAGTATTATCCATACAAACCAATTTAATGAATGTGTTATAATGATATTATATATTATAGTTCACTTTGAATCATGATTTCATGTGTCACATGCTATATTAAAATATTTATTTATTGATAAATAGATATATTAAAATCATAAGGTGTTACATTATTCCCCTTAAAATTATTTTCACTATGGAAATTCCACTTCTCTAATACAATCTATTGAGGCTATATATATTTCATCACATCTCCATGTTCCCAAGCTGAATAATATAATTTATGGTTCCACCGCACGACATTGATCACTTGAGTGTTCTTATTTCTCAAAAATTTACATGATCAAGATTCTCTACAAGTTTTTCCTCATAATATAGATCCTATTCCAGTGGTAAGACCTCTATGTTTAGTAAATGTCGAGGATTGGTATGTACTTCTATGGGTGAGATATTTGGATCACATTGTGAATATGATTTAGATTCAGTGAAATTGAAAAATGATAATCTATCATCCCAAGTCGATCATGAATCTAAAAGAGTAAAATATATATAATTCCCACCATTCCATTTTTTTCAAATATCATAATCTTATTACATTGATAAATTCATTGAAATAACTTTTCATAGACTTCAAATTATATATTTCTAAAAGGATTCTTAGTATAGAATTTTACAACTTTGAGATGACCTTATGTGTTGCTGAATGAATTTAAAAATCTATGTTATTTATTTTATAGATTTTGTCACAATATCATTAATTATACAACTTCATCTCAAGATATATGAGAGTTTTACATCTATATATAGTGGGTTTCTCAAGTATCTAATTGAATTATCATGTGAAATATACTAATATAAGAAAACTCATCTTGATTATGTTTTTCATCCCAACCACTTTTTGAAATACAGAGAACAAGATCTCAAAATAGCCTTCAGGGCTTAAATGGTTCTCTCAGACTTTCGATCTATATGAGGATGATACTTAGTATTGAAACATAACAATGTATCTAGATCCGACTAAATAATTATCTATAACATCAGGGTAAACCTAGGATCTTAATAAGATAAAGTATAATGTTGTACAACATGAAACATTACTACTTACTTAATGAATAACATAGAAGAAATATTAATAGAGAAATATTATGTAATGGAAATAAGTGTTCTATCTTTCTAAGGAAATAAACTACTACCTAAATATCATTTATCTTTTTATACGTTTTAGGGACTATGACAATAAAATCCATTGTAATTTTTCCTACTTACATTAAGGTATGGGTAGTGTTTGTATCATACCCATAGAAGTTTCTCTCTCAGCCACAACAAAATGATATACCATTAACTTTGATATATACTATACAATATATTTTTTCATATAGTACAATAAAAAATAATCTTTCAACTCTCTATACATCTTCATACTTCATGTATATATAGAGAGTGATGAAGTATGTGATTCTTCTAGTAGCTCCTCCATTATATATGGTATTGATGAAACAAACACAATGTTAAAAAAAATATCATTCCATTATTATAAATGTTAAACTCTAGATAATTTCTCACCTTCTTCCAGAAATCCACAACATCCCTAGGCTCCACTATAGTCTTCTCATGGAAAGATAGTTGGGAACTCATTTAAGATAAATAAGATTTATATCCACCATCTAACATCAAGAGACTCATACTTTGAAAATATAGAAATAATAAACCATTTTAAACCCCTTTCATAGAAAATATAGCATGTTACTTTAGACTCAGAGAATCTTTCACCATGTTCTATTTTCTATGGGGTAATGTATTAAGCAATCATTAACATTAATCAGATCCATCCATATACTGTGGCATATATTCAACTCATTTTTTGTGAAAATATACTTATATATTGTATTACTAGTATACATATATCACATTTCTCAATAAATATCATCCATATATATATTCAATGAAAACATTATCCTTCCATCAAAAAATCATGATTTGGGTAATTTTTCTCATGTTTTTTCAATTAGCATGAGAAATATTTTATCAAAATATGATTCTTCACGAGGAATCATCATAGTCCCATTTTCGATTCATCACTAAAGAGAACAAACACTTATCCACCATAGGGTTATGTGAGAATAGGTTTATGGACCAACCATCATTTTATGTCCTTGAAATTCTCATCACATTCATATGTCCATATGAACACAACCACTATCCAAGTAAACTTATTGACTATATTATTTATTAATGAGAAATATTTTACAAAGTGTTAGTAAAAAATATACAACCCATGAAATATATGATTTTTATTTAATTTGGTTGGTAAATGCAACTGTTCAATTATTTTTTTATATGAATGATATACCAATAAACCCTCACATAATATTATATCACCCAATTATGAATCATTATGAAGCTGAAATGTATAAACGGTAAAATTTTCCAAATGATTGTCCTTTATCTAGGTCTTCAACACAAGTTTCAGATGATCTTAATGATCGCACATACTCATTGAATATATAATAATATCAACTATAAAAATTATAACCAAAATGATCATGATAATATTAATGGCTCAATTCATTAAACAATTAATATATTAGGAGAAATAGTTTTTCCAAATAGAACCACTACAAATTTAAATTTCCCATAAGTCATAGAAAAATAATCCTTTTTTCCTCTTTATTGACCACTAATTATTAATTTCTATAATATAATCAAATATTATAATAGTATCAGGCTCCGCATAATTGATCAAAAAAATATTTGATACTAGGTATAGTATATTTATTCTTGATAGTGATCTAGATATGTTCCTAATAATCAATGTAGAGTTAGATTTATCCATATATATTCATAACAAAAAGAACCTACTAACACCAAGGTAATGTACTTGAATGAATAAATCCTTTATCAATAAGATGATGGATTTTATTCTTTAATTCCTATATCTTAATTAGTGATATTCTAAAGAGAGTATTTGTAACTTGTTTAGAAACACGAATGAATTTTATTTAAAACTCAACTACAGGATTTCATGAAAGATTCGAAAACTATCCTAAAAAGGAATAAAAAATCACTTAACAATATATTATCATAATTTTTGAGTTTATCCTCAACTATATGAGATAAATATCCATTATGGATATGAATTAAGTCACTAAAGATAAAAGTATTTTTTATTGGAATTCATATTCATACTCAGACTAATGAATGATCGTAGATTTATTTTGAATATGAAATATGACTTCCCCCATCAGAAAATGGTACAAGATCATTAGATTAAAATCCCATCCATTTCTAAAATAATATAAAAATATACTAAATTAATAAATAATATATTTTCAAGAATTAATTTCCCCCAAATTCCAATCAGAGTAAAACTATAGCCTTGATATGAGACCATCGTAACATTTAGAGTTTCCCCACTAAATAAATATATAATAATTGAGAAAGTAATTTGAATTTTTTTAAAATTACTTAGATATAAAATATTGGTTAGTTCCAAAATAAAATAAGAAAATAGTATTTTCTAGAGTTGAAGTTAATTATACCATCAAAAATGTCATTCCCGTAACTGAAAGCATCAGTCATGATCACATGTTACATTCCTTTATCATTGATACTAAGAGTTTTATGATTTCAATCATCAATAAAATACTTATAATTTTTAAACTGGATGGAATAATTCCCACACTCCTTACGTTTCAAGAATTAGAGCATTGATGGTGCATTAGATGGTGTCTTCTTTTTCTACATTTCATGAACTGGACTATTCATCACCTTTTGACATTCATAGCATTTATGACCTGCCTTTCCACATTTAAAGATCCTCCTTACTCTATTAATGAAATTCCTTTGAGGATTATTAAAATATTTATGGCACATATCTTGATGGAATTTCTTTTCACCATGTGATTTATTCGTGTTTTTAGGACACTATATCTTCTATTTCTTCTTGAAAACCATGAGAATGGTGGGAATCTCTAATTCCGATTTCAACCTTCTGTCCACATTGAATGATTTATTCATATCTAGTAATGTATCTTATATCGAAATCCCTTCATATACATAGTCTTACGACACTAAATAATTGATCAATTTTTCTTTCAGGGTTAATGATTAAACTAGAAACATATATTTCATATCATGTAAAAATTATTTATAGCTACCAATAGATTCTTCCCCATTTTTATTACATTTTAGGAATTTATTCTTTTTATATTTATATAAAATAATAGGGAAATAATTATAGAAAAAAATTTATTTTAAACTCACTCCACTCAATTATTTCAATGTATTTCATTTGAATAATACTCTTAATAATATTTCACTTTTGATATTCTTATCCTTTCAAATAATAATTTTCTATGACACTAATTTCATGTTTTGGTCACCTAAAAACACAAAATATTTTATCAATGGAGTTGATGAGTTTAAAAAATAATAGTGGATCATATGAACATATAAAATAAAGTGGTTTTTTTATAATAAAATATCTAATAGTATATTCTTACCTCTGTTGATCATTTGGATACTAAGCATGATTCATGGACTGAGAATGTTATATGGGAACAAAACTAATATTCTACATTCTAGATCCTATAGTATTTTATTTTTTTGGTGGAAATTCGTTGCATTGTCTATGACATTTACAGGTAGAATGATGTCTTTTGGTTTTATCAATTTAATAAAACCATAATGTAAATTTTATGGATAAAAATATAATAATCAGAATGAGTTATCAAATAATCATGAAATATCTTCAAAGGATGTATAAATCAGGACACCTTCTTTTCAACATTTTAGACCATAAGTTTAACCTATTTTATTCAGGTTCATTAAAAAATATTTATGATTTTATCATATATATATAGTTATCCCCATGGTATTTTTAATAAGGTTTTCTAATCCAAATTTCAAAATATTAACTAAATAGAGCGCTGATTTATTTGTTGTGGGCCATTAATTTCATTCATTTACATTATATCATTTTAGATGAATATTCCAAATATAAAATTACAATCCATGCCATAACCATGATTTTTTTGTTGTCATAGAGACTAGATACATAAAAATATTATTTAGATACATTATTCATCATCTCACATAATTTTTCTCCATCTTTGTACCCTTCTTGACTTACACTATATAAATCATTATTCATAACACAGGGAAAGAAAACATAATAAAGGGTGAGGTCAGATGTTTAGCAAGGAAAAAAATGGGAGATATCAATTAATGGACATATAAAAGAATAAAATAAATATAAGGTTATGATATCATGGCCATAACATAAAATTTTTATACTCAATCTTTTAATGATCATAATCACAAATAACAAAATATGTCATTTTCATTTTAGAAGGAAATAATCAAAAGAGTGATAAATATATATAAATTAATCATGAACTATAAGTTTATATCAAAAAATTGTGTTCTTATAATACATTTAGGAACCATTTTTTATTTCATGGTTAATTATATAGAGTATAAAATAATATTGGATCCAACATCATCACATTTTATCAATTTTCGATCAAGTACATCAACAAGATTCCAATAGCTGATCAAGAACATAGGCTTGTTTCCCATAGCAGATCAGGAATATTGACTTATTTCCCAAAATTAAATGATGATATAGAAAAATATAAAAAATTCATTAGGGGGTGATAAAATTCTAGTCCCAACATCAATATAATTAAAACCATATATATTTGTCCCACATGATCAAAAAACTCATTATATCAAATTATCATAACACATGTAAATAAAAAAGATTCATAAACATTTCCTAAATTTTACAACGCCTAACTAATGAAAAATAAATGGGTTTTATAAAAATATCATCAAAGTAATCATAAAAAATATAGATAAATAATAAGTATTTTATTATTGGATCATATCCATAGTAAAATATAACAAAAATTAATTAATGTTATCATAGATGAAAATTCATTTAAAATAATTACTAGAATATTTCTTGACTGAAATAAATATTTTTTTTGAAATAAAATATTTAAAAATTTAAAATTACCTAAATATCAAAAAAATAATTTTCATTAAATATAAAATTGATTAATTATAATGGAATACTCATTTCATTGATCGTACATAATGACATGAAATTATTTTCTCATCGTATAAATTGAATGAAACCATTCCTTCAATAGTATTTTCAAAATTTCACAAGTACCTAATTTGAAAAACAGAAAGTGGTTTCATTTTAAACCAATATTATCAAATCAATCATTGGTAAAATGACTTTAAACAATCATATTATAATATTAAAAAAATGATGAAAATAATTTTGGAAAACATATACACAAAAGAAAAAGGGGTTTTGACTGAATTAACAAATATAGTAAGTTTTAAATGACATGTTTTTGGATATATTGAGTACTTGAAGTGAGAATATTAAAGAAAAAAAATTATTCAACAAAATTTATAGGAGGATAATAAAGATTAAATGTATTTATTATATAAATATTACATATTTTCCAAAATTTAAAATCAAGAATAAACAATCCTAATTAAAATACGATTGTATCATAAATCCCTTACCCTGAGTTTCACAATTAATAATAAACATTTGAACCACCTATATACTAAATTTATATTTACTATACATGTATTCTAGTTCAATACTCATTTATATCATACCATGTATGATTTACTTATGACATCTTATCACACTTTTATTAAAAAGTTGTTATTAAAACCAATCACTACTGCAAATGAAGCCTTTAAAAGTTCTACTAGAAGGGATTTATCATCACTATAAAAAAATTTATAATGTAAGAGTTATTAAAGTATTAGTTTAAAAAATGATCATAAAAATCACTAAAAAGGACACCTATAACATCACTAATAAAATCACTGATAAAGACCCAAATGATAAATGGGATAATTTTATTTTTCACACCCCACCACCTTTATCAGCACTTCCCCCCTTTATTAGTGCTTCTCGACCCCTTTTTAGCACTTTAGATAATGAAACCTTGTATTTGTGCACGTACCTCTAGTGTGTTTAGATCCTAAGACCTCTATCTTATACACCAATTCATTTCCACTCCTATATATTGTTTTGTTTTCAATTTTATGACACATGTATATATTTATATATTTTGTTACATTTTCTATCCATATGTATATATATATATATATGTTTTTAAATACATATATAAAATATGTTTTTGTGTGTGTATATAGGTGTGTGTATGTGTGTGTTTATAGATACATACAAACATATATTTATCATATATATATATATATGTGTGTGTGCATCTATAAATATAATTGTACATGATTATATTTTTCTAAAAAAATAGATTCCTTGGTCAAAAACGACCACAACATAAATATTATTAAAAAATAAAGATTACAGGAGTCTAAAAAATGGGATCTTATTACAATCTTTTTCATGAAATGAATGAAGAGCAATGGGAAGGTCTTCAAACCAAGTAATGTCTTTATTGACTCCCATGTGGGCCAGACCATCTGCAACCTCATTAGATTCTCTATAAACATGTGCGATGATATAGTTATGATCACAAAGTAAAAGAGATCATTCCATCCAGCGGGTAGTAATCAACCATGCAAGGTGGATTATGCCATTACAAATTTCTTGGATTATAGTCGTCGAGTCACTTTCGATCCCAAGGTTATTCCAACCAAATGATTTGGAAAAGGTAATGGCATGAATCAAGAACAACATCTCAACTTCGAGGGAGATGGTAATGCCACTTTTCCCCATGAAGCATCCAAGTATCTGACCATGGTTATTTCTGAAGACATCACCACACACTTCAGGTCCCGGATTTCCCTTGGACGCACCATCGATATTGATCTTGATCCATCTAGGAAGGGGGGGCTCTCTAGAAAACCTCTAGTGTACGATGTGGCTGACAAAAATTGCCTTTAATCTAGAGAAGCCTCAAGATCAAAAAGTCACGCACTGTGTTTTGGCAATGTCCCTTTTGAATTGATGCATCTTCTTGTATGGAAAATAAGATCCTCATCTGACCTATATTTTGATTTTATGAGTATTTATTATGAATAATTGCATTCCAATAATACCAAATCATATGGTGGAGCTCTCAACTACAACATGAAAGAGGTTCCTAATATGTTGGGAACTATCCATTTCTGCACTTTTCTTAAGTTGGGATTTGATAGAATTAAGTTTCAACCATATGCGGTCAAACATGTCAAGAATATAGTTCTATAGAGAAAATGTAGTAGCACATAAGATAAATTGGTGGTTAACATATTCTCTATGTTGATTACATATTTTCCATTTAGAGTAGTGGTGAATGCCAAAAGATAGGAGGAAAAGATCGGTGGGCACTCTGTTTTGAGGAAGATGACATATGAGGTTTAATCATGATGGTTTTATCCAAGGTTTGATGAAGTGTTTTAACCAACTATAGTCATTTTCTGAGTTACAAAAACAATGTTTGTAGAAATTTTTAGAGTTGAGCACAACATTGGGAGCATTTTCCCAAGTTAAGAAATCATTAGCGTGAGAGAAAGAGTAGTTTTCAATAATGTTCTGAATAGTTTCATAAAGGTGATCACATTGAGAGTTTAAAATGTCTCTGATAGAGTTTTTGGTATTATTAGGGGTTTTATCAGGAGGAATCATGGAAATTAAAGGTGTGTCTATCCAGTTATCCAACCAAAATTCCATGGAAGTCTCCGGATACCATCCATCTAGAGTTATGCATAATATTAGTGAAGACATTTTTTATGGAAGGCCAGATAGATGAGTTATTGAAGTTTGAATTTCCTATTTTAAGTTTATCAAAAAACCTATTCATTAGAAAGGAAATTTCTTCTGAGGTATTGTGAAAAAGGTTCCATGTGAGTCTTTCTTAATGGGCTTCATTAAAGTACTTGATATTTTTAATACCAATACCACCATTTTCGATGGGTTTTCAAAAAGTTAACCAAGGCACAATCACAAGTTTTCTTTCCAGTGTGCTACCGGCCTAGATGAAGTTATTTATGGTTGTGTTAATTTTGGTAATGACTCTAAGTGGTCATTTATATACCATTATTGAATAAACCATGTAAGAGACAATAGTGTCTTTGACGAGGCAAGTCCTACCTAGCATGGAGGGATATTTACCTTTCCAAGAAGATAACTGATTTAGAACATGGTCAACAGTAGTCATAAAGTGAAAAAATTTGCGTCTACCCCAAAAAATAGGAACACTAAGATTGGTGAATGGAAGTGTACTTTCATTCAGACCCATGTCACTGAGAATGTCACATTTTCTGTCGGGAGGGAAATTCTTCCCAACGAAGATGAAATGTTTTTTTCAGCTAATGGTTTGACCAGAAACCTCTTCATAGTGTGAGAGTTAATTTTTTAGGTTAAGAATATTTATTTTATCCCCCTGAAGGAAAAGGATGATTTCATCAACGTAAAAGAGATGAGTAGGAGTGTTCAGATTCCTGGAGACATGAATAGGATTTATATTTTTTCTCATTCACCAGCCTGTTGATCAGATAATAGAGGTAGTCTTCTGCTATCAAGAAGAGAATGGAATAAAGTGGGTCAACTTGCCTAACACATTTTGTGCATTTAAAATATCCTTTAGGTGCACCATTGACCCGGATGGAGAAAGATTCTGAATTGAATAGGGTTCTGATTTTAGTTATAAAAGAGGTGTTAAAACCATAACCTTGAAGGACTTTTAAGTTAAAAATCCAGTCCGTGGTGTCAAAAGCTTTTTTGATGTCAAGATTAATCGCTATGTTTTCTCCCCTGTTAGTTTTATTCAAATTATTGAAACAATCAGAGTAGATTCAAATGTAGTCTTGAATGGATCTTTCCTTTATAAAAACAAATTGGTTCCACGAGACAATTGTGTTTGTGAGAGTGGAACGTCTGTTGGCAATGATTTTTCTGATGACTTTAAAAAGGGTATTGATAAGAGCAATGGGTCTAGAAAAATGTATCTCAGATATTTTATCCACATTCGGTATCAATGTGAGAAAATAGGTATTTAGGGCGAAAGGGAGAACCCTGTTGGTGAAGAAAGTTTTTACAATTTTACAAACATCAATTAGAATTGCATCTCAATAATGCTGATAAAACTCTTTGTTGAAGCCATCAGGGCCCAGAGTACTGTCAGGATTCAGACTATAGAAAATGTATTTGATTTCATGATCCATTGGGGTGTTAAGAGAGAAGGATATGTCATCATCATTGATCACAAGGTTAATAAACTTATGTAGGAGATCATTGTTTATATTAGGACCATTAAAAGTGGTTTCATAGTGGGAGATGATATGATGAGCGATGTCATCCTCATTGTTAAGGAGCCTATCTCCATTCATTAAAAGAGTTAAAGGCCCATAGGCCTTCTTTATTCATTGATGAGAATTGTAAAATTTAGTATTTCTATCACTTTATATTAACCATTTTTCATTAAACGTTTATTTTCTCATATTTTCATTGAATGTGAGAAGGGAGTTAAGTTTGACTGCAATGTGTAGTTCGGGAGTAGGATCAGTGTTGAAAACGTAGGTGGTGTTTATGTTTTTAAGATCATTGAGATATTTCTCAAGAGTCATGATGCCATTATTTATTTTTTTGGCCTTAGAGCTACACCATAATTTTAGAGTCTGTTTTAGATGTTTTAATTTGAGTCTACAGTCAAGGACATCATTGTTACAAGACATTGAGGAACAAAATTTTTGAATAATATGAGAGCACTCATCATCAGAGAACCAAGAATTGTTAAATCTAAAAGGAATATGAGCATTCATGTATTTGTGGAGACACTGACCGGGATGGGGTGATGATCAGAGTTTAATCTTTTAAGAGTAATAAAGGATATTGTGCCTTAATTATCTAAAGCATGGTCATTCGTGAAGGCTTTGTCCAGCTTAGAGGTAACTAATTTTTTGTTTTTCCTTCTATACCTAGTGTATTTAGCACTAGTGAGATTGATTTCTATGAGGTTTTTGTCATCTATTGAGGTTTTAAATTATCTTTTGGAAATATAATCCTGAAAGGGTCCAATTTTCCTGCTTATGTTAAGAATGGCATTAAAATATCCCATAATAAACTAGGGTGCAATAATATTTGTGCCAAGATAAGAGAGGTCATTCCAAAGCGTTATTATTTATTGATATCTGTTCTTATCATAAAAAAATGAGCAAAAAAATTGTTTGTGGTCAATATTAAAATTTCATGTAAGAATCTGACTAGAGATATTGTTGACACTAGAACTCTATAAATAGAAATTCAAGAAAAAACATAAATATTCTACATTAAGGTTATTAGTAATTGCACTCGTAAAAACATAATTGTTTTACATACGTAAGAGTATTTAGAGGAATAATATATTTGTGTCTCTGAAATGGAAAATAAAAGGGGATTATGAGTTTCAATCATTATTTTTAACCCAAAAAAGGTTTTAGAGTTTGCAATTCCCTAACAATTCCAAAAAATGATCTTCATTATAGTTTAGTTTTGGGGTTAGAACCCCGTTTTTTATTTTTTCCAAAGCATACATGTTTATATATTTTTAGATATATAATATATTAATATATATATATATTAAAATGTATCAATTTTTTGAAATGGTGATTCCTTGTTCTAAAGACCAAATCACTAAAAATATATAACGATAAAGCAAAAAAATTATAGAAGTCTCAAAGGGGGAAATTTGTGACAATATTTTTCATGTAACGAGATGAGATTTTATGGGTGGTTATCCATCCACATAATTTATCTACTATCTCCTTTGATGGTAATACCATCTTCCACCTTGTTCTCCACATGGTAAGCGTGCTTGATAATATGATTGAGCTCAGTTAGATGTTGGAGGAAAATCATTCATCTTGCTCTAAGGAGCCACTCTAGGTGAACCACTACATATCGAAGGTCTTAAATGATGGTAGTAGAGTCTCTTTCAATCTATATTTTATTATATTATTTTTTTATGAGATCAATGACAATAATAATGTTTTTCATCTCTGCTTCTAAAGAGGAAGCAGAACCACTATACCATTGAATCATCCCAAAATATGTCCATTGTGATTTTATAATACTATTCTAAAATACACAAGGAATGTTTGCCTTTTAAGGACCCATAAACATTTATTTTGATCTAGATAGGGAGAGGGGGATTCCAAAAGACTTAAAACATACATTTCAGCTATCTGAAATTCCATTTGATTCTAATCTGAGGAAGGATTATAAGAACCCAAACGATGTTTTGACAGGTTCTTGTTTGCATCGTTCCATCTTCCTTGATAGTGATATAGATCCTCACTTGATCAACACCAAAGTTTAAATTATTATTGTTTTGAATGATAGAATTTATTTCATACAAGATGGAATGAATCGGTTTGACAACATTGGAAATAAATATCTATTCAATTTTAGGGGAGGCTTCCATAGTAATACATATTTGTAGATGAAGCCATATGGAGTCCAAACATATCCATCTGAGATAAAAAATATCAATTTTTTATTTATATAATTCAGAGTCATTTTCACATGTTAAGAACATTTTTAAAAAATTCCCTATGTGATGATTACCTATACAAAATTTAGAACAAAGATGAATACCAAATAATTGATGAAAACAATCAGTTGGAACACTATTGTGGGCTATTCTCCTTACTAGTGCGATCCTAGAGGGTGTAACACATTTCTTGTTAAAACTATTAATCTAAGAAAAATCAATGAAAGTATTTCTGAAATTATAATTATTTTAGATTTTAGAGATTAAAAACCATTATGAATTAGTTCCCAAACCAGTAAGTGATCAGTGTTGATAAAATTTTACTTGTAAATAAAAATATATGTCTCATTAGGTAAGTTCATCTTTGGAGAGTGCATGAAATTATTAATGGAGATATTAATATCTGTAAATAAATTCATAGAATCAGTCATAGAGATAATATGAAAATAATTCAAATAATCCATCAAAAATATCAAGGAAGATTATTTATTAACAATACATCTAGAGGTTGACATGATTTTAGAAAACAATTATTTTATAGAAGCTAAATAGTGGAGTCTATGTAAGAAAACATACTTTTTCTGAAATTTTGATTAAATATACCTCTTATAAAGTCTAAGTCTGAGGAATTATTGTTTATAAGGTTCCCTGTGAGCTTATATTGAAGATAATAATTAAATATGATGAGGTTATTAATACTGAGGCCACTGGTGTCAATGGGTTCGCAATAGGTATTCCAAGGAATTGTGACAACTTTCTTTTCAAGGGTGCTTCCACTCTAGACAATGTTTTTTATTCTACTATTATGTTTTTTAATTAAATAAACAAGAAATTTATAAACCATCATTAAATATACTATTTTTGAAATGATGGTGTGTTTAACAAGTCAAATAATTCCTACCATCGATAAGGATTTTCCTTTCCAAGCAGAGAGGTGATTTTTAATCTGGTCAACAATAATAAAGAAGCAAGTGCTTTTAGAATTTCCACAAAATAGAAGAACTCAAGGTTATAAGAATGTGAGGGACCCCTCTTTTATACCAAGATCATTTATAATATTATCTTTTCTATTTATATGAAATCTTTTGACAAATAATATGAAATATTTCTTCTAGTTTATGGATTTTCTAGACACATCTTCATAGTAAAAAAGGAAAGCGTTGAGATGTTGAGTGTTTCTTTGGTATCCTTGGAGGAATAAAATAATATCACATGCTTGTAAAATATGAGAAGGAAAAGTCATGTTCCTAGAGGCATTGATGGGATTAATTTTCCTTCGTTTACTAAGTTTAGGATATACACACAAATATATGTATACATTATATATATGTATTAAATGTATAAGTATATAAATATTCAATCATCTTTATTTTAAATTAAATGGATATTAGTTTTTATTCAGATAATATTTATATATTTTGAAATATATTTTATAGATATATATGTTTATTTATTTATTTATAAAATTTAAATTTTATATTTTAACATATAAAAAATTTGTATATATTGTTATATATTTGATTATATATAACTGCAAATTTTTTTAAAAAAATTAAAATCGATGATATCATTATAAATTTATGAATTGTGAATAAATTTAGAACCCAATGAAAAAGGGGGAAAAGACCCCCTTAAATGAGGCTGAAAATCAATCGAATGCTAAAAAAAATTTGTACCCCGACTAAAAACTCAGTTTTAGAGGCCTTACGACCCTTTTTTAGACTTGAAAAAATAGTGGATGGGCTTCTCATATTAATATGGCATAATGGTCAAAAAAGGATTTTATTTCATATGTGGTAGATCCCAAACAGAAACCAGGATCAAAATTGATGGCCATTTGAATTTGGAGTTACGTCTTCAACATATTGTAGATATTTTATTAATATTTTGATTTTTTATATCTTCCTATTTTTATTAAATGACTATTAATTAAAAATAATTAGAAAATTGTTAATTAAAAATATTTTTTAATTATTTTATAATCCATTTTCAATAAATATCATTTATATTATGTTTAAATATCTATTTAGCATTATATAAAATATATTTTAAATTTTTTTATCATATTTATATTGATATAAATATATTAATATATTATTATATTATTTTTAATGAAATATTTTTTTAAATATGACCTTTATTAGCACTATTAATAAACACTCAGGAGGGCCTTTACCAGTAATGATAACAACCCCCCATTTATTAGTTATTTTTTCCAAGCACTGATAAAGGCCCCCCTTCATCAAATTTTTTTTGGAAGTACTAATAAAGGGAACTTTTTATCCTCATTTTGTTACAATAATAGATGGGGGTGGCTTTATCAGTAGTTTTTTTACAAGCACTGGTAATGGCCCCCCTTTAACATCGCTTTTTAAGTGTAGTTAAAGAAACCCTTAACAATGATAAAAATAGCTATTAAAGACCTGATTTAACATCTCTTTTTATCGAACTGAAGTACGAGGTTTTTAACAGTTCTTTTAAATAGCGCTGTTAAAGCCCTAGCATTGGATACACCGTATTTTGTAGTATTGAATCTTCTGGATGACAATTAGTTTGTTTTTCAAGCATGTTTCAGTTTAGAAGTCCCAATCCTTTTACATTTTAAATGTGTAGATAATATATATAATTTCAATTATAATATTTATATCTGATATCTTTACTATATATATAGGGTCATCCAAAACATATTGTGTTAAAAAAATGATTTACACTGACCATAGAGAAAGTAGTTCATACATATGCATAAACACAATTTTCAGTTTTCAAAAGATGTAATGAAATAACGAAAATTATAAATTCACCTTCATAAGTAATTATTTTATCATATAATTCATATATAAGAATTAAATTCATTTCATTACTATCCATTTAAAAAAATAATTGAAAAAAATCACATCACTTTGTGAAGGTAGTAGTCCATACACAGACAATCGATGTTTTCCATTTTAAAGGGATTGAAAGGTAAGAAGATAGATATGATATTATAATTCAAGAAGTATACATTTTTTATAAATATTATATATAAACATTAAACATATCATAATAATCTTCCATGAAATGTCATAATGGAAAATGAATTATATTGATATGTGGTGATAGTAAGCCGTACATACCCATGATTGATACTTTTACTTCCAATTGTATTAGAAAGAGGGTGGATAATGGTTATACCATAATAATAATAATATTTAATTATATTTATGATAATGAATTTATTTTTTAATTTAAATTACGATAGAATTATAGGAAGTATAATAAGAAATAAATGGAATGTGGTTGGGTAAGACGATTACCTATATTTCAACTAGCCTCATTTAGATCATTTATTAAGGACCATTAGAATTGTGTTTTAAAAGGAATAAAACCTCAATAACATGTCTATAGAAGTTTATAAGAGAAATATTTTGGGGTTGTTTGAGCTCTAAGGCACATTGTGATGTAATGAAGAAAAAGGTGGGTCTCTTTTCATAATGGAGGGAGAGGACATAGTTGGAATTTCTTAAAATATTAAAATATAATAAAGTCATTTTCTAGAAATATTATTGAAAATGGACATGAATATTAATAAATATGGCTTTGGGTCAAAATAATATTATCCAATGAATGTTATATAACATTTTATTATTGTGACCCATATATTTTTTATAAACCTTGTTCATTACCACTTTTTACCTTAACCATGATAAAACTATTTCAATCTTAAAGGGTTCAAAACGTTAGCATAAATGGAAAATAGACTCACAAATATAACATGGTTGATATTTTACACCATATTCCATTAATTTGGATGATGATAATTTAATAAAAGATTATTTATTATAAAATATCATTAATAAATATTTTAGAAATATTAATTGGATTTGATTTTATATACAAAAAATATTTAATTCAAATAAAATACTTTTAAAAATCAATAATATGTAATATTTATCTTCCAAATTAATAGAAAATATTATGTCACGCATATTATATTACTTATAACATTTTTACGAATATTTATTTAATTGTTCTATTAATTGAAGAAATTTTTATTCTACCTTCCATAAGAATATTAGGTAAT
This sequence comes from Viscum album, assembly GCA_963277665.1. Lineage (NCBI taxonomy): Eukaryota > Viridiplantae > Streptophyta > Magnoliopsida > Santalales > Viscaceae > Viscum > Viscum album. The sequence continues at coordinate 525,641,895 of OY728155.1, forward strand.
TATATAATAGCTAAAAATTAGAATTAAATAATCACTCCCAAAAATAATTTAACTTTAAAATAATCATTTAGAACTAAAATTACCCTATTTTTGTCCTTGATTTAAAATTTTAGTCAAATTAAATTCTAGAGAGTGACATTTTATATTTACACTTTTCTTAAGTTAATATAAACATCATAATAATACAAATACACAACCAAGTGAAAATATAATCATGATTTTGATGGAAATTTCTTAAATCCAATCATATAATAGGATAAAAGAAAGTGTTAGATAAAATTTATATCATTCTCTCAACGTTTTAACCCTATTTTACCTATTTTACCCTTACTGGGATGCCACTAATTTAATATGTTTACTATAAATAATGACAAAAAAATAAAATTGATCTATTAAAAATATTTAATCCTATGGACTTAAAATATGTAATAAATTTTTCAAGATTTATTTTGTATATGTGTTAGAATTTTATATTAAAATAAATTCGGAAAAGTCCATGACAGAAATTTTTTAGAAAAAATTAATTTAAAGAATAAAATAGTCATTATTATAATCCTATATTTTAAAAAATATTAGATGAAAGTTGAAACATTTTATTGAATATATAATATTTAAATTTCCTAAAAATAATTCACCAATAATGATCTGTTAAATTAATTAATATAAAAGAATATTGCATGCATAAAAATAATTTGTTTAGAAAAATATCTATGTTACATTGAAATGATCTTTAATTCCTTTTATAATAAATTTTAACCAATATATTTATTTTATAAATACTTTTCTCACAATTTATTTTTTATTATTCATAACCACCTTTTTAATGGCTATGTTATAATGTCATATTATATTACTGTTCATTTATACTCGACATTTCATTTATGAGAATCTACAAAAATAAATTTGAAGTGAAATATATATAATATATTTACAATTTGTTACACCCCTAGCCCTCTACCAATACCCCTCCTTGTCAGAGAGTGAATTGAAGGATTGACACCTTGAGTACCATCTCTATTAGGCCTAGGTTGGATATAATCACCTATATTGTGAAACACTCAAAATTTAGGCACTTACATCAATATATAAAAAACAAGTAGGAGATAAATTATGACACCACTAAACAAATTCAACAAATAATACTAAAAGAAACTATCCCACTATTTGTTTTGTAAAATACAGAAAAATATATCAAAAAAAATACAAATAGTAAATTGTATGGATGAAACTTTGTAGTAGATCCAAACCCACATTTCTTAATCCCTGACTTGATATTTGAAACCCTCCTAGAAACATGAAGGAAAAAATTATATATATATATATAGGAATAAATTAACATTTATATTATGTAGAATCACAAAAAAAATCTCTCCTGAAAATGTGAAAAGTTCATACTAATTCTCTAGTGAATAGACAACTTAACCAACTGTACATAAACATGTCAACATAACATCTTGGCCTTAACAAGGAAGACTCATGAAATTATGAAATTAAGTAGTAAAATAGAATCATATAACATAATTACGGGAACCCTTAATCCAATTCCCCATTTACTTTCCCACATCACGCCCTAAATTCATCATTCATGTTCTCACATTCCTTCCATGTCATCTCATCGCCACATAACAAACAGTAATTGATGTGGTTTGGGTCACAACCCAACCTATCCGAGCCTATCCGAAGTCCCAAATCCAAGGAAAACTTCACTAAATATTCAAAATGACTTTCACTACTAAATAATTATCTATATCAATGTATCTATTAAACAAAACATCATAATAATTATTGTTAGGTATGATGAATATGAATGACATCGTCATCATTCCCTTATCTTACCACACACAGACCATACTAAATAATACATCCTCTCATCATCAAGAATCCTTTCCAAACATCACATTATTAATAAGTAATCAATACCAACTAAGATGTTTTACAATGCAATTATTCAAAATTAAGTGGAAGGAAGTTGGGTTAATAAGCTATTTTTTCCTCATTATGCTAGATTTCTGGGAAATGATCCTCTAAAATACTTAGGTTTCAGTACACTGTACTCAATATGGGCATAATGAATATTGAATTAAATTGAAGAAGAAATGAACATATATTTATAGATATATCAAAGTCTCCATCTAAGTGGCATACATCTATACTACATCATCATGATCTCCCATAAATTCCATACTACTATTAGAACATACTTCCACCAATAATGAAACTCACCACAAATAACATCTACACGCTACTCACAATTTCATTTCATTCAATTAAAGGTCTATCCATTTCCTATATTATCACATTAACAGTCATAATTAATCTAATATTACATATAAACCTATATTAAATGAAAAATACTCTATAAAAAGTCCAAAATTAATACTATTCATGTCTATCCAATTTTGTTACCATTTAATACCTTAATTTAGTTACCAAATTGGGATTTTCATCCCAAATCCTTTCTTATTCATCTAATGATTTTTCTTAGTTTTATAATGAATGTTTTATATTTCTTTTCCACTATTCTAATGAAAAAAGGAAACACACAACAACTGATTTTCCTCACAAAAAATTATCACATATCCTACCAAAGAAAAAACTGTATCCCAACTCTCTAACCAGAAAAAATATCAACCTTCTCAATTCCAATAAACCTAAAAAATTGCGTACATGAACAAGTTACCAAAATCACCATAAAAATAAAAATGTCCTACCAACTATAAGGATAACAAAGAACATATTATTATCACATAAGTACATAATTGTTTTCATCTAATAAATATAAATTATTTTCTGAGGGCTTTCAAAATATTTTTTCATTATTGACATGGTTGATTTAATACATTTTCCATATTCACATTGAACAGAATATTGATCATTATATATGTTCATAAGATTTTATATGTGGTGGATTTAAAAAAATCCTTAATACTCACCAGGGGTTTACAATTCATAATATCCAAAACAGGAATGTAACATCAAATTTTGTGTTCTAGTAGAGATCATGAAAATAAATATTAATAAGACACTATAATCATGTATGAAAAAAGATATACCATTTAATTAAATTTAATATAGTTCAATATCTCTATTTGATTATAAATACTATCTACCAACTATAATGAACAATAATTGTAATTACCTAGACACACAACCATTATGACAAGATAAAGATCCCATGCCTAGATGGTATGTGTGTTCTTCTATACAAAACAGTGGGAATAGAAAAAGTTTATTTATCCTATATATAACAAAGTTATGGGCTTGATTAGTCTCACTACACATACCCGGATGAATGGAACATGGGAGAGGGAGAAAATAATCTCTCAAATGGAACATGGTGGTACACAAAATTAGGGAAGAAATATATGAGGAACGAAGCTAGGATCAATACCCGGGGGTGTCCCAGTCAAGGATTACAGCTCTAGATACTCAATAATTGTTTTATTGGTCATTTTAAATTTATAAAAATAACAAAAGACTCAAATAGAAAAAATCCATTATATTATATGGGAATATAAATATCCTCAAATACCCCTAAATGATAACACATTCATCATTATATTTCTTTCTCATTTTATTTAATTTCATTAAAATCTCATAGAACTACCCATTTAGTTCCCATTTTAAACATCAAATGTTTATGATTTTAAATGTGTATTTATATGGATTCTTAGTAGATATTAAAACTATTTTAAGCCTTAAATTCCATATTTTTATACAAAAAATTAATTTTATATAAATCTTGGTAAAATTATGTTTTTAAAAAATTGAGTATTTTGGAAAACTGTTGAAGAAAAAACATGACGGAATTGGACATATAGAATATAGTGACTGCACAAACTGACTGTATGAAATTACTAATCAAAACAAATCCCATCATATTTACTATAAGAATAAATAGACCAAATGAATCACCCAAAACACTACTATAATATTAAACCCACTACATGTCTGACTAAACCAAGAAAACTCAAGAAGAAACCAACCATATACACAATGGAAGAGATATAATATGTGAATGAAATTATCAACTATAAGAAGAAACACTTTTTCTATAAAAATAAAATTAACCCAAATAGTCAACTGAGTAACCATGAGATATGATTATAAAAATTGAAAGGGAAAAGTCCATGAAATCCCTCTTGATACATATAGGCCCTTGGAAAACATAATTGAAATGTTTTACTAATACATGGTGTAAAATTAGACACCAAAAAAATAATTCTTGTCATTTTGAATCAAAATATGACTTGGTAAGGAATGAAAAAAAGTCTGAACAACAAAACAATAGATACCACCCAAAGATCTCACTATCATAGGAACACAAATGAACCACCAATGGGAATAATTAGGTAACTACTAGAAATCATCATCCAAAAATAAATCCATGATCATATATCAATATAAGACTAGACACATGTCCTAGTAGAATGAAACCAAAAAAACCCCACAATAACTTATAGTACATTGTGTGAATGTTTGAGTCAGGTTTTGAAAATATATTTTCCAATAATATCATCTTCTAAAATTAAATAAATATAATCAACTATAATTTTAATTATTTTTTCTATTTTAACCATTTATCAATCCATTAGTAATAATATATTTTTATAATATATCAATACATCAAGTAATTCATTAATAATAATATATGAAGCATTTTTTTATAATAAACTATTATTATTAAAAAATATGTTAATTATATATAATATTTTTGTGTCATTATTCATTATTTTTTAATTATATAATTTTCAATTGATCACTAAAAATTTAATATATATATATATTTAATACATGGATTCTAAATGACCATATTCCCAACAACCATATTTTCAATGAACATACTTCCAATGACCAAATATTAAATGACCTTCATATATTAGTTAGATTTTTATTCCTATTTATAAATTTATGTATATTCGTAGAAACATCTATCAAATAAATCTAATTATCTTTCATTAATTATATTATATTTATAATTTTATTCTTTATTTACATAGTATTAAAAAGGATATTATATTCCTAGATAGAAAAAAGGATAAATATTTAATATTTGTGGTATTTTTATTCACATGTGGTCTTATTCCACTTGATATTTTCAAAATAATTTTACATATTATATTCGTATAATGTAATAATGTTTGTCATTTATTTCAATATTTTCAATAAATAAAATTTTTCATGTTTTTAACATGAACTATACAAATCATAACGTTAATAATACATGAATTTATTGATTTAGATAATACATCCTTAAACAGTCTCACAACCCACATACTGAAACGTTTAGCATCTTAGATATTAGATATGTAGACACTATATTTACATCATATGAAAATATTAATTGATAATAGAGATCCTTGTGACCCTTTTCTAGATATATCACATTATATAATCATCTTCATAACCTTATTAATATAAATATAAGAAATGGGTGATCCTAGACACTCAATAATGGAAAAAAACATAATGCATCAAATCATATAAATGAAGAAGAACATGATCAATAGGATAAATATGATATTAAAAGATCATATTACCATAGATGATAATGAAAATACATGATAGTGAAACATATGAAAACAAAAAGGTCATTATAGTTGAATAAAAGTTTTGATATGAATCAAAATACATCTAAATAATCATAAAAAATATTGGCACGACATAAGAAGGGAGAATACCTAAAAAATAATTAGTAACATGAAATAATGGCATATAATGAAAAATAAATCCTTATTATACATATGTAATTACTTAATAAACAACATGTAAATATTTTATAACTGTAAACATAAGAAAACTATGTTCCGTAATCTTATTATTCCTATGTGTATGTGAACATTCTCATTATGGCTACATCTAAAAATGTGAGAAAACACATTATTCCCATTAATGTGTGAAGAAATTAATTATTTCCATTCCTAAAAATGTCATGAGATATAATAATAATAAAATTCAATGGACGGTGATAAAGGACCCCACACATTGTCATCCATACATTTGAGTTCCATAAAAAATAAATAATCATCATATCTTAAAGAGCCCATTGAAAATAAATGGGTTTCTTATTCATTTAAAAAAATCAACTTAAAAATTAGTAAACCGTAGAAAACTATAAATGTAATTTTAAAAAAGTAATAAGATCATAAATACGTATAAAGGGTGATGAAGGCATCACCTCACAAGGGATAAACCCTTGAGAAAGAATATAAGTTAAAATATAATATTTTTCATAATTTCATTCAAACATTATTATAAATGATGTGGTGAAAATTACTTAAATAAAATTTTAAAATTAAAAAATAAGTATTTATAAAACATTATTATAAATAGTATAAAATAAATAATTCATGAATAGAAACACAAAACTGTGTTACAAAATCTGGAGTGGTAAATTATGAAAAGATTTGAATATATTAATATTTTCTCACTGATTTAATAAAAAAACCGCATCAGAGAAATGTTGAATGTATTTAGTTTCATTAAACATGTAAAAGAAAAATATTAATAATATAAGATATAATTAAAATATGTCTATTTTAAAATAAAACACTTTCTATATGAAAAAAAAATTACATAGAAGTCAATATTAGTTGGTAAGAATGGGAGTTCGTCTTACTAACATCATACTTTTATGGTGGAAGCTTTTTATCGAAAAAGTTATCATTGATGAAGATAAGTATTATCAATAGAAAGAAATAATATATACCAAATAACATAGTGAAATTAATTGATCAATAAATTATTGAAAATTACATTCATGTAAAAAAGACTTTGACCAAATGAATAAGAAATTCTCATCAAAACCCTTATATATTTTTAATATTTTAAGTCAAATCCATATGGGATAAAGACTGAAAAAATCATTAAATATAATTAATGATAAAGTATTAATGATTAAAAATATTTATGGGGTATTAGATAAACCATTATAAAGAAATAATGATGTATAATATGAAATCTATAGATCTAAATAAAACAATTATAACCTTATTCAAATTCATTAATCTTTAAAAATTCAATTTATAAATATTCTCTATATAATTATTAGTTACTAAAAATTTTCATTTTTGGGAGTTAGTAATCTTAATCAATTTAAAGTAATCTAAAAACAATAGTGTTATTATTTCATCTTCTACCAAAGTTCATCCTTATCAGATAATATGTGGTACCAGAATTGATTCTTAATATTTATTTAAAAATTTAAAATTTCATTATTTAAATATTTTATTTATGATCCATAAATATAAATTTCGGGATGAAAATGTTTCTGTTATTTTTAATGAAAGAATTGTGGTACCCTAATTAATGAGTTTAATATTAATGTTACCTTTCGAAAACCAAAATCAAATCATTATTTACATATTTTTATGATATATTATTTATAATTGTTTTACATATTCATCTATTATATTATCATATTTAATTATTTGTGTAGGTTTCTAAGTCGACCCAAACATAAACACGAGATAATTAATATAATATTATGACTAAGAATGAGGTTTATTTTTGTAGTAGTATCATTATTACATAAGTTTATTGATATTATGTAGATACTTTTAATGTTATTAATCATATATTAGGATTTTTAATAAATAATAATACATTAAATTTATAAAAAATATATGTTTCTCCATAGAGGTTGTAGTCCAAAAAACACAAGGTTAACATTTTTATTTCTCGAGGAATGTGTGGAAAAAGGTGGCTTGAATTTTTTTTCTAAAAATACATAATTATATTACATATTTCCAATTATTTATTCATTTTTCCATTATAATTATGGAAAATAATTGGTCGTAAAAAATGAACACTGTCACTTGCTGTAGGGGTAGTTCACATAACATGTAAATGATTGTTTAATTGTTATTAATAAAAAAATGAAAAATTGGTTTGTAGTTATAAACATATCATTATAAAATTAATTACATAAAAACACTGATTTTATTATATATTAATTTAGAAATAATATTTGAAAAAATAATAGATAATTGAAAAGAAATATGAAAAAATGTGTACTCAAGTTTGAATATTTTTCTATTTCTTGGTGGTTTCCTTAAAGATAATGGTATTAGGGAAATATCTTGAGAAAAGAGTCTAAAATTTAATATAAATATATACTAAGAAGTTATAGATTATTTTCAAGAGGTAACTAAACTCATTATGGTATATTGAAGGGGTGGTTGATATCCCCTTTTATAAGTGTTGAGAATTAAATGTCTTATTTATATCCACATAATATAAATTGAATACAAGTTAAATATGTCATCTAAAACCAAAAATTGAAAAAAATGGAGTGGGTAATGTGATAAGGTCGATAATATCTATACCATGAATTTTCAAACATATTTTTAACATCTTTTTACATCCTTTAGTTTTAGAATTTACACTTTTTCATTTTTGGATTTACTATGGTGACTAATTAATACCAAAGTAATTTGTTTTGAGTGAATTAAAATTAAATGGAAAAAATTAATTAAATTAATTCCAATAATACCAAATTTAGAAACCATTTTATCAGTTAAAATTTCTATGGGTAAGAAAAATTAATTTTAGCATTAGCGTTTGTAAAACATAAAAAATATTTTATTTAGAAAAAGTACATTTTTAACATAAAATTTATGTTTAGGGAAATGTTATATAAATATATATATATATATATTTTAATTTAAGATTATAAATTTGTTAAATGGAAAAGATATATTAAATGTTTATTTTAAATAAATCCTGAATTGATTTTTACCTAAAATAATATCAAACTAAAATAAAATAAAAAAAATAGTTTCTTTTATTGGAAAATATTAAATATTCTAATAAATGGCTAAACATAGATATTGTAAACTAGGATTTGTATTTAAATATTTATACTTTTACAACATAAATTCATATTAAATATATTAAAATATTTATAAACTAATAGGTATTTCTTATATAATTATAACGTTATGATTCATAAGAAACAATACATTCACAAGTAAACTAAAACTACACTATTTTAAAAAAACCAAAAATTTTACCTAAGATAATAATATTATTATTAATTAAAAAAAGATGTTAAAATTTTTAAATTAAAATTATATATATTTAAAATTTTAATTTTAAATGAGATCCTAAAATATAATGAGGAAAATCTTTTTTATAAAATAAATTTTGAAATTATTAAACATTTTAATAAATATTTCCTTTTAATTACTGATCAAATTAGTTTTATTTTTTTATTCATAAAATATATATATTTCATTCCATATTTATAATAAATATAAATTATTAATATATTGTTCTTAAGAATATGATTTAATAAAATAATTCATCTTTAATCATAATGAGATCTTATATGATATCTAACTACCCACAATAAATTTTGTAAACAAATTATCCATTAAAATGATTTTTTTCTGTATATATTTCCTAAACTAGTTACCTATATTTATACCCTCCAATATAATGTTTAGATTATAATGGTTATATAATGTTTTATGGGTTGTTTTAGTTCGATGTATATGGGTTAAGTTAGTATTTAAACATAGTATTTATCATTAAGAGAAAAAAATTAATACTAATTTTTTTTGGTGTTACGACCCCCCCGCCCCCTAAAAAAATTTCATCTTCTAAATTTTAATTATTCCCTTTAGATAAATATGAATTAGGATTTTTTTAATAAGTTATCAACCTTAGTAACTAGGTTAAGTCTAGGAGACTCATTTTTCCCCAATAATAGACATATCACAATATGGGGTTTCTTCCTTGTGATTTATCCTAAATAATATACATGATGTTGGTGAAGGCATATATAAATAATCTCATTAACTAAGAGAGTTCATCATCAAAGTTGCAATAATTGGGTTTAAAATGATAATTTCACCTATGAAAAATTATCTATATATTTAGTTAAAATTTATTCTACGTAGATATAGCTAATCCTCTTCCAAAATTAAAAAAACTAGTATAACAGAAGGATAATAATACATTCATCAATTATATTCCCTTATTCCTTATAATGATTCACATACCTTGGATACAGTAATAATACCACCTTGTGTTTTTATTTTAACAGATAACAGTTGATTAAAATATATAGGACATAAGAAAACAAAAAATATAAATTTATAATTGAAGGAACCTAGCATTTCTTAATTATCAAAATATATTATTTGGTTATTTAAATATAAATTTAATTATTCCCATTGTCTATGAGGTTTTTTTCAATTTTCATAATAATCCCATTAAATAGTGAACTAGATTTCAAAGTGCCCAATTTTACAATGTTTAATAGATTGAATTTTTAATGGATCATTAGGGAGTAAAATATTATTTCCCATCATGTAAAAAGGTATTATTTTTTCTATAAAATCATATTTATTGATTTCTTCCTCCAAAATAGATAAAATATCGTCCAATTCCTTTGACACAATCCAATAGAATTCCATATTGAATCATATATCCTTTATTATATTTGTCATCAGAAATATTATGAGTCTCTATCCATCTCATTATTTTCATTTTTGGAGTTTTAGAATGTTTATGTTTTTATTCATAATTATTGATAGATTTTTTAGTATAATCTTAGGGTTTCTTAGTCCATATCATATCCAATTAGGTTTCTCGATGGAAAAATATTCAAATTGTCCATGGAATCAGTTGTTAACTTATTTCCTTTTGGATTAAACCATTACAAGAACAAAAAGATAATAACACAAGTTTTAAAAAAATAAATTCATAACATAATTGAAATGAATTGACATAGACTCCACTAAATCAGTTCTTTGATCTGATTTTTTATGAGGCACTAAGGGTATCACCCCGTACACTAGAGGATGTCGACTAGTAGCGAGGGACTAGGGTTTGATAGTTGAAGACTATGCCATCATTTTAGAGTAATAAAATAGTATAAATATATACGTATCATACACAGAATTACATAAACAGAGTGTGGAAGTAGTAAATAATATAAAATAAATCATGTTGTAATAAAATGAAATTCTTAAAAACTCAAACATCTATATGATATATAAAACACTTGTCCGTGACCCGGACGATCATACGGAAAAAAGAGTACAAAAGAAAATGAAATAAAAGATTAGGAATCCACTATTAAATACAGTCTATACCACATAGTCAGTCTCCAAAAACTATCAAACTGTACCATCCTGATCATGTGAACCAACATGAGTATCCCCACCAAAAAAAAAGAAACTCTGGGCCACATCCCTATTAGCTATGAATCTTTTCACAACCTGAAAAGAAGACATAATATCTACATGCACACAAAGGGGCACATCCAGGGGTGAAAAATAATCTCAGTAGGCCACACCAATAGAAAACCTATAAATATGCTACTATAAGATCAAGAAAAAGTCATATAATCTTCCAATCAGATACTCAACTGAGAAGATAAGTAAAAAAATAAACATGAAATCACAATCGATCCCCAGTTCTGTAATCCCTATAAAATGGGTAAGTACAACCATTATTATACACATTTATATGAATATATATATATATATATATATCTGTGTGTGTGTGTGTGTGTGTGTAGTTTCATACCAATACATATGTACAAAAACATTAATATACACGAGTTAGGTGAAATAAATCACATAAAACAAAATAGAAGATCCTTGGTTCTGTAATCCTTTTTTTCTAGACATCCTATGAAAGGGATTTGATCTAGACATAATTTCACTCAATCTATGTATCATTAATTATATATCAGGGTCCCTAATTCAAATTATCATATACCTACTTTGAATAGTTCCAAAAATATATCTATATAATATATGTTACAACAAGGGGATACTCTTACTAACCCTGGGTTAACCCGTAAACTCCACCAATCACTATAAAAATAGATTCTAAGGATGCTTGTTTTTAAATCTCATGACTTTCCAAGAGATAGACTTCATGCAGATCATGAAATGTAAATGCAGTCAAATGTCTGAGCCCTAGTTCTTGGCCCATAGGCAGTCATGACATTGTGACTTGGATTAACCCAAAGGGTATCACCCTTATGATATTAGTATTTATAGCTCATAAATGAGACATTGTGCCCACCCCTCAAGATCCAAATATTGACATAATTCCTAATATAAGTCATAGGCCTGAGATTCCATGATCATCCACCCAGACAGTGAATGAAGGCTCATAAGCATGATCCCAAAGATTGAAACTAGAGATCCCTATTATAAGAAAAGCCAATGAGAGAATAATTATCCTTTCTACTCCATAGGTCAAGGAGAGAATAATCATACTATTTATACTCAAATTCGAGGAGATAGTAATCATCCACTGAAAACACCAGGTTGTAGAGAACGTAATCATTCTCAATTAACCCACAAGCTGAGGAGAGAATAATCATTCACATAATATATAAAACATATGAGAACATAATAATACTCATCAATCAAGAGAGCGTAATCATCCACGAGTATCACAACTAGTGTCATGACGTGCCTTCACCAATATGAGGGAAGGGGTAGAAAAATGTCAGACCCTTCCTTATTTAAGTTGAAGGAGAGATAATGACCATCTTGTCTCGCCTTTAATAGGCTCCAGAGTGGAAAATAGAACCAAGGGTTTAGAATCTCATCTAAATTGAAGGAATTAACCTTTATATAGAATAAGATAAGGAGATAATACGGTAAACCCAAACAAATCCAAAGTCTAAAAGTAAATGCTAATCCAAAAATACATTAATATATGCATGGTAAATATAAACTGATACAAGGTAAAAAAATCATAAAGTTTGTACAAAAAAGAAAAAAAATTCAATGAAAACTCCCAAACCCTTAGCTAGTAAGGTTCAGTGTGGTACTCAAAGTCCTCCTGTAAAACTAAAATCATTTTTATATACGTAGGGTGATTATACAAGTATACTCATTAGGGAAACTAAAAAATCTCATGAACATGTGGGGAGGCATTCTAATGCCCCGTAAGAAATAGAGAAAACCAAAAAAACCTAGCAAGGAAACCATCAACCCGTCCTCGGTAAGTGACAATAGCAAAATAATGAAAGTTATTTAAACTAATAATAATAGAATATCTATATTTGGGCACCCTAAACTGCTTTCCCATTGGTTATTTTGGATATCATACATTTCAGACCTGCCCCACTAGTTCCACTTCAGTCCCACTCCCTCCCCAACAAAAACCTTATGGGCCACAACAACCCCCCCTCCCCGCAGACACCTAGGCCACCACAACCACACATAACCATGCCCGAAGACAATGGGTCCACAATAACCACTACCACTCATGAAGACACCTGGTCCAGAACCACCACTACCACACCCGAAGACACTGAGACCTTACCCCAAAGACACTTGAAAAAAAAATCCTGCACACACTAGGGCCAATCACTACAACACACCCTGTCATAATAGTCTTAGGACATAATGAACCATAGGCCGTCACAACGTACCTGAATATTCTTAGGCTACCTAAGAGAGGGATGAGAAAAGAGCTAATAACTTGCCACTCATAAGAATGTTGGGAAATCACTATCCCCCAGAAAATGGGGTAGTTCGGAACGAAGTTCTCAGCATGGGCTGGGTTCATATAAGAATCACAATAACTAAATATTATACATATAGGTAATCAAAAACTCATCCCAAAATAAGGGTTCCAAACCAGAAATTAGCCCATATATAACCAATCTCACTCTTATCCCTACATTCACAAATAAACAACAACCACAACCAGAGCAACACCAATTTTTTGAAAAACATCCCACATTGTACCCATTCTCGTTATGAAGTTAAACTGATTCCATTTAAAACATTCCTCCACTATTGGACTTCTAATGGGAATACGTAGAAGAAAAAACAACAACTAAAGGGAAAACTTTTAATTGAAATTTAAGCATTCACACTCGGTTCTCTTATAATGTAGCAACATCAAAATGGATCCATGATATTCCTCAAAGTACTCGAACCAAACCAAGCACTAACATACCGTATCCACACCGCCTCAGATACATAAGAGAACAACTTCTCAAGTAGAACATTCCACCCCATTTTGATTCACCCCACAAACATTAAACACAAAAACACTTTATATCACCCGAAAAAAGAAAAAAACTTTTCAGATTTATCCAAAATGATTTATTATTTCCCTTCATTCTATTTGGATAACCATGGGATATAACACAAGGTCTCTTATTTATTGGGTATCCATTTAATCAACTAGTTATACATGATTAATCAGTTTCCATGTTATAGCTATTGAATCACAATATTATCTATAAAAACATAGGTTCATTAGTGCCCAATGAAGGACCACCACTGACCATGATTTTCAGTGGAAATAATCCCATACAATTCACAAAAAAAACAAAATCATAACAAAACAACATCATAAACTCTCCCACATATTCATTTTTAATAGTCTTCTTATTATATTTTTCAAAGTGGGATTCATCTACATCCCTATAGAACATTATCATACCCACCCAACATGATGCACTGAAAAAAGAGATGAAGGAAGACCCCTACATGGATGATCAAGGAACGGAGTTTTCTTCTTATGTGAAATAGGAGGGACTCTAAATAGGTGGGATCTCATGTAGGCATGACTCAGCTCTGAAAGAGGGACTCCAAGTGCACCCAGGAAAGGGAAGAGACCAAGTAATAAGATGTTAGTGATATAAAATCCCGAACCAAGAGTTACAGGATGTGCAATCTCAATGATCCTAAAAATAAGATCATGGGTTGACCACTTGGTCGGGTGGTTTCATGAATTGGGACTAATTTCAATTTAAAAATTATCTTCATAGATGGTGGATATAATGGATATGAGATAACATATTTTCTTGAAGAAAATAATAACACGTAAAAGGGGAGAAACTGGAAACCATGGGGAGATGGAAAACACAAAAAGGGTGTGACATTGTTGAAAAGGACACACATTTTGGTAAGTTAATGTTCACCTGACTCTTGGGGTTTTAAAAATTATTTTACTGGAATTAAAAAATAACTAAAAACACTTTAAAAAGGTAAGAAAAATTAAAATGGGGGTTACAAGAAAACTGGGGAAAGAACCTCGACACCCCGTGGTGGCACCATTTGGGTGCAATATCGATTGGTGAGACGCTGGTTAGTGAGACACTGATCTGTGGCACCCTGCCACCGACACCAAAGCCCTCCCGACTTACCAATAGGGTTAAACACACTCCAACAATAGATTTTGGAAAACTAATGGACCAAGGGAAGTCTAGGCCATAACATCAGATTCCTCTCAAACGATTCTCGACCTTAAGAATCGGGACAAACCTGAAGGAAAGATAGGGGTATGAACAACCACCCTGTAAGATACCACTCAAGGAAAAACCACACAAGAGTCAATTGAATTATGGATCAATCCTTGAAATCTGGGAGCATGTCTCTCACCCGTCTCCTGAAAAAATTTAGAATAACTATGCCACCACTCAAACAAAAAAGTCACACTGTCCAGACATATGTATTAGAAAGTTTCTCCACCCATGTCAAGATACTATCTTCTTTGGGAGGAACTGACTCGCCTGCATGGGTTTAATCGCATCCACTGTAATGAATCTTGATTAGGGATCAGGTCCACACATCCCCATAGTCATGAAATTTCATAAACATTCATAGAATAAGGGAAACAACTCATATTATAGAAAACAAGGTCAAGCATCACCTCATAGTAAATCACAAGGAAAACAGATGAATAAAAACTAAAAACAGCTCTGGGTTCTAGGAACACATCAGTTCCTTCCATTCCCAGGTACTATTTTCGAGGAAATCGTGCCTCCACAACACTTGAACCAAGGGAATGGTCCATCCATGAAGAAACTTCTCCTTATGATCCTTGATTCTCACTAGTCACTCCATGAATGTCGAATCAACCTCAATATCTAAATCTCCCAATAAAGGATGTGGGAGTCATCGTGAAGATACCGACAGAGCTGAGATACATGAAAGACATTGTGGATCCTCTCCAGCAGAAGTAATAATTCTAGAAGATATCCCACCTCCCCAACTCATCTCAACACATCATAGGGCCAGATGATCTAGGGATAAATCTTACTCCCCTACCAAACCTCTGCTTTCCACAATGAGGGGAGAACTTTAGTAACACGTGGTCCCCAACCTTGAACTCCATGGGTCTCTTATTATGATTGGCATATGACTTCTGCAAGTCCTGAACTGCCTTCATACTCTCACACACAAGCGGATCCTTCTCTGTCATGCTCTGCACCACCTCCGAGCCAAGAACACCCACCTCCCTAGCCTCTATCCAGAACACGTGTGAATGAGACGGTCTTCTATACAATTCTAAAAATAGTGTCATGAAAATGGTATACTGATAGCTATTATTTTAGAAAAACTATACTAGAAGAAAGTCTCGTACCCCTGATCCTCTGAAGTCCCGAACACATGGTCGCAGTATATCCTCCAATGTCTAGATGGTCCTCTATGTCTGCAAATCCTTCTGAAGGTGGAAAGTTGGGAAAAGGCATAGATGGGTGCTAAAATCACTACGTAATCCATTAAAGACTCGTGTAGTAAAGCATATATACCAATCCAAAATGATGGTTCTGGGAACTCTGTGCAGCTACACAACTTCACCGACGTACTTTTGTACTAAGGCATCCACTGCGCTCGACTCCTTAATTTCTAAGATGTGAATCGCTTTAATCAATCAGTCCACCACTAAATATATGGAATCATATGATCCATCATCCTTGGGTAGTATTGTGATTAAATCCACCAAAAAGTCATCCCACTTCCTCTCAAGAACATTTATGGGCATCAACATACCTCCAGGAACACGACGTTTATCCTTTACGTGCTGACACATGAGGCACTTTACCATAAACTCTGCCACTACCAGCTTCACTCTAGGACACCAAAACCAACCTATTAATCGTTGGTACATCTTGGAAACTCTTGTGTGTACCTCTAGGGGTGATTCACAAAACTCAATGCGAACTCCCTCATGCATCGCTACTGGGACAAATACTTTTCCATGGAACATCATATGATTCTGACCATCCTTTAGGAGCATCATCCTTGCTAACACAAACATGCTTCACATCGCCCTCTGAGTCTCCCCATTGAGTGTCCTCCACCTTTATTACCATGGAAGACTTCATTTTCATCTGAAATAGATAGCCTCTACCATCTTCCAATTTTATGTACAAATGTAAAGCATCCAACTCTTCCATTTCCTTCCAAGCATCTACTAACTCTCAAACCACATACTTTTTTTGACTTCCTGCTCAATAAATCGGCCACTACATTCCCCTTTCCTAAGGTATAGGAGATATCAAAGTTTTAGTCTTAAAGAAACTCCTTCCACGTCCACTGCCACAAGTTCATGTCTCACTGGGAGAAGAAATACCTCAAGATCTTGGATACTATGATGACCAAAAAGTGTTCCCAGATGAGGTAATGGTGCCACAAATTTAGTGTGGACACAATCATTGAAAGATCAAATTCATGGGTGGAATAGTTACTTCCATGAGGATGCAAATTTCTAGACCCATAAGATATCACTCCCCGCTACTGCATCAGTACACTCCCCAAGCCTAAATCAGACGCATCACAGAATAATTCAAATGTTTTCCCCTTCCTATGGAAACCTCAACATTGGGGCATTGACCAGCTTCCTTTTTAGATAACTGAAATATTCCTAGCATTTATCACTCCATAAAAAGGCTTTTTATTTCTTGGTCAAAGTCGTTAAAGGTGTTGAAACACGAGTGAAGCTAGGTACAAACCTTCAGTAGTAAACCTACCAGTTCTAAGAAACTATGATCCTATGCCACATTCTTGGGTGCTTCCCATGAAAAAACCACTTCAACCTTCACTGGGTCCACTGCTATTACCTACTAAGACACCACTTTTCCATGGAAGTGAACCTCTCGTGTCCAAAACATGCACTTGGACAACATCCTATATAGATTTTGGAGTCAGAGAACCTCCAAAACCATCCTTAGATGCCTAGTGTGATCCCTTTTCTGATTATAAATAGATCATGATGTCATTGATGAACATGAATATGAACCGGTCGAGATACTCATGGAAAATGTAATTCAAGAGACCTGTGATCATAGCTGGTGCATTTATAATGCCGAACAACATGACAAAAAAAATCAAAGTTCCCATATCTGCATCTAAAATAATTATTCTGGATGCCACTCTCTTTCACCCACAACTAATGATATCCAAACCACAAGTCGATCTTAGGGAACCAACCTTCCTCCTTAAATTGGTAAAAAAGATCATGTATCCTTAGGAGGGGATAAAAATTCTTGATTGACACCTGATTCAATCTTCAGTAGTCTATGCATAGCCTAAGACCATAGTCTTCCTTCTTCACAAACAAAACTTGAAATCCCTACGGTGATGTGCTTGGTCATAGAAAACCCTTCTCCATCAGGTCGTCAACTGGAATCTATAACTCCCAAAACCCAAATGGAAACATTTGATGGGAAGCCACTGAAATCAGATGGGCACTGTGCTATAAGCCTATACCGAACTCAAAATCATGTAGAGGTGGTAGAGTCACAACCTCTTCAGTGAAGACGTCTAAGAACTCACTACCAATACCCAAAACTTATACCATATCTATGTTTTTTTACTCCACTGACAGTTCATATAACAAGGAAAGAAGGGGCTCTACTCACTATCTTCCTTCCTAGAAACCCCACTTGCTAACGAAATCTATATGCTGGCCACCATTATCTTAGAACAAAAACCTTCTGCAGAAGTAGTTAGTAACAGTGTGCCTGGAAAATAGCCGGTCGATACCCAGAAGAATATAGAGTCTCTCTATGCCCTGACCCAAATAATAGGCTAGTATGGGTGAAAAAAAGGAGTGTGAAGCTCTTGAATCAAACAAGGTGAAAGCATGAGTGCTAAACAAACTGATTGTACCTCGAACGACCTCTAGACCTGCTGGAACTACTGCCACTACGGCGTGAAACTGCCCATGGCCATCTCCTATTCCCCTAATATGTTGACCGCCTACCCAAAAATTCCCTGGTTGAGGTCCCTGTGGAGCGCCCTAAGGTCTGCATTCTCTAGAACCATCCACCCTTGTTCGAGGGGGAGCTCACTGCCCCTACTGCTGCTGCTGGAATAGTCTAGCTGGAAACTGTTGTTGGTAAGGTGGGTGTTGAACCATCCCACCCCACCATACTACACTCGATTAGGGAACTAATTTCAAATATTCCCATTGCTTCTATATATAAATCACCTATAACCTAGGCCTATTGAGAAGGACCGAGGACTGGGAGACTGAAACTAAAATTGGTGAGGTCTACTCCACATCAGTCGAAACCTGGAAGGACCCAACAATAGAGTCCTGCTGCTGATGGCTATCCCCTCTGACAAGCTCAGGTGGATCCCTTATCGTGGCACACCACTCAGTGTGTACATCCTCTCAACTACTTCATCCTTCTTCTCAACCTTCATGTTCATCAGTAGAGTGAAGGGAGTAATAACTTACTAAAGAGAAGGTCGAAGTGCCTCCCATATGTGCTTTTCTCATGACTCCTCATCCGTGAAGTGGTCTGGAGAGAAATGAATGAGATCCTTGAACATTATCTTTAACTAACTTATTGAAATAATCCATTAATAGTGGGAGATAATCTCCTTACTCTTTTCGGCCATCATCATGGAAGAATTGAATTACACTGGAAACAACTTCTCGAATTCAGCCCCTAAAACCCCACCTTCCTTATTCTACCTGAGATAGAGCGTCCACCCCTGACACACTGCTCCCCACATATAGATCATGGAAATATAAATAGAGTACTATTCTA
Source organism: Viscum album (assembly GCA_963277665.1). Taxonomy (NCBI): domain Eukaryota; kingdom Viridiplantae; phylum Streptophyta; class Magnoliopsida; order Santalales; family Viscaceae; genus Viscum; species Viscum album. The sequence goes on from OY728155.1 coordinate 525,661,681, forward strand.
GAGACTAAATCAAGTTGAAATCTATCACCAGCTCCTTGAGCCAGCTCTCCGTCTCCATATCCGAGACACTACCCATGTAATTACCGAGGGTCTACTGATGAATGGAACAAAACCTCTTCTAGCACATTCCATCCTCCTATTCTTGATTATTACTCCACTGATTAACCAAATTGTACATATGGGCCTCGATCAGCAGCACTGCTGGTGGACTTCTTCTGGGTGCCATAATTTAAAGGTAAACAAGGAATGCCTTATCCCGACTAGTGTGGAAAAATATGATAAACTTTTTCTAAATTTTTTTTTTCATTTCAGATTCAAAAAACAGCCAAAAACATGAATACATGTCATTCTGATGAATTTAACTTTTCTAGGGTCTCTACCCTGCAAATCAGTGTAGCATCACATGGTTTTTTATTAGGTCCCGGGTCCTTGTATTAGATCACGGGAAGCCCTAAAATCCCATGTCCTAGCCCATCTTATTTAGCCTATTTCATGAACCAAGATTTACTAACACTATTTCCCTACCATCCCATGAAATCCTCATTTTTTATAACTCTAAACTCCATATTATCTCTCAATTATCACCTATGATTCCATTATTTCATGCCCCTCTTCATACAAGATGAGGGAAGGGGTAGAAAACTGCTAGAACCTTCCTTCATCAAGTTGAAGGAGAGATAATGACCTCCTGAGTCCCATCATCAATATGGCATGGAGTGGCGAATAACACCAAATGTATATAATCTCATGTAAATTGAAGGCACTACCATTTTTAAATAATAATATTGGGAGATAAGATGGTAAACCCACACAACTCCAAAGACTAAATGTAATCATAAAGACAAAAAACCATTCCCATATGAATGTTTAATATAAAATAATAAAAGGTACAATAAAACTCTAAAAACAAGTACCAAACGAAAAGAAAATAAGCATCAAAAAGTCCCGAAGCCTGAGCTATTAAGGTTTGGTGTGGTCCCCAATGTCCTCCTAGAAACATGAAAGAAATTTTATATACGTAGGGTGAGTATAAAAGTATACTTATTAGGGAATCAAAAATCTATCATGCTTATGTTTGGATATATTCAAATAGCCCATGAGAAAAAGAGATAACCAAAACACCTAGCAAGGAAACTATCCACCCATCCTCACCAAGGCACACTCCCTAAATAACTTATGTTTGGTAAAGTAATAGTAATATCACATCAATTTTTGGGTAACTCACACCACTTTCCCACTGGTTTTTTGGAAATACTACATGTCAGACCTTCCCCACTGATTCTACTATAGTCCCACTACCTACCCAACAACAACCTTATGGGCCACCACAACCACAAATCTTTCCGGTATACACCTATTCCACCACAACCACACATGACCACACTCACAGACACCTGGGCCATAACAACCACCACCACACAAAAAGACACCGGGGTTGGAACAACCACTGCCACACCTATGGAAACCTGGGCCTTATCCCGAAGACACTAGGGAACAAACCTTCACACACACACATGATACAACCACCACGATGCACCCCGTATGAAGTGTCTTAGGCCATAATGAACCTTATCCTGTCACAAACTTCTTAAATATTGTTGGTGTACCTATGAGATTGATTATAAAGGATCTAATAAATAGCCAATCATAAGAATGTTGGGAAAAATACCCACCCCCATGAAATGTGGGTTTTTGGGATGAAGTGATCAACATGGTCACTGTGTGAATAAGAAACACTAGAATTAAATATTATACATATATGTAGACAAGCACCCATACCGACATAAGGGTTCTGAAATAGACAAACAACACATACACAAACACTCTCATTGATATCCCTATATGAACAAATACACAACAACCCTAACCAGAGAACAACCCATTTTTGGAAAAAAAATCCTCCATTTTACTCATTCTCATTATCATGTTCAAGTGATCTCTTTTAAAACATTCCTCCACTACTGGGAAACTAACATGAATAACCACAAGCTGAAACAACAATTACAGAAAAAACATCCAATTTACATTTAAGTATTCACACGCAGTTCTATTGTAATGAAACAACATAAAATGGGATCTGTGAGATCCTTCGAAGTACTAGAACCAAAACCAGCCCCCACATATTGGCTCTACAGGGCCTCAGATCCATAGGCCAACAACTGCTCGAATATAACATTCCACCCCGCCCCCTTAATGTGTCACCCCACAAACATTAAACACGAAAACTATTTATATCACTTGAAATGATCAAAGAAGTATTCATATTTATCCAACAACATTCATTAAGTCCCTTCCTTCCATTTAGTAAACCTGGTGTGATCACACAAGGTCTACTATTTATCGGGCATCCAATTAATCAACCAAGTTTACGTGATTAACCAGTTTCCATGTTACATCCATTGAATAAAAATATTATCCATAAAAATAGAGGTTCATTAGTGCACAAGGAAGGACCTCCAATGACAAAGATTTTCATCAGACAAATGCCCATAAAATTCACAACATAAAACCAAGGCATAACAAAACAACAACATCAACTCACCCACCCCTTCAATTTTAACAGTCTACTTTTTATCTTCATTAATTTTTGTATCATCTACATCCTGAGGGAACATCACCATACTCACCCCATATGATCCATAGTGAAGTGAGACGAAGGAATACCCCTACATGGATGATCAAGGATCTATGTTTTATCCCATCACAAAATAGGAGGGACTCGAAAAAAGAGGGATATCTCATTGGAATGAATCATCTCTGGAATAGGGACTCCAATCACACCAAAGAAAGGTAAGAGACCAAGGAATATGATCTTGGTGATATAAAATCATGATCCTAGATTTATGGGATGTGAAATATCTATGGTCATAGAAATCGTATCATGGGTTGACTACAAGGATGGACAGTTTGAAATGTTGGGAATAACTGTGATTTAATAATCCCCCTTGTAGATGTTGGAGATAATGTCTATGAGTTAATATATTTCCTTGATACAGAGAAAAACACATAACATGGGTGGAACAGGAAAACATGTGAAGGTGGAAAACATGGAATAGGGTGTGACAGAGATGAAAAAGCCACAACTTTTGGAAAGTCAAGGGTCACCTGACTATTGGGTTTTTAAAACAACCTTTACTATCCTTAAAAACATCCTTATCAACTTTAAAAATGTATCATGAGTTAAAATAGGGATTATGGGAAAACTGGGGAATGAACCCCAACACCCCATGGTGGAACCGTTTTGGTGCGACCCTAATCAGTGAGACTGATCAGTGGCACCAATAGGTGACACCATGGTGCCACCCTTCCATCGACACTGACACCGTCCTTACATACACATGGGGTCTGGGACACCCTAACACTAGATTTTGGTAATGTAATGGACCAAGGGAGGTCCAAGCCATTACTAGTTAGGACTTCATGCCCCTAAAACATAGTCTTGGGCTCAATAGCCACATCCCAAGAAGAACCTATGGATATCCCAATAATATACTAATCAATTATAAATATACATTCTCAATAACCAGATTACTAGTAGTAACTCTTGGTATAAAATAAAGATAAAAAATATTATGGCTCAGGAGCCAGATCCCAGGAAAATACTTATGGGTAGCCCAAAGAGAAGGAAATATGCCTTGCATTAGGCTTAACATCCCCCAACTCGGAAACACCTCTAGTAATCATCGTTGAATCATCAATAAACATGTGAAATGATAAACAAAATAATGAGGGTGGAAAAGCACCTAAACCCAACACTACTTCCATATCCTCATTGGATTATCAGTTTTGTATGCATTCTAAGGTGACACCTAATGACATCTCTACCTAGAGTCAACATATTTTCTCATGGTCATTCAAACATCGAGAACCAATTGGGTCCCTCAAGTAAAACAATGAAGAGGAAACCTACTTGAGGTCCTCAACATCTACACATAAGTGAAGTAATTGTAATAAAGTTCCTTAGATGAAAGGGAAAATAAGTAATCCTACATGAAGCCTAAAATTGTAAGAAATAGAGGCATCCAACAAGGGATCCGTAGAATTTTAAATAGGAAGGGGTATCCTACATGGGAACTTTACAACATGTTATGAAGGAAGATTCATCCTATTTGGGAACCTTAGAATGACATACAGGTAAAGGGGATCCACAAGGTGTTCCCTTTGTTACCTTCTAAACAAAGTCATCCTACATGGGATCCTTCATAAATCGTTAGATGATAGTTTCATTCTACCGGGGATCCTCTATTTCAATGAATAAGCAGAGGAATCTTACAAGGGATTCTCAGAGAAAACTAGTCTCACAACCTCTCAGGCCAGAACAACACATCTATCAAGGGATGTAACCTCGAGATGAAAGGTACAAAAGAGTAATTCATAAGATATATCTCATGAATCATCCTAAATCAAAGGTCTCACTCCCAAGAGACCACTTAATTAGATAACTGGGGGTGGAACATCAACATTTAGAAAAAATCATCAAATAACTTTCAGGATTCCTTAAATACCCAAAAGGGTTTTACCATCATGATATATGTATAAAGACACTCATAATAGACTAATATTGGGTCTAATTATAAATTGTTATTGAAATGATATAAAAACCATCAAAAGTGGAGAGGTAGGAGTACACGATTTGTGTACACTAATACATGACATGTACCCTCAAGGACCTGCCTGGGTGTATAATTCATTGAACTCATTCCATGTAAAATCCCAAGTATATGGTATGTTGAACAGGTACACAACATGTGATCCACAGGGGGTACCTACCTGTGTACCTCACATGGATTGGCCATGTAGGTTGGTTGTGTATACTTACATGGTGTATGACCTACATTAGGTTTGTCCACGTACTTCACACGACATGTTCCTATTACATGGGAATCCTGTACAAGTACTCGACTACAGGGATGATACCCAATACATGGTGTGTAATTTTTATACATGGAATGTACTTTGAAAATTCATTTTCTCTAAATAGGAATAATACATGACATGTGTTCCCTGAGCCACATGTTGTGTAGATGTGTTTTTTTTAACATAAAACCTTTTAATTTTACCAAAACCTCCATATTCACCTAAAAAGTAGTAGATCAACCCTCAAGGGGTCCTAAGAAATCATATATAGATATTTAAACCTTAAAATGAAAAATGAGGATTTTCATAAAATAATAATAAAAACCTTCATTTAGGAAAAATCTGTTTAATATTTTTCAATATCTTTAGTCCACGGTTGTCGTGCGATGATTCAGTGTTCCCTGAGCTCCATAGAGGTACCCTTAAATGCCATTATCATGATTTATATATCCCTATACTCTTCTATATTAGTTCAGAATGAAGGAGATCCCATCAGGGAAGGTGTGAGAAGAAACATTAAAATGAAAAATGAGGATTTTCATAAAATAATAATAAAAAACTTCATTGAAAATTCTGTTGAATATTTTTCAATATCTTTAGTCCACGGTTGTCGTGCGATGATTCAGTGTTCCCTGAGCTCCATGGAGGTTCCATTATATCTCATTATCTTGATTTATATATCCCTATACTCTTCTATATTAGTTCAGAATGAAAGAGATCCCATGGGGGAAGGTGTGAGGAGAATGATGAGAAGGAAGAAAAGAAATGAGGAGGAAGAATACAATGAAAATAAAAAAGAATGAAAAATAAGAAATGGAAATCGAGTCCATCACATCCTTGACTACCATCCTAAGTTTATGACATACATTGGAAAAACTAAACATTATATACTCATTTATGGGGACAAAATCTTTGTACGACACCCTGTTCAAAAGATATGTTGAAATGAACTTGTGTGAATAAAGTTATATTTAATTTACTAATTAGTATATATTAATTATTACAATAAAATTTTAATGAATTAGATTTATATTGAACAATGTTTCTTGGTTAATCACCCTATTTTTGGACTAAATGAGTGGTCAAAAAATTTATTTGTGATCATCTGCTTGGGGAGAATTCTATTTTACCTCTCACAAGTTTCTAAAAGAAAAAAATTCATATTTCTACACAGAATTCCATTACAGAAAAACACTTTTCATTACAACCACCCCAACATAAACCTTATCATCCCCAATAATCCTTTTTAGTAAGAAATATAAGTCATGATGTCATCCTAATAATCTGAACAACCATGAAATCTAGACTGTCTAATGACTGGTATCACAACGTCAATAACTATCTCTTAAATGGATGAAATTTAACTATGGATGTTCTTATGCTCCCCATCATTGGAATAACCTTATCATCATCTCAAAACCAAAATATATGACAAACATTCATGAAGATGAACAATTTAAACTAAAAATGAGGGTCTCTACCCTCTAATGACCCATGGTGCACTCCCCACCATATGGATTACCTTACACTACTCCTTGAGTGTAACCTCAATAGCCTCCCTTCTCCAAGAAGTAATTTTAAAGAAAATAATTTTGGAATATGACTGGCACTTTCACAGAATAATACTCAAGAGGATATCAAGATAAATCATGATCATCTTGAAATAGGATTATAATAAGATTCCCTGGAAAGGAATATATTGTTATCTTTCCTTTCCCCACTCAAATCTTGTCAATAACTGGCTAGGATTCATCTATAGTTAAAACATATTATGGTATCACTTTCATTCTTAATGGAACCTATACCATGAAGGTACATTTTCCACATTAGAAAAAACTATTGGGAATGATTCACAAGAAATGTATTGAAAATATATGGCATCATCTTTCACATTACCACACACTAATTTATGATTTAAATAGAACCACATGAAAATTATATACACCTTCATCACCTGACTCAAAATCCAATGATTCATTAATTACAAGGATAAGTATAACATGATACATGACATGTCAACCCCATTAATCCAAAAGAACCCTTATAATTCCTCTCCAAAATTTAGAACCTCACCTAATACAACATTTATTGTATGACTCCCGCCACCCAGCGTCATTTCAATCAAAATGTTCTACCCACAATCTGACAAAATTAACATCAAAGGAAACAATAGTCGAATGGGTTAGGAACGCAAATAGTCTTTTTCCAGTGAAGAGGTATTAATACCAATGAAACCTAGGTGTAATGTCTTAGACCCCCCATGGTCTATTACTTTTCTAAAATTAGGTTTTGGGGTGTCTTTGACCCCATGGGTATGTTGGGAGGACGTTAATGTCGGTGGAAGGGTGCCACCGATCGGTGCTGTAGCAAAATGGTTCCACTGTGGGCTGTCTGGGTTCTCTCCCCAGTTTTACCATAACACCTATTTTAAGTCTTCTTAGATTCTTAAAGTGGTTTATGGACGTTTTCATGACCATTAATAAATTTCTTAAAACCTCATGATTCAGGAGACCCTCGACTTACAAAAATGTGTGGCCTTTTCATCTATGTCACACCCAGTGATACATTTTCCAGCTCCCTGTATTTTCCAGTTTCAAACCTTTTATGTGTTTTTCTCTATTTCAAGGAAATATTTAAACTCAAATACATTATCTCCACTATCTCCAAGGATAATTATTAAATCACAATTAATCCCATTACTTGATACCACCCACTAGAATGGTTAACCCACAATCTTCTTTTTGTGCATTTTAAGATTGCACATCTCATAAATCTAGGATCGGGCCTTTATATCATTGAGATATTAGTCTTTTGTCTATTCCCATTCCTTGGTTTTATTGGAGTCCCTCTTTTGGAGATGTGTCATGACTGTGTTAGATCCCTCTAATTTGGCGCAAGGTGAAATCTTCGATCCATGATCACCCATGTAGGGGTTCTACCTTCATCTCTTTTTATTGTGAATCATGTGGGGTGGGTATGATGATGTTACCTCAAGATGTAGATAAAACCAACATTAAAAAAGATAACTAACAAACCATTTAAAGAATGAAGTGGTGGGAATGTTGATGTTGATGTTTATGTGTTTTACCATTATTTTTATGTTGCGAATTGTATAGAATTATGTTTACTGGAAATCATTGTTGTTGGTGGTCATTCATTTCACACTAATGAACATCAATTTCTCGAGATAATCATGTGATTCAATGGTCGTAATATGGAAACTAGTTAATCATGTACACTTGTTTGATTAAATGGATTCCCAATGAATAAGATCCCCTATGTGATCACCCCGGGTTAACCAAACAGAAGGAAGGGACTTAATGAATGGTGTTGTCTAAATCTGAATACATATTTTCATTATTTTGATTATATAAATGGTGGTTGTGTTTAATGTTTTTTGGGTGACTCAAAAAAGGTGGGGTGGGGATGGAATGTTTTGGTTGATAAGTAGTTTCCTTGTGGATCTGAGGCTGTGTGGAGCTAGCATGTTGGGGATTGGGGTGCTTCCATCACATCGAGGGACCTCAGAAATCCATTTTAATGTTGTTACATTACAAGAGAACCGCGTGTGAATGATTAAATGTCACATGTATGTTTTTCCTTCAGTTTTTTAAGCTTGTGGTTATGCCTTTTAGTTTCCCAGTAGTGGAGGTATGTATTAAACCAAATCACTTGAACATGATAATGATAAAGAGTACAATGGGGGATTATTTTACCGAAATGGGATTTTATTTGGTTGTGGCTGTTGTGTATTTTTGAATATAGGGATAACAGTGAGAGTGTTTTTTATGGTTTGGTTGTCTATTTCAAAACCCTTAGGTTATGATGATTGATTTATTACCTATATGTATAATATTTAGTTCTTGTGCTTGTTATACGCACCCCACCCATGTTGAGAACTTTGTGCCAAACTCTACCATTTCATGGGGAAGTTTTCTTCCCAACATTCATATGAGTGTATGATTATTATCTTCTTTCATATCCCTCTCCCAAGTAGCCCTAGACCCTTTGGGAAGGATATAGTGGACTGAGGTTCATTATGGCCCTAGGATTATTTGGACAGGGTGTGTTGTGGTGGTTGGACTAGGTGTGTGCGGCTTGGTTTGTTTCCCTAGTATCTTTAGGATGAGTCCCAGGTGTCTTTGGGCATGGTAGTAGTTGTTCTGACCTGAGTGTCTTTGGGTGTGGCGGTGGTTGTTGTGGCCCAGGTTTCTTTAGGTGTGGTTATGTGTGGTTGTGGTGGACCAGATGATTATGGGTGGGATGTGTGGTTGATGAAGCCTGCTCAAGCTGTGATGATGATATATCAATTAGTGGTCTTCAGACTGCACTGAAGGAAAATCTGAAGAAAGACCCTAGGGAAGTGGCAAGACACATTTTAGCAAGCAGTAGTTCTCTTCAATATGAAAAATTACAGCAAGAAGAAGATGCTAATTCCATGGAAGAATCATTGGCTAAAAGGGTTAGAATATCCAACACTCTCAAAAAAATATTGAAGGAAAAGTAAGAAATAATTTATCTTGGCAATGAAAGGCATACTCAAGTTACTGAAGAATTATAGGGAAGTATTTGTGAGAAATAATTCATTGAGATTTAATTTTAAGAAGCTTTCCATGCATTTGAAATGTTTCACAATGTTTCTATCCATGTCAAAGCTACTCAACTAGAATACCAAGCTAACATGGTAGAAGGTATTGATTATCTTTGAAAGAATTAAGAAATATGCATGAAGATCAAATGTTAAAGCTAAAGAAGAATTGGTAAAGAAAGCTAAGATTAGTTGAGAATGATAAGAACTCCCTGAACATGATGTGTTTAGAGCTGGAGGTGAAATTGAAGAATCAACAATCAATTGAAACTGGAACATCCCAAAAATCTGAATGAAGATATGTTGCCACTCAATTTTTTATTGAGGATTATGATTCAAAAAGGAACATTAGATCATCCTCTAATCCAAGGGAAAATTCCCCCAAGAAGAAGGTATCCCATAATCCATTTTTTTCTACTAATGCAGTTTCATATGCAAGTCCAGGCTCAATGAGAAAATCTGGGAAGATGTAGATTGATAACAATATCACAAAACCCATCAAAATTTCAAGGATGGATTCTAGGATAATTAACAAAACAAATCACAAATGGATTCTATAAAGGAATAAAGAAAATTCCAGAAACAACAGTGCACTAAGTCTTTCCAGACTGATGCTACAAGTAAAGGAAGGATACTTGTTGTCTATTTTTGGTATTGTTTGATGTATTGGAATCATGCCAATGATTTCTAGAATAATATGCCAGAATTGAAAAATTATATATGTTCTACAATTAGGTAATGTAGATGTGAAGAAATCAAGAAACCTGTAAAGAAAAAATAGAAATCACAGATGAGGAAGAATATTTCTATCAAGAAAAGATTTTATTATCTTGAAGACTTCTGTGATAATTACAACAAAATTTGTCACAATTATGATGAGTGCTTGTTTATTCCTACCTTTCCTCTAGAAGTTCCTAAGAATCATAAACCAAAAAAAGGTAGGATAATGAAAAAAGAGTTGAAAATTATTCTATTAGGAATATGAAAAACAAAAAGTCAATAAAACATTGAAAGAAAATATTCCCAATAAGATGTCTAAGATGGATTCCAAGAAAGTACTCTCAACAACGAAATGATGCTTTTAATGTGGAAAGAAATTCTATACCATGGATCACTACAAACAAGCCATGAAAATGTATGGAAGCTAGCTGAAACTAAAAGAAGAATCAATCAAGAAGAATATGGGATTGACTGAAGACATTCCAAAAGATAATAAGTTCCCTTAGATAGGTAACTTGAAGACAATGAAGAAGCCATGTGGAAGCTCCAATTTCGAAAATGTTAAGGAGTGTTTAGTTATCTAAACTAATCAATTGAAAATTTTTAGAGAACTACATAGAGATGAAGATGATGTATAAGAAAATGAGAATGTAAAAGGGAAACATGTCATTCCACATGAATGAAAATTTAAATTTAATGATAGGTTTTCAGCACATGATAACACAAGTGTCTCACCAATAATATGTGGTAGGTGAAAGAAGGATGGAAATCAAGTAGGTGAATATATAAATTTTTTACCAGACCAAATGGAATGCTAAAAATTGAATAACATGTACCCATTGAAACTAATTCACTACTGGAATAAGTAAAGGAAACAAATCCACGGAAGATGAAGGTGAATGAATTTAAAGTTTCCATGCTGAATAAGAAAGATCAAAATTCCAAATAGATAGGAGACATCCACATGAAGAGTACCAGACACTTTAGAGCTATAATGAAGGAATTTCTTGGGTTGAGAGAAAATTATCCTCCCCATTACTTTAATTAATAATATCACAAGTGTTCCATCTTATTGCATTATATTTTATTGTATATGTCTGATTGAATTTTATAGAATTTAAGATGAAGTTCATTTTTAAAATGACAATTAAATGAGAAAAGTGTAGAGATACAAGTTGAACACATTTTTCATGATTTGATAATTACATGAAGTGATCCATAGTGGAATATTATCAATATTCATATCATCATGTTTATCTGATGATATTGTCCACCAAGGTAATTTAAAGGTATCCCACCCCTTGAGGATGAAAAAATATGAAGGAGATGATATCACAGATTATGTCATGACAAATCTTGAAATTCATATCATATCAAGAAGATGAAAGTGAGGTATTCCAATCACACTTTCATCTTTTTGTCTCAATTGTATTTATCATATCAATTAAAGGGGAGTACTTAATTGATTAAAATATGGTATAAAACGGGAATATTTATCTTTTCACTTGAACTATTAATATGTTTGGGGAAGTATGTTATGGATTTAGAATTTCATTGATAAATCTGATTTTTTTCCAACCCCGGGAAAAAGAGTTCATACATTCTGAGCATGATTTCACATGTATGGTTGTTTATGGAAAACATTGAAAACATTGGTCATATCTCTCTTTTTTTCTAAAATGGTTTAGCCCAAGTAGACATAGAGATTATTTTCTAAAGGGTCTTATCTAAGTGAACCATGTGACATCATCCTTGTCTCAAAAATATTCAAGAAGATACTATTAAAAGAGAGGAAGACATGTTTTTAACAGACCCCACTATACCTTTGAATTTTGTTGCCAATAAGGGGGAGAAAATAATGGCACACATATTGACCCATACAAAGTGTTCTTAGGTGATATTGAAAACAAAATACAAAGGGATTGATTGAAGTGAATAAGAGTTGCATTTTTTTAAATAATATTGAAGTGCATAAGAGTTGCATTTGTTGTCAATGAGAAGTAACAATGTGAATGAAAGAGTATTTATGAAGAAGTTGTGTAATCCTTGGAGAATTGTTGTTGATTAAAAGCATTGAATAATACACTTGATCAATTCTCCAAGAGGATGCATCTCTGACGATTATAGGACTGGTCTTAAGTTACATTACTTTTATCAAGGTGATACATTGTTATGACACTTAAAGAAGTTCCTTCAATACACAATTTCAAGAGGAAATATTTAATGTAAATCCATCCATAGTCACTAAGTGGATGAAGTTTTGAAGACCATGTATTTTCTTTTAATTCATGAGGAATTAAAACATGATCTTTTCATCATCCATGATCTGACTAAAGGATCATTGAATATCTGAGATTTGTTATTTCAAAAAGAAAAGAAAGATGATGTTTGAAGATGAAGAACAAGTGAGTAGGGGCTTAGTGTGGAATCCATTAAGTGTATTTACCATGCATGGGGTTTGAATAAAAAATGTGTCCATGCATCCATGCATTATTTTTGAATGGAAACTAGGTTTTTAACCAGGCATATATTTGGCCCTAATTAAAAATAAGGGGCCAACCACAGAGGTCAGTCGAGGACTTCACTCAACAACTTGCGGGACCCAACTATCAACCACACTCGAGGGAAGTCCTCAAGGCCATCCCCACATGAGGCAGTGTGTAGGGGATTTGTATAAGCCCATAGGTACTGCACGGTGGTGATCCTATGTAGCGTGGGCGTAAGGAGCATGCCCAGAGGCAACATAGTGGGCACTAAGAGAGCGCCAAAAGAAGATGGTACGTGTAAGTACTGTGGAGGGAGAGAGGAGAATTTTGAGTGAGTGCTACGTCCTACGAGCCTTGTAAGGGTTCCACCTCACCCCTTGAAAGGTGGATTATCAAAATCAATAAAAACATGGCCCATTTCAATATGGGATGTTTATAAAAACGCGGAACTAATCCTAGCTGCACATCCCATTTCATGTCTCGCTCAACTGTCTAATCAATCCTACGATCGATCGCTCACATCTTGGTTGTCTATTAGATCTTTGCAGTATGGAATTCAATCAGCATTATCCGATCTCTTCACTAAGTTCATCTTCAACCTCCTGAAACCCGATATCCACCCACATACCAACAATGAAGCTGAATGACGATCTCATCTCTCTGGGAATCATTTGAACCCATTTTAAGACCATGGTGATCGTATGGAAGAACTGAAATCATGCATGCTTTAAAAGTTTCATACATGCGATTGAAATGATGAATCCATGTAGTCCTAAGAAATCGAAGGTGTGAGGCCATTTTATATCACTCATTCACTCAAAGATAATCCTTTCATTCATTCCTAATTATATACTCGTGATGTAATTATCGAGAAAAAAGGACTCTGCGTTGAACAAAAATAAACTGAGATACTCGGCACATATTTTATCCCACGTTTGAACGATTCAAACCCAAAGATCACATGATTTAAAAGCATTCAACCTCATGGATTTGAATGCATAGATATTTGGGGATCCTTTTCTATAAATGGTGGAACCCATAGCCAAAAAACATAATCTTCCATTCTCGAAGAAAGGAGCTATTGTTTCTCCAAATAAATAGAGAAAAAGTGAACCCCTCTGGTTAATGAAAGGTAGGGTGTCCTAAGTGCCTTGATACACAAAGAAGAGAGTTTTGTGCATCTCTATCGCGAAGGATTTCCATGCATCCCTTGCGTGAAGAGAAGAACTGTGAACCCCGTAGTTTGACATACAACTCTCACCCCCTGTGCAAAGAAACCTACGAGCACTCGACTGGTTCTTTTGAACCATCATTGTGTCTCTATGAGTATAATCTACATTTTTATACAACTATTTCACTATCTCCCTTGCTTTACTCCATGAGGACATAACCTGCGAACCTTCTCGGGTATGTGGAGGAGATACATGTGCGCTCCTTGCATGAAGAAGAAGACCACATGTTCCCTCATGCTTGCATGAATAAGAAGAAGACCCTTCTATCAATATATATATATATATTCTATTTTTTGTTTTTAGGATTTGGGTCTTGTGAAGATCACACCCATTACGTGAGAATAAGTAAAGAACAATTTGTACCTAAACTACCCTAGGAGAAGAAGAAGGGACTCAAGACAGTTTGTGGAGGAAGGAGAATTCATGCATGATGAAGATACATGAATATTCATGAATTGACATACCCAAGTGTGTAGGAACAAATAAAAACCATCGAATACACTAATTTGTGTTTGAAGAACACATGTGTGTGACACATATTTAAGACAAATTAAAAGAACAATTGTGTGTGTGCTAAGTACCAAAAGAAAAGAATAAAAAGAGAAAAAGAAAGTGGAAGTGTGTGTGTTCAAAAGATTACACCCATTTGGGTTTTCACACAATAAAAGAAGAAAATAATCTTGCATGTATGCATGCATGAACATTCACATGTGAAGACACTTAAAAGAAGATTCAAGATTGTTAGTGCGTGTGTGTAAACAAAAAGAGGCAATTATATGAAAATCATGAATGAAGCATAATAAATTATGATTATGTCAAGTGAGTTGATCATTGGTGTTTGAATAATCATATAAGTGTATGTGATTCTTGACAAGAAAACAAAATGAATTTTTAGTGCGTTCAGTTTTTGAACTAAGAAGAAGAAATAGATATATCCAAATACAATATGTATTGGATCTAATGCAATCAATGCATGAAGTGAATGAGAATTGAGACTGAATCTAGACAGAGTAAAAAAGATCTTTTATCTGAGTGTTCATTAATTGAGAATATAAGAATACAGACAGTGCTGATATTGTGAATGATCACTCTTGCATATTAATATTTTTGAAGTGGTTATGTTCACATTTAGAAAACATCTAAGTGAGGATAGGTCTTTATTAGAAGAATAAATAATTGCCTGAGAATTCTTGAGACTGAGAACTGATCAATTCAGGTGATCAAAATTATTTAGCATGGCCAACATACCTTACCAATGTCTATTGAAGAGTCTTGAAGAGATTCAGATGAAAGTGTGACTCAGCAAGCCTGGGTGGGATGATTATATGATCATCTACAGTTAATCAAGAAAGAACATAAAGAAGGAATCTTTTCATGTGTCTTAAGAGATAGAAGAACCCTATGAGATTCAGGGAGGGGAATAAGACATCAGTGAGACTCTAAAGAAGGCCAGTGGGACTCTAGTAAAACTATTGGTAAGCAGTATAAATAACCTCTCGTGGGACTTAGGAGAGATAAAGTGTGACTCTGTATCAACCATTGTAATTAATAATCTAAATATAGGGGAGAATCTATGTTGGGGAAAGTAACCAACCCATCAAGGAGTAGATATTTGATCAGAACCCTATAAATCATTGTGTTCAGTGCCTTTTCATTTACAGCATCATTCTAGGTAAGGCTAAGAGACACAAGAAGAGTGTATTGAGGATTTAACAAGCCATAAGTGTTTAATTGAAAATAATCAATTTGTAAAATGATTTAGAGGTATCATTGATTCACCCTCCCCCTCTTAGTGATTCACACTGATCTGGTCACTACAAAGTCCAATATATACTGAGTTAAACCCTATTGTTAGATCATGGCATGGTCCTTATACATACTGAGTGAAACCTAACTATTTTATAATGGAATAGGTTACCTACCAACTGATTAGAACCCTCTTGTTGGATTAGGGTATGGATACTATATGTACAAAGTGAAACCCTCTTATGGAATCTGACAATGGGTCCTCTTCCTATACAGTGACACCCTCCTATTGGATCGGGGAATGGATCCTTTACAGATTGAGTGGTACCGTCCCCGATGGAATAAATCATGGTTCCAAAATCTTGATAAACTATGGTACCACATGGATGCACTAGGGAGTGGTTCCTCTACATTTATTTTGTTCACCCTCGACTGTCTGACATGGTGGTGAGGTGTGGGTCCTCCTCACAACTTCTTGGTATAAACATGAAGATGTTGGTAATTGATGATCGAACTAATAGAACTATTGGTGGACTCATCATCCTGGTATGGGCTATGATATGGATATCCAATTTCTCACTCATTTGGGATTCTTATTTGAGAATATATATATTTTATTTGGTTTCCTTTCCCTATTGTTTTAGGTTGAGATGAATTTTTTTATCGTTTATCTTATTTATACCCATCTAGTATTTTGACATCTAAATGGGTATGTATATAGTCACCCCTACATGGGATTTTTTCGCACATTTCATGTCTTATATAAGAAAAGGACATGCAGATAGTGATTTAAGAGGATCATATGGATACCTGGGTGTATTTTACCACAAATGGTGGTCAAGGCTTGGAGATATTAAGCTAGGATATTTCATAATTTCTCTTCCAGATATTGTTTGGTTGGGACATCTATTTGTTTTTTGTGTGTATTTTCCTCCATTTACATTTTATATTAAACTGTCATACTCTATTATATTTCTTATAGGTTATTACATGAATAAATTTTACTCTATATGTTATTATTTTTTATTATTATCAAAATGTGCATCCTCATGGAGATGGATGGTTGTTAGTTTCTTTGTACATTAGGAAAAGGTCTCCCATTTTAGTTATAACATTTGATTCTTTTCACAAGACCCTTGAATATAGAGGTGTAATTGGGGTAGTTGTGTTAAGAAGTTTTTTAAAAAAGTGGAACCCAATGGGTCAGGTCATGATATATTGGTATTAGAGTTGTTTTATCCTCTAGATGACGTTTTGAGTTTCATCACCTTATGGGGTTTGGTTTGGAAATTAGAGAAACTGTGTCAAGGTTTATTGAGTGCAGATCGTAGGATATGGAATCTAATTTTTATATAGAGGATGACATATCAATTCCCTAGGACACTGAATAACATATTATGAACATAATATACAAAGACATTGGTTATATAGAACTTTGGTACATGATTGATATAAGACTGAGTCTTTTTTTTCATAAATATTGAGTTATATCTGTATATATATATATATTCTCATATAACCATAGTATTTATTAATTGATGTTTTTCGATACCTCTATAATGAAAAACATGTAGGTTACTGATCCAGGATCATGATGGTGATCTACTGAGTGATGAGGCCACAATTTAGGGTCCATCATGAGAGATCCTTCCTCCAAGTAGGCAGGTGGTAGACCTACTTCCTATCAAGTAATATATTATACTAGCAAAGTAGGATGGGGATTTACTCATGCTTAGAGATCATTGAGAGTTATAGATCCCTAGGTTTCTCAGGTTATGTGGTGACAAATTATACCATTTTGATTATGTATATTGAGAACCAAATCATCTATCCATACATGGAACAATTTTATTATATTCATTGATGACATAATCATATACTCTGCATCAGGTGAGGAGTATAGAGTGAATTTGAGTATAGTTTCAAACAAATTTAGAAGCACCAAATTTATGGTGTGATCTTGATGTTCCTGGGAGGGATCTAAAAGGTTTCATATATTGTAATGTAATTTCTTTTATCATGGATTAGTTGTGGACCTGGTGGAGATTTATTAATTTCTTTATTGGGATCCACCAAAGTTCATGTTAAAAGTGAAATTTTTTTAGTACAGTGGGGTAATACAAGAGGATAGTTTCATAATTTTCTAGGATTGAATCCCTTTGGACCACACTAAAATGGTAATGGAATCAATTTACCCATATCGAGTAGTTTCGGAAATCCTTTTAGGTTTTGAATATGATACTGAATAGTTGTGTTGTTTCGAGACTACCAAAGGAGGGATATGAGTATGTAGTATATTGAGAGGTTTATTGAGATTGGATTGACTGAATATTGATGAAGAGGTATGAAGTGATCACATATGGTTTGAGGTAGTTGATACCCCATGAAAAGAACTATTTACTCATGACCTATAGCTAGAATCAGAAGTCATTAATCTGAGGATGTTTATGAATTATCTAATGAGAGAGATCTTTATTGTATAATCAGGCCATCAAAACCTCAATTTAGTGTTTGTGTATAGATAACTGAACATGAGATAGAGTATATTATTGGATTTTATTTATTATTATGACTTTGATATAATCTATACTCATGAGTTTAAAAAAATATTGGTAAATCTACATCGAAGGATTTCCCACATTCTTTGGTAGAGGAGGTGTATAAGTAGTTGGATTCCTTGTATCTGACCATTTTTTAGGAGGAGGGTGTGAAATCCTAGACCCAGGTTCCACAAATATGTTCCATGTTATTGGTGGGCCACATGGCCTCAATAACATCTCCGTGAACACTAAAGGTTGTCGAAAAGTAGTGATGGCCTTGGGTGTGTCTGTGGGGAGACTATGAACTCATCATCAGAGTACTGTGGTAGTATAATCAATAGATAAATAACAGAATAAGTAAAACACAATAAAATAAATGGAAACATACTTTAATAACCAAGAACTGAATAATAATAATATTTGGTAAAATGAATCATATATAGAAGCATAATAATTTATGTAATGTATCTATAACTTAGGAAAATATTTATAGAAGTAGTAGGAATAATTACTATACATAAATTGTAGAAAAAGGTGAAAAATCTATCCCTCTATCATGATCTCCATATTGGTCTTTTTCAACCCGGAAAAATCCTATTAAATTCCATAATTTTATACATCTATAAGAGGAAACTTACACTTATCTACAATTTCAAGTATATATTCTGTATGGGTGCCAAAGGTGGCCAGGATAGGGTTTGAGATAAATCTCAGCAAGCCACCACAAACAATATCTATTAATATCAATTATGAGCAATATACATGGAAGTGTGAATATATAATAATAAAAATAAGTAATAACAAATTTAAATGAGTTGGCTCGTGTTCTCTAAGAAACCAGGCTAACACTACCTACTTCAGCCTATTCCATAATAACTCTGAACATGTATCGATGGATGTAATTATTGGTATCACATTTATAATAGACTCCATACCTAGTATCAAAATTGTAAAGGGGAATCTATCCCTAGTATCATATAATAGGGATTCCATGACCAATATCACAAAATATGGATTTCATGCCCAGTATCACATATAGGGATTCCAATCCCAATATCACATAAAAGGTTTCCGTGCATGGTATCATAATAAGGGATTTTATGCCATGTATCACAATAATGGATTCGATGACTATATATTATCACAATTATAACAGTGTCTCTATTCTCATATCACATCATAATTATATTAGGATCTCTATGCATGTATCATGTCACAATTATATCAAGTTGACTATGCCAGTATTGTATAAAAATTATATATGGGTCTATGTGCCTGTGACTCATTTATATAATGGGACACAATTACAATTTATTAATATGTATGAGGTTCATCATAAGAATATGTAATAACAAGGGTCTCCATTCCCATTTACCTTAATTATATAGGGTCACCAAGCTCATTTAGTATTAGGAAGAAATGGTCTTCATTCCTATTTAGTATTAAACACGCATAAGGGTATTCATGACCAACTAAAATAATAATAAAGGGTCTTAATGGAAATTTTAGTAATATATTATAAGTATTAAAGGATTTAGTAAGGTCCGATAATTAGTACACAACTCATTATATTCATTTTTACCTAGGGAGAAACAATTGCTCATTTTAAGAATGTGATGTGTTCTCTGCACTCACTTTAATTAAATTCATTAAAATTTTCAAGGGAACCAGCCATGATATGACACTACATTCATTACAAATCAGTATGGAATCATCATTTTAATTTAAGGATGAACACATCCAAGGTGTCTTGGGTGTAAAGTCCTAAAATCTAATTACAAACAAGGATTTAACACCCAAGGGATGACACACTCCAAGGATGTAGACCATGAAATTATTTGGGTTATAATATGTGAAAAAACTCAAGAAAGATGAAATTTAAGGAAACACATGGTGAAGCTAGTGTGTGGGACAATGAATCATATTATAGAAAATCAAAACTGTAGGGATAATTAATAAACAACTTCCTTAATTCTCAAAAAAAATATTCACATAGAATATCAGCCTTTATATTTTCCTCGATTAGAAGAAATAAGAAGAATGAAAGAATGCCCATAAAATACGTTATATGATCCTACATTTAAAAAGAGTCTTTGAGAGAAATAAAAATGATAAACAACTCAAGAATAATAGTGTACACAATGATTTGCATCCAACATGACAATCAGGGATGAAATTATAATTTTTAAGGAAGATAAGGAGTAAAATATATGAAGTTGGGTGTTAAAGACTCAAAAAGGGATAAAAGAACCTCTTATATCTTCCAAAAAGATCCAAATAGGAAGGGGGTGAGGTTTAAAATTTAATAAGTGTGAAAACATAATTTTAGGACAAAATAACAGATGTAGGTAGTTTGGACGCATAGCTATCTAATCCATGCTCCAACCATGAGATGGTTCGTTTCTAAAAATTGCAGACCATTAAAAAGGGCTTGTAGCCCATGGAACATGATTTATATTAACCATGTGGACCAATGTTTTTCTCCACCAACCGAGATTCCAAATATAGAACAAGACCCATGAACCCTTGAAACCATTATAACCACATAAGGCATTTATATTAGGTCCAAAATAAGAAATCAGACAAAAATTAAAAGGATTCATACATTATATAAAAACTACGTTCTTACTATATTCCCGTATTAAAGGAAATCATCCCTGAGTTCACCTTCCAATGGAGGAAAAACTCCATCTATGAATAACTCCAACCACTGAGCATATACATCGGTCAACAACACCCAATTCATGTCTAGTACCTGTCCGTGCCACATGAACCCTCATACTAAAGGTACATATTTACCTTAGATAACCATTGTTATTTGGTCAAAAATGAATATGAGATACTACTCAAAAGAAGCATCAACATCTAGTTCAACTTACTTGGGTTAAAAATTATTAGACGACTCAGCAAAATATCAACAAAGCTATGAAATATGGAAGACATAGTAAATGTGATGGTACATCTGGGGTTATATAAACTAATGGGATATCAACCCAACTTTCACAAAAATCTCAAACATCCCAAAAAGTTAAGTGAATGTATCCCTTACCAGTGAATATTTTTATTTCAAATTATAGGCTATACCCAAAACAATATTGGACCCCCACCATGAAATGAAGTGGTCATCGATGGATACCACCATAAGATTTACATCTAGACTGAGTATTATACATCAACTTGCAGATCAGATGAAACTACTCTTATATCTCTTAAATGAGACAAGGAATCAGTAGTGATGCATCTCCTACCCCTAACCAGCAAAGGGGTGAATGAAATAGCCCATGATATAGGTCCTCATAAAGATCCATCTGTATCATCACCTGATACATATTTTCAAAAGAGAACATGAAGAGATAAATATTACTATTCTAAGAACCACTAAAATTAAGCACACATTCTCAAAGATTATACTCTAACATATGTATAGTCTATTTTGATTGACCATCTATCTATGGGGGAAATCTTTTTCTCTGAAGAACCTAAGTTTCTATATCCCTAAGAAACCCCTAATAATAACTCTATGTAATGAAAAAATTCCAATATTAAATGATAGTATGAGGGACACCATGTATTCGTATAGAGAACTAAAAACCTGATATATTTTTATAGCGATAGGGTCTGATATCTGACGCTTTATCCATAGACACCAATACTATCAGTGAATATCATGATACATCTTGAAAATACCCAAGATAAACTCTCAGTGTGAAGCATGTGACTCAAAAATCACCTCATATCTGATATCTATGGGATGTAATATAAAAACATGTATATAAAAGATGTCATCACCATCAATAGACTAATATGAAGGTGAATCTTCACCAGCAATAATATCTCATTGGACCAAGCCTTTGGGATATGATAACTACACCATATTCACCTTCTCCAAATGTGAAGAGATCACATGTAGTGATGCTAGTACATAATTTCTATGACGATCCTCCACCTCTATATGAATCTCATAAAACAAATCAATAAGATTCCACTCTCTATTCCCATCCTGAAAATATTGAGTTAGAGTCCTCCTGCTCAGGGAATCAGTAACCAAATGTTCATTTATAGGTGTATAAGCTAGCTCAAAATCAAAGGAGAATAGTTATTCAACCCATCATTACTTGATGGGATTTTTTTATCACTGTGTAAAAATATATATTAGTCTCTTTTAGTTTATAAACACTAAAAAATACACTCCCAATATGTAATGCCTCTAATATATAAGGAATGTAGGAAAATTTCCAACTTGAGATAACGATTCATGTAATTATGTCCATGAGGCCTAAACTATAGTGACCCGTACACAATTACTATATCTTCCATCATTAAATCTACTCCAATATCGATAGTTTATGTTTCAGAATAAATTTTATAACTAATACCTTACTCTATAAGAATCGTGATCGACACTGAAGTCAATATATTCTAAAACATTGGAAATGCTATCTCATAGGATTCAAACCATATAAGCTTTACACCTTTCTTAGTCAGGCCCAAAAGAGGTGATTCTATGTGTGAGATTTTTTGTATAAAATTTCAGCAGTAACCAGATAACCCCAAGATACTCTTTATCTCAAATATATTTTTTGGATTATCCTATGTAACTACTGTTCTTACCTTATTTGGTTCAATAGAAACACCCGCCTATGAGA
This sequence comes from Viscum album, assembly GCA_963277665.1. NCBI lineage: Eukaryota > Viridiplantae > Streptophyta > Magnoliopsida > Santalales > Viscaceae > Viscum > Viscum album. The sequence continues at coordinate 525,684,496 of OY728155.1, forward strand.
TGATATGACTCATGAAGTGTACTTTGTCGATCCATAAAAGACATTTATTAGGATAAAAATTTAATTTATTCCCTCAATGTGTATTTGAAATGATATCTAGATGAGTGGAATGGTATCTTTGATTGTGAGAATACACCAAGATTTAATCTTGGAACTTCATGATTAGGAATTTGAAATGAGGATATAAAACCCTATTAATCAAAGCCATGAAGACAAAAACACATTTGTAAGACTGAATGACAACACGTGATACTCATATAAGTCAAACTGATAATAGAATTCCATCCATGGGATATCTTAAGGTTTGAATTTAACCTAATGGTAGTCTGATATCAGGCCAATCATTGATAATACACTCTCTCTTCCATGATAGTAAAGAAGACCATCTATGCTAGGTAAAAGAAACCGATTTTCACTGTAAGCTGATTTAACATCTTGTAATGCATGTAAAGCCTAAGGGCTATGTTCTCTTTGATGGAGAACATGACTAGTGAACCCTAGGGAGAAGTAATGGGCCATATAAAACCCTTTTCTTGGAAATACCTTATATTTTTCTTGAGCTCCAACAACATAGTAGAATCTATCTTGTGAGGAGGAATGGATACTAGTGCAGCTCCAAGACTACCTCGATAAATAATTATACCTATATTTTAACAGGTAGTCCTAATAAGTTGTTAGGAAAGAAATTTCTAAATCGATTGACTATAAAAGGGAACTCAATCTGATATAGTCCTTGATCATTCATGTAAAGACTATAAACTAGGTCAGTCACTGTAACTATCCTAAGATGCTCTAGTATATCTCTACTATCCTAGACATACCACTCTCTCTTATGAATATAATTCCCTCCCTCTAGAGATGTGAGAAACACCCTTTAGTGATAATAATCCACATAGGCATGATAGGGAACCAAAAAGTCCATCCCAATAATGAAATCAATGTTGATAATATCAAGAATGAAGAGGTTTCATGTAAAATGATTGGTAAATACTTTAAGAGGATAGTCATTTCAGTAGCTTACACTATCTTATCGTATACCCAAAGGTGTATAAATAATCATAACACCACAACAGTTCTCAAAATGAAATATGAGACTCTACACAATAGGAATATATTTAAAAGAATATGATGTACCTTTATCGAATAATGATGAAACAAAAGTAGAGGATAATAGAATTGTACCTTGAGAAAGGGATGGCCTAATGCCTTCTCCAACGATATAGGGTGCACAAAAAAGATATGGGTTGATCTATGACCCTATGGTATAACCTGAATACCTGGAGTAGTTCCTCTCTACTAGAGCTGTGTTTTTTAAGCTTGGATACCATGGATAAGACCACCTCCCATGCTGTATGGATATTAGTACCCCAGCAACATGCCTAGCATGATGATACTAAGCCTATATCTTAAATGTGAAGCTAACATGAATCCACTCCCACTCAAACAGATTGTATGGTCATGCATAATCACTATAAATAACCAAATATACCACAACTTTAGTACTCAATGGGTTATCTAGGACACTAGGGATTCCTATTCCAAATATCCCCACACTGGTGACAAACCATTCAACTATCTGTGTATGTCATATGGCTGCCACTACTCATGCGTGTAGTCTAAAAGTGTAAATTCTGACCGCTAGTTGAACCACTACTTTGTCATGGTTCTAAAACTCCATGGCTCACTCCATATTCTTCCCTCATGTTATAATAATTTACAAGGTCGTAGTTAAATATTTTAAATAAGGTATTAAATCATAAAATGTTATCCTAATAATGAATAGGATTCCACAAACCCTCATCAAATCATCTCTCTTTCATAGTCTCATTAGAAATATAGATAGGTGTGTAGCACCGAAGTTATGTAAAATGAGATGAATAGTCCATCACTATCATAAAACCCAATATAATTTTTATAAATTCCCTAGTGATTTTATCCATCAATGTCTTAGGGATGAAATAATCAATGAATCACAACTTGAATTCCCTAAATGGATGCTTACCAATATTGACCACCCTAATTTAGAATATCACAATAGAGTTTGGAAGATCCTCTCAGGAAGTAAGTAGGAAATTTCACTCTCATATTATAATGTGTCCCTAGATGATAAATAATAGAAATAAAAGTCTCAATCCATAATTATACAACTTATGGTCCTCCTTCCTAAAAAACGTGGGAAGACGCTGCCTCTAGAACTCTTAAGTAAACTCTACCATAGAAGGTGTAGAATGTGGAGCTCCCTGTAAAGTATTCATTTTTTGCAAAACATTTCCTCAAAACTCGACATCATTTAACACATAGGGAATATAGATATGGGATATGGGATGCAATAATGGAGGTATAACTAGAGTCTCATGTCCCATAACTTTCCGGGAATGTTCTTCACCTTCCTCCTGGCATACAATTGAAGGAAATCATGGTGGAATTTATCTAAAACTTCCATAAACACACATATGATAATATTTTATAATGGAATAATCCATAGATATAAGACTAGAAAATTCCCAAATAATTTTTATTTTATAGTCACACCCCTCTTACAGCTCCTAGATTTAGGTTTGGGTGATAAAAAACATTTATATATAACAACAAAGATGCTACCCACTTCCCACTTCTAAGACCGAGACTAGGTCATGAATTGTGTTTTGAAATTTCATTTTTCATTTAAATTTCACATATATATTGCATTCCTCTTTCAATGGTTTAACCTTGTGGTTCACCAATTCCAATCCATAAGGTCCCATGCACATTCTGGACCAAAATGTGGTGTCAAACCAATCCACACCATAACATGTTCTATTCCCAACCACCAATGCTTCATGAATCAATGTTTCATAGCTAACTAATATGGTGTCTATAGTAGCTTATGTAAGAAAACACATTTAGGTTATTCAGGGAACTCTATGTACTAACTATGTTTTCCCAATACACTATATGAATTTTTATCCATTAGAAATTCTATTTAGATCAATGAAATCTCTCATGGAAATCACAAGCGATGCAAACAACATAATGCTTCTGTATTTCATGGAATATGCATGGAATGTGAATTCCCAACAAGGATCCTAATTTTATGCATTCTCAATGATTACATTCCCCCATATCATCGATCTATGAATAAATTATAAACCTCAAATATCAATAATAATATCACAATTCAAGAGCCTCACCCAAAAATGATATCATATCAATTATAAAAATAAAAAAAGAAGTATATATCAATTTAAATTCGAGGTCCTTGGGTGAATCCTTGGGGAGAATATTCACTCATTACTTGAGTATCATGGTTTTACAGTCAATAGATATGTAGTGGAAGTAGTATTAAAGTTAAAAATAAATGGATATAGAAACAAATAACCAAAAACTGAATAATAATAAACCACAATAAACATAATCATATACAAAAGTATGACGATGTATTTTATATATCTATAAAGAAGGAAAACATGGATACAAGAAGGAGGAAACATTACAATACAAAAATTATGAAAAAGGGGAAAATATATTCCATATCCATAGTTCCAGATCGATACTCTGCTACCAAGATCCACCATAAGACATGATAGAATGTCTTCCATCCATATGTGGATTCTTTCCCTTATCTACACCTATTTGAATATAGTCTTCTGGGGTTCGATAGGTGGTTCTGATTGGGTGTGAGACAACTAATAGTTGGAAAACACAAACAATGTCTATAAATATCTAGTTTGAGTATACAATCTGAATGTGTGAATATATAACAATAGAAATTAGTAACAATAATTATAAATGGGTCAGATATGGTTCTTGAAGGAAACCATGTTGACACTACATGATTCATCCCATGTTGGAATAACTCTGAACATGTATCATGGGAAATAATTCCTGGTATCACATTTATAATTGATTCCATGATCAGTATCAAGGTAGTAAATGGGACACCATTCCTAGTATCATATAATAGGGGAGATAACCCAAATATTAATAAATAAGGATTCCATTCCTATTATTATGTATAGGGACTCTATGTCTAGTATCTTGTATATGGTCTCCATGCTTGGTGTCATAGTATAGTATGCCATTCCCGATATCATAGTAAGGGAAACCATTCCCATATAGTATCATAACTATATCAAGGTCTCCATTCCTGTATCATATCATAATTATATTAGGCACTCCATTCCTATGTTGTATCAAAATTATATTAGGGTATCCATTACCATATCACATCATAATTATACAAGGGTTTCCATGCTTGTGAGACATTTATATAAAGGGATTCCATTCCCATTTAGTAATAAGTATGAGGGTCACCATACCGTATGTAATAAAAAGCATATCCATTCCAATTTACCATAATTAGAGAGGGTATCCATGCCCATTTATTTTTAAGAAGAAAGGTTCTCCATTCACATTTAGTAATAAAAATGAATTCAAGCCTTCATTTCCAATTTCCATAATCAATAAGGGTAATCATTCCCGTGTTCCTAAGTGATGTAAAGGATTTTGAAGAGCCATTAGTTAATACTCAAATCATTAAATTCAACATCAATGAGGTTATAACCATAATTCAGTTTAACCAGGTGATGTGGTCTCACCACTCACTTAAATTCAATTAATTATAATTATCAAGGGAACTTTCCATGATATGCCACTATTTTTATTTGAATTCAACATGGTATCTTCATTTTAATTTAATTCCATGCACGCTTTTAAGTTTTTTTCGGGTGTAAAATCTTTAAATATAATTAGGCATAAGGAGGTAACATCCAAGGGATGGCTCACTCCATGTTTGTAGAACATGAAATGATTTAGGCTATAAAATGTCAAAAAACTAAATGTAGATTAAATTTATTCAAATAAATGGTGAAACCAGAATGCGACAAAAATACACATATTATAAAACATAAAAACTTGATGGATAATTAATAAAAAATCAAACACATTCTCATAAAAATATCCCCATCCAGTATTGGCCTTTAGTTCATCCTAGATTAGTTGAAATCTGAAAAATGGATGAACACATAGGAAAAAGAGAATATGTGCCTACATCTAAATAGATTCTGCAAGAGAAATATAAAAAAAATTCAAGTTGAATAGAGTACAAAGTGATGCAAATTCAATGTGATATTCAATGATCGAATAGGGATTTAGATGGAAGATCAAGATTAAAACCTATGAAAGATGGATTGAAGGCTTCAAAAAGGTAGATGAGAAAATATATTATTTATAAGAAAGATACAAGGAAGACTGGGTTGAGGTTTATAATTAATTAAGTGAGAATTATTAATTTTAATAAAGAAAAGAATAGGTGCCTATTTGGGCCTCACGGTTGGCCAAACCAGGAACCAAACTTGCAATAGGATCTACTAAGAGTTAAAGACCTTTCAAACGGGAATTCGGCACATGGTGCATGATTGAGGAAAATTGTGTTCCCCACATCACCCCTCTATCAAATCCAACATGGTTAGTAGACATAATGTGTATCGAAACCCTAGATTTATATACTTCAACATTACATTACTTTTACATAATACCTAAATTAATATACTAACAGATTCCCAAAGACCATACTAGTCTACTTCTTTTGGAAACATGGAAACCTAAACACGGATAAATAAGTGCGCTGAATTATCTTCCATAAGGTTATTCTTGATTGGGACCCTTCTTAGACACAAAAAATATGTATTTTCTTAACCTTGGGAAAGAGACAGAAGAAGTGGTGATCTCAATTTCTCAGTATAGTTAAACAAGGGAGATATGTAAGAATAATCATGGGCACAAGGTTATGATAACATGATCCTAAAAATAATAGACCATACACTATATATCATCAATCATATACATGAATCTTGGAATAATGCATCGTTTTTAATAAGATATTTATCATAAGGAAATACATAAAATAATACATGAAAGAACAACATAGAAATAAAACATGGAATTGTGGAAGAAACATAACTATATAATATGATTTCCATAGTATCCAAATCATTACTTATAAGGATACCTTGGTAGTATGAGTTCAATACCCATACCATCTTAGTAGTCCTGGGTCATTCACATGGCCATATTAGTATCATGACTTCACTCCTCAAACCATATTGGTAGCCATACCTGACTACCATGGCTGTCTTTGTAGTTAAGGTTCATTCCCAAGACCATCATTGGCTATATTATGAGAAATAAATCTTTACCAAATGCATTGGAGGAAGATATATGTCCCGCCCATCTCATATTGAAATCATACATACATGGTCAACATGATAATTAAAAACAATATCCAATCCCTTGAAATGAAATGGGTATTATAAACATGTAATCACATCATAACCTGGGAAAAAATACATAGGTTTCATAATCATTTCATCATAATCATAACACATGAAAATAAATACGTTTCAAAAGCATATAAACCATGAAAGAGAGACGAGTTTCATAAAAATCATTCAATAAAAACATAATACATTCAATGAAAGAATATGAATGGATAAATTGAACAATATCCCTATAAGGACATAAGTAACACCAACAAATGTTATCTTATATGGGAAACAATTTTGAATGATCTTTTTGATACATTTCTTGAAGAAAATTTACTTTTTGGGTTGAAAATTATTTTTAAAACATAAAACCATTATAAAAACCTTTTTTTTGTTAAAAATAACATTAAAAATTTATAAAGGATGCATTGAAATCCATAAATTTTTTTTGAAATACTTATTCCATGAAAATGAGACTCAAAGATATTTTGAAAATATTATTGAAAAAAAAATTGAATTTCATTTTGAAAACATTTTTGAAAACATTTTTGAAAACATTTTATCTGAATACAAAATATATTTGACCAGAAAGAGGTATAATCATATTTTACTTAAAAACATTATATTAAGTATGAAATAGTAGAAAATTGGCACTAATACATTGATATATATTGAATAAACAAAGGAGAAATAAACTCAGGAGAATTATCGAGAAATAGATCACAATATTTAATCAATGAGAGAATAAACATAGAAAATCATGAAAGGCGGGGAAGTTGTTTTAATAATCTCTTATCACTTGGAAACTTGGGATCATACTCTTAATGGTTGAAAAAGAAATTACATAAAGCTCTTAATATCAAGAAAAGAATGATATTTAGTATATATAATATAGAATGGAAGTATATAAACCTCAAAAAAAATTTATTATCCTAAAAAACTTGAGTCTAAACAATGTAAAATTGAGACAAAACTATTTTAATGATTTTGTAACTTTTGAAACTTAAACCCCATGAAATAATGGTAATATAATGGATATGTAAATAGCCATAAATTTGTCTATAAGAAACATTGAATACATCCATGATTATAATAGAAAACACAAGAAAGGAATGGGTGGTGAATATATCATGTATCTCATGGAAATAAAAAGTGTGATAAAATCTACTTACCTTGTGTCTTGACTATTTTAGTACTTGTTCAAACAATATAATAATCGGGTAACTCCTTTTTGTTTTTTCCAAAAGGCTTCCTTGTTAGAATATCTACTAAAAGGGTGGATTCAAGGAGTAAACAAGGGATGTTGGAAATTAGATTGTATAGATCTTGGAAAAACCTATGTTGTTTGAGAGGTGTGAAGAGGAGGGAGAGGTAGCGACCTTCTATAAGGAAGGGAAATGACTCACTTGGTATTTTTGACAACAAGTTAGGTGTACCCATATGTTTACATATAATTTCATAAAAAACCAACAAAAATAAATATTTAATGCTGAATCTTCTAATAATTACTATCCAATGGGTGTTGGATAAGTGTCTAAATTGTTTTGGGTCTTAAATCTAATGTTTAAGCCATAGTAAAGCATAATTTTACCTTAATTGATGTAATTAATTTTTATTATTTTCAGAAATATTTTTGGTCAGTAAATAAGATGACCATAATATGCATTATAAATTATTATTATTAGAAATATAGAATCTATTTTTCCAAATTCCAATCACTGAATCGATTAAAATTAGTTTAAAATCAGTCATGAAATCGTGTCGACAATGCAGGTTTTCAAAGTAAAAATGATCAAAATATTTCTAAGTGTTTATATCAAATTTCAATGTGAAATTTGTATAAATAACCTACATTGGATTAAATTATAAAAATATAATATAAATTTTTTAAACAAAATTAAATTAAATTTATCATTATAAGAAATTAGACAAAAAATTAGTTTTGAATTAAAATACTGTATTTTTTTCACCATTTATCCAAAAATGAACTTTCTCATAAAAATAACAAAAGTAACACCAAGAAAATTCAGAAATTATAAATTCTAAAATTATATTTATTTTATCAAATTCAATTTATAAATGTGTATAAACATATATTTTATCAATTTTCACAAAAGGACATTAAATGAAGTTCATTCGGGAAAACAATATTTTTAAACATAAAAGGACTTTACCAAAAATCATATCCTTCATTATCAATATGTTTTATTTTTATAAAAAAATTATTAAAACTATTTCAAAAGTATTTATTACAGTTCATATTACTATTTTTAATGAATATGTTATAATTATCTAATTATAAAAATTATAACAAAAAAATGATATTTCATATAAACATTGATGTTGCATGAAACTTATGCCAAGATGATGTTATATGAAATGTACGTAAAGTGAATTTTACATGTAATGTATGATAAGTTCATTTAATATGTTACGCAGACCAAGTACGTGGAATGTGAAATGAATTTTTGACTTAATTCATGGGAAGACATAAATGAAAAATTAATTTATTCAAAAAAGGTCTATAGAAACTTGGTTGTTACATTATACCCCCATTAAATTGATGTTCACCTGCAAAATTAATCACTAGGTTAAAATAAATGAAAATACTTATACTTCATCATATACTCATATTTCCACAAATCTTCCACTAGCCGGTGATTCCTCTAAAAACATTGAACTGGTGAGTTGTTTTGTTTCGTAGCACTTTCTTTGATCGGTCTAGAATTTCAAATGGTTATTCTTCGTAAGAGAGATCCTTCTCTAGAAGTATGACCAATGAGTTTAATGCATGTGAAGAATCTGGTATATACTTCATTAATTGAGATAAATGGAACACATCATAGATATATCGAGGAAGTTCCCAATGATAGGATACCATCCCCATACTGTCAAGAATCACAAAGGGGATGATATAACTAGGTCTTAGTTTCCCTTTATTCTGGAATCTCAACCCTTCTTCTAGGATGATATTCAAAGAAAAACATTTTCACCAACATCATACTTCAGATTTTTCTAATGGTTATCAATGTAACTTTTCCACAAACATTGATCTACCTTATTTTGTTGTTGAATGGTTCTGACCATCTCATACATTTCTTCAGCAACATCACATCCCAATATCATTATTTATCTAACGTCATCCTAAAATGTTGGAGCTCTAAATTTATTCCTATAAAGGGTTTTATAAGGTGCCATATTAGTTCTTGATTTAAATCAATTATTAGAAGAAACTCAACTAGAGGATGGTGTTGATCCTAACCACCATTGAAATCTAGATAACAAGACCTCAACATATCCTCTAGGGTTTGAATTTTTCTTTCAGACATAACATATTTTTTAGGATGATAGGTAGTGTTAAAACTGAATTTTGTATCAATTTACTGTTGAATACTTATCCATAACATTTAGGTAAACCTCAAATAATGATCATATACAACAGAATGCGGCACTCCATGCGACCTTACCAATTTTGTATTGTATATCCTGGAAATCTTATCTTGAGGGAAGTATTCTCTGATAACAATTAAGTGTGATAACTTATAAAGGCAATCAACTACCACCCATATAACATTAATCTAATTAATGGTTTTGGGTAGGCCCATGAAAAAATCCTTCATGATGTTATCCCATTTCCATTCTTGTATGTGTAATGGTTTCAATATCTCCTTTGACTTTGGTATTTCAACATTAAATTATTGGTATACCAAAAACTGAGATACAAACTCCATGATATCTCTCCTTATTCCATCCCACCCAAAGTATTATTTCAAGCACCTATACATCTTTGTACTTCATAGATGAATATACAATGAAGAACTATAAGACTCCTCTAATAACTCATTCTTAAAATCTGGTATGGAAGGAACACATACACGGTTCCTAACCCTTATTATTCTCTCCTGATCAAGGTTAAACTCATAAAAATTTCTAACATTCTTTTGTATCCCTTCATCTTCCTTACACAACTTTTTAATAATCACTAGGATATATGGTTGAACATTCATTTGAGAAAGATAATATTATTCCCCTTCCTTCAAGATTTCTAGATGTATCATTTCCAAATACAGAAATATTGTATCTTTTTTGATCCACATCATAGATAAGATAGCATGATCCTTTCTACTAAAATCATTGACCATCTAGTTATTTTCCCTTTGGTGGTAATGTATTGAGATGTCATAATCCTTTATCAACTCTAACAATATTTTTTGGCACATGTTGAAGTAATTATGTGTGAATATATATTTCATAAATTTATGACTAGTACATATATGAAACTTTTCTTCATAATGATAATGAATTTATATCTTTAATTCAAAAATTACCGCCACTAAATCAAAATCCAGAGTTGTGTTATTTTTCTCATGAATCTTCATCTTCCTTGAGAAATATGCAATAACCATGTTATTCTATATAAGAAAACATGTCAATATCTTCTTGGATGTATCACTATAAATTACAAATTCTTCTCCACTATAGAGTAAGGTAATAATAGGTTCACTGACTAACCTTCTCTTCAGTTCCATGAAATTTTCCTCACATTCATCTGTCCAGAGGAACTTGACATGACTTCCAGTTAACTTGGTTAGAGGATTATGAATTCGTGAAAAATTCTCTACAAAATATCAATAATATAAGGCTAAACCAAGAATGTTGTGGATGTTAGTCACCATGGATGGCATAGACAAGTGTTCAACAGCCTCCATATTTTGTTGCATCTAATGTTATACCATCTCTTGAGATTATGTGATCCTAAAATGAAACATTTTTCATACAAAATTATCTTTTTGTAAATTTTATATAAAAATTCTCATTCCATGGGACCTTTACTAAAATTCTCAAGTTTTCATCATGATATTCCTTAATAATTGAATAGATAATAATATAATCTATAAAGACTACCATAAACTGATTGATGTAATCTCTAAATACTCAATTCATTAAATCCTTGAAGATAATAAGGGAATTATTAATAAAAAATGTCATCACTATATATTCCTAAGTTTCATACCTTGTACAGAATGTTGAGTTTCGTATATCCTATGTATTGACCATCTATTGATGATATATAGAATGAAGGTCAATCTTGGGAAAGTATTTAGATCCAAATAGTTGATCAAACAAGTCATTAATATAGGGGAGAGGATATTGATTCATTACCGTGATATTGTTCTACTCCTGACAATCAATGGAGAGCTACATTGATACATCTTTCTTTTTCACATAAAGAATAGGTGCACCATAAGGTGACACACCTGGATGAATGAATCCTTTATCAAAGTTTTCTTGGAGTTTCTTATTCAATTCCTAAACTTAATTATCTCCATTCTATATGAAGTATTTTAAATTGATGTGGAACTAGGTTTGAGTTTTATTGAGAACACAACTTTGTGTTCTTATGGAAGTCTAGGAAAATCTTCCAGAAAGAGGTCTAAAAAAACATGAATAATAAGAATATCATAAATTTATATTCTCTATTAAAACATTTAATATAGAAAAACCTTTTTAATGGGAATTAACACCCATACACTTGATGTAATATCCACAGGATTTTCATACTTACCATCACATGGATGGATGATCATAGGAGGGTTTGAAATAAAAAAATAAACTTCCCTTCCTAGATAATTGAAGTGGGGTTTACAAAGATAAATCCAATCCATGACTAATATGACATCAAATTAATCCAAAGGAACAATGAAATTTTTTGTAGGAAGTACATTCCCATATAATTCAACCAAAGAGGAATCATAGACTTAACATGAAATCACCATGCCATTAGGGGTCTGCACTACTAAATCCACATCAAATTATTTTGGTGTAATATTAAGTCCCTTAGAAAATTATTTCATTATAAAATTGTGTGTAGATATAGAACCAAATATGAAATTATAATATCTAGATTGGATGGTATGTGTACCTTTCATCACATCATTATCGCACCCCTAATCAGAAATAGATATTGTAATAGATTTCCCCTAGTCCCTTAACATAAGAGGTTGTAGACACCATCCCTAATCACCAGACCTTGGGTTTGGGTAGTTTTCACCATAATTATCATTCGCCTTACACTTATAGCACTGAATCATGGTAGGTGCATTTTGGCCCAGTTTTTCCTCATTCACAATATTAGCAATCTTCTTCCCATCAATTCAGTAATCAAATTCCAGATGAACTTCCCATTCACACATAAAGAATTTATTAGACACATTAATGAAATTTCATCCTTTATTATTCCCACACTTAGGGTTTAATTGAAATCCCATCTTATTATCTTCATGGGTTTTATATTTTCCTTTAAACTCCATATTCCTATTCTTGTCAGAACCATGAGATTGATACATGACTCCAACCACTATTTCAACCATGATTTAAAAATTCACAATCAATTCATAGCTAATAATGTATATTATATACAATTTACTTTTGAGAATTGTCCTAAATCCTTTGAAGAACCTGTCAAATTTAGATTCAAGTTGGATGATGATTCCTGAATCATACCTCACAAGTCTCTTGAAATTAGCATTACAGGCACCGAAATATTCATTATACATTTTATACAACTAAAAGAACAATTTATCCATCTTAGTTTTATGAATATGAGGAACTAAATTGTTGAAAAATATTTTCTTAAACATGTACCAATCCTTGGATTCAATATCATCTTACTACCTTTTATTCTTGATTAACGTCCACCACGAGTATACTTTACCATCAAACAGATAGAAAACCCAAATGATGTTCTCATTCTCTAAACCCTGGAGAAGGAATAATATCTTCTCAGTAGTACCAATCCATTTTTCAGTAACAGGTGGATCAGAAGACCCTTTTAAAGAAGTTTTATGTTACTTCTTGAAACACTCAACAGAATGTTGTTCCCATTTTTTTCTTATTTGGAAGTCCACCATGATTCATAGCTTCAGAAATCAGTTGGAGCGTAGAAATGATATTTTTCATTCTAGATCCCATATAATTAATTTTCTTAGGAGGAAAATTATTTAATTCTCTATCAAAATCTCCATTAATTAGATTCCTTTGGGTTATAACCATTAACTAAAACAAAAAATGAAAGAGTAAGAAACAATTATCATAATGAGGAACAATAAAATCATGAAATGTAAAATAAAGGATTTATTGAATTATGAAACATTCCATAATATATTTCACCTTTGGATTATCCTATGTTATTCAAAGTAAACATCTATTTAAATCCTTCGTGATTGTTCGTGAAGATTTTGGTAACTTCCAAAGCATATCTCCTCGGAGTGTCTAACTGAGTGTGCAGTAAGGCCCATTATTGTGTACCAGATTATGCAATGTAAGGTCCGTAACATCTTATTTGAGTTCTTACCCCTATTTACATTTATTCTAGATCCACATCCACTTGTAATATACATACATTTATGTATCTATATCAAAGCACTCACTTTGTCCTTTACCAAAATTTATAGATGTTTTCCTATACTTTTCCTTATCCTTATACTTATACCTTGATGTATCCTTAGGGTTATCTCTACAGTTTTTTCATCCTATCTTCCAAAGGTTAACTGAACCATTACTATGATACAAAATATAGATAACCTTGCTTTTCATACTTTAAAATTACCTAACTTTTGCAGAATACTTAAAAGATTATAAAAATATACGTCGAAAGACTATACTATTCTAACTCCTAGGGAAATATGGAAACATAAACATTGAAACATAAGTGAGCTACATTATATCCCACTATATTATTATTAACTAGAACCCTTATTAAACACATCAAACATAAAACATATCTTCATAACCTGGGGAAGGAAACATAAAAAGGGATGATCTCAAATGGTTAGTAAGTGTAAAAAAGGGAGATATTTAAAAATAATCATGATCATACGGGTATGACACATGATCATGAACATAAAAGATCAATAAAAACATATCAGAGATCATATACATGAATCATGACATAAATATTGTCAGTTAATAAGAGATAAATCATGAGAAAAAAAATAACACAGTCCATCAAAGAATAACATTGTAATAAAGCATAGAATTATGGTCGATACATCAGTATATAATATGATTTCCATAATACCCAAGACATCACTAACAAGGCCATGTTGGTAGTATCGGTTTACTCCCTATACCATCATGGTAGTCATGGTTCACTCCTATGACTATATTTGTAGCATGAGTTCACTCTTCATACTATATTAGTAGTCATGGTTGACTCCCATGGCCATCTTAGTAGTCAAGGTTCATTCCCAATACCATATTAGTCTATCTCCAAAAATATACATCTTTACCCAATGCATTGGAAGGAGATATAGGTCCCACCCATAAAATAGTGAAATCATACTTACATGTGTCCCAAGTTCATTAAAAATAATATCATAACACATGAAATGAAATTGATATTATAAGCATGTAGTAATATCATAATATGTGGAAAAATAGACATGTTTTATACTAATTTCATCATATGAATAACCCATGAAAAGAAATGGGTTTCAAAATAATATAACCCATAAAAGTGAAACAAGTTTCAGAAACATAATTCCATTAAAACATAATCCATTCTGAGAAATAATATGATTGGAAACATTCAATAATTTCATAGGAAATGTATGAGTTACCCCAAGGAATGTTATCTTTTGTGGGAAATAATTAAAAAAGATCATTTAAAATTATTTATGGCAGAAAATATCATATCTGAATTGAAAACTATTTTTTAAAAACAAAACCATTTTCGTTGAAAATTGATTTGAAAATTGATAGAGGAAATAATGAAAACCAAAAAACGTTTCCTAAAATATTTTTCCCTAAAAAATGGGCTTCAATGATATTTTGAAAAAAAAAATTGAAGTTATTTTTTAATTTTTCTTTTGAAAACATTGTTTTGGAATACAATAGACTTTTGACAGGAGAGTGGGAAAATCATATTTTACATAAAAACATTATCTTAAGTACCACTGAGTGAAAAAATGGTACTAATACATCGATATATTTGAATAAAAATGGGAGAAAGAAAAATAATGATCATTATTGAGAGATTGATCAAAATATTTAATCAAAGAATGCGTAAGCATGAACAATCTTGAAATGATATTAGATTTTTTCAATAAGCTCTTATCAATTGGAAACTTTAGATCATACTCTCCATGTATGAAAAGGAAATTAAATGAACCTTATAATATCCTGAAAATAAAGATATTATAGATTTATCATGTAAAATGGATGTATATACACCTAAAAATGAATTAATGAACATAAAAAAGTAAGTCTCAAAGAATAAAAACTAAGAAAAAACTATTTTACCGATTTGGTAACATTTAAAACTCAAAACCCAGGAAATAAGGGTCATTGAATGGATTTGTAAATAACTACAAATGTAACTATTAGAAACATTGAATATATACATGGGTAGTATAAACACCACAAAAAAGAATGGGTGGTGAACAAAAAATGTATCTCACAAAAATAAATAGTTATATGAAATCACCATACCTTGTGTCTTGAATCTCGTCCTGCTTTTTCAAACTAGCTTATAATCGAGTAAATCATTTTGGTTTGTTCCAAAAGGTATCTTTAGAAGAATTTTAGCCAAAAGTTAGGATTCATGGAAAAATGGATGGATGTTGGAATGTGTATTGGGAAGATCTTGGAAGATCCTAAGTGGTATTAGTGGTGTTAAGAATATGAAGAGGTGGTGGCCTTTTATAGGGAAGGGAAAGGACTCACTTGGTAGTTTTTTAAAACAAGTTAGTTGTACCCACGTTTCTACCTAAAAAAGGCATACAAAACAAAAAAAATAAATAATGTAGTATGAATGGACGAAGCATGTCCATCCAGTGGGTTTTGGAAAAATTTGTAATTTTTTTGGGTCTTAAATTTAAGCTTCAGTCCTTAGTTATGCTTATTTTTACCTTAATCATTGTAATTAATTTTAATTACATTCACTAATATTTTTTTAAAAAAATACTTTGAATTTATTATAAATTTTATATTATGGGGATTAAAAATATGGAATCTGTTTTTCCAAATTCCAATCATATAAGTGGTATAAATTAATTTAAAACTAATCTCACAGTCGGGTTGGCAATGCGTGTTTTTAATGTTAAAATAATCAAATGATTGATAACATTTTGTATCCAATTTAAATATGAAATTGGATCTAATTACCCAAATTGTATTAAAGGTTATAAATATACCCTAATTATACATTTAAATCAAATTTATACAAAATTTATCCATATAAATATATTTGATGAAAAATCAGTTTCGAATTAAAATCCAGTATGTTTCACTATTCATCCAAAAATGAAATTTCTCAAAAAAATTAAAAAACAACACCCTAAGCTAATTCAGAAATTAAAATTTAAAAAAAAATTATTTTATAAAATTAAATTTATAAATGTTTCAGAAATTAATTTTTATTATTTTTCATTGAAGGACATTAAAAACAGTTTATTCGAGAAAGGAGTATTTTTAAACATAAAAGGACTTTTTCAAAAATCATATCTTTCATTACCAATATGTTTTATTTATATAAAAAAGTTGTAAAAAATATTAAAAAAGTAGTTATTGTTGTTCATATTACTATGTTTGAGTTCTATGTTATAATTATCTCATATATGTAATTATAACAATAAAATTATGTTAAGTAGAAATATCGGTGTTGCACGTAACATACACCAAGTTAATGTTCTGTGTAACATAGACCATGTTGATGTTACCTGTGGCATACACCAAGTTCATGTTATTGATTATTTATACCAAGTACATTCTATGTGAATGAAATTTTTGACATAGTGCCTTGCAAGATATAAATGAAAAGTTAATTTATTCTAAAAATGGTCCATAAAAACTCAAGGTGTTACAATGCGGGCTGGGGAGCACAATTTCTACTAACCATGAATACTAGTATTTTTTCCCATTGGCTAGGGTTCCAAGATTAAAAAAAACGTCCCAGACACCCCTGAAACCTTTATAACCTCATATTCAATCTTTATTATGTCAAAAATAATTAATTAGACCAAAATTAAAAGGATTCACACCTGAGATAAAAAAATGGGTTCTTACCTAGGGTGAAAATTTTCATCAATTAATGGGGTGGACTCCTCCTCTTCATCAGCATGTGATGGGGGCTATGTTGGGATATATCGAGTATGAGGTCCTATGTAGAAACTTTTCCTTAGGATATTCAATAAGTTTATTCTATGAATAAGGTAATGACGTAAAAACTTTCTAGGGATAGATGGAGGTTCTAGTCAAGATGCTAGAAGAGATGATGAGGGAGTTTCACACATCTCATTTCAAAGTAAATACAAGTGTTGGGAAGATGTACATATACCTTTACTAGAAGTTTTGGTGCAATGTAATGGGGTGGATCATGGATGAGTTCATCTATCAATGTCTCACATGATAATAGGTATAGGCTGGCCACCAAGCTCCAGTAGGTTTGTTGCAGCCTCTTGAGACCCCGAAGTTGAAATTTCATGAAATATCCATGGACACTGGGATATGGATTATATGGAAAACAAGAATCCATGATTCCATCTAGGTGATAGTTGACTGAATTACCAAGTACATATACTTCTTTGTAATTGGTGACAAGTGTTTGTTGGAGTGTATTGGGATGTTGTGCATGTGGGTGATCGTACACTTTCATTGGGTTACCATGATGAATATTTATACCTATGATGTGTGGTTCGTGTTACAGTTGTGGAAAATCCATAAAAAGGCATTGGGGACCCAAATGAGGACAAATATAACTTTTAACCCATATATGGATGGGAATACTTAGCACACTCTCCAAGTACTTAAGGATATGACGAGGCCTATCATGATAGGCTTTTTCAGGAGTTCGTATGACCAATTAACTTTGGTATAATTTTCATACAATAATATCCATCACTATAATATCTACTTAAAATATTTTGAGGCCCTATATGAGAGACCATCTAGGTCACCCTTATGGTGGAATGAGATTGGAAAGGCATCACATTTCATGTTATAGATGGTTTGGAGGATGCTGGAGAGGGTCCAAGTAATCCGTGAGTGGAAGAGGAAAACACAGAGTTGGTATAAATCGTAGACATATCAACATCATATTGTCTTAGTGTTTGAGAAGGAGGGCCATTACTTCCTAATTTTCTCCCCAAGATAAATATTTAAAAGGTTTAGATGATGTTTCATGTTATCATAACAGTTCATCAGGCCATTTGTGATATTGTAGCATTTGGGTGTGGTTTCTTACCATTTCTCCCTACCCCCATAGTTAGAGTGGGTTCATGACATTATCCATGTGTTTCATATGAGAAGATTCATGCATGATCCAATACACATTATAGACTAGGGAGAGCTAGACATTGAGGATGGAGACACCTATTTGGATTACATGGTGGAGATCGAGGATTGATAATAGTGGATCCCAAATTGATGGACAATTTAATTGGTTTATGTTCTTTGGTAGCATGCGATCATACAAAAGAGATCCTATGAGTGGTCGATCTAGATGCTGGCTTAGTATCCCCACATTTTTTCATAGTTATTGATTTTTATGGATGAAAATCATGAATGGTGGAATAATTTATATACTCTTTTTTTCCTTTTAATAATTTAAAATATATTTACAAAATTTTTGGAGCAAGGCATTGAGACAACGCTTGATTCCAAGGCCCCGTGAGCCATATATAATTTTATAAAAATATAAACTGTATTTTATATCATGCACACATAGGTTTGGTTAAATAATAAAATATATCCAGAATGGAGTCTCAAATTAGAAATTTGATACTACGTTTGAATCGGGAACAAGTGATTTTCTATAGGAACAACTTAATGTTGGTTGACCCCAATCATTCGAATGAGGCTGTCGTTGATTGATTAATTAAATTATATAAGTAATTTATTAAACAAAAAAGATATAAATAATAATATAAATATGTGGTTATATAGGGTCTCCAAAGTTATCTGCATAACCTTAGGTTCTTTCAAAGGATATTCAAATCATTATTCCTTTGTCTGTCAGAGTGAGATGATGAACGAAAATAGAATCAATATGAATTGAGAAAGAACAAATGAAAAAGGTCCCCACCATAATTGGAAAATTCGTTATTCACTAATAACAATAAATATAAAAGAAATAAAAATTATGTTTTCTATTTACACTATTTTGAATTAAGAAACAGTGGATAATATTATCTTATTTTATATAATTCGTTTTCCAATCATTCGCATGAGACCATATATCGAATTCAATTAGTATTTTGATTTATTCTTGATTATTCCATTGAATCAATACTATCAATCCCTAATTATTTTATTATTTTTCAAGAATTATGGGACCATAAAATATTCACTTTTTTTCTTGTGTCTATCCCCTACCCTTTCTTTTCTTTTATCATCATTGGACTGTGGGTTATGATTCAACATTCCTGGGAAGGCCAGAGTGCGATCAGACCCCCCATATTCAAGGTGGATGTGCACATAGTTACCATATAATTGTTTTTTAGATCAATAAGAGAGTAATTAATGTAGTGGTGATTGATTCATTTATCTAGTATCTGAATTAGATAAAGAAACATCATATGAGGCATGCAAGGTGGTGATGATATTTAAGCGGATAGTTGGTATTCTGATTTTCATCCCATAGATCCTAGAAATGGATGATCGATGTCAAATTAAGAATAGAAATCCTTATTCCCTATACTTATAGAATGTTTCTCACTATAAATAATTTCAATTTAGGTGTGAAGACGGCGCGTGAAGGAAACTAGTGTTTTTTAAAGAAACTCGACTACATAGCTTGTAGTTTGGAATAACACATGTTGTGTAGTCCCCTAGATATGGCTGCAAGGGTTTAATACTGAGTTAAATATCACAAACCATTTGAGGCCTCAAAAACTAATTGACCTAATGATAGTGGATCAATGTGTACTCTAATATTACATATAAATAGACATATCATGTCACACATCGTGTATAGGTATATGTATAGTGTACATGAGAATAGGTTAAACTTATACAAAAATGGACAAATCTACATGGGTAAGCCATGGGTGGATGAGAAAAATATTGAAGTACCCTAAAATTACATGTAGTGCTACATATATAGTGAACCATGTGATGGAAAATAAATAGAAAGGTAGATGAGTGGGACCACACACATTGTGGACACCGTTACTCATTGTGTACGTGTTTCGAATATTCTACCTCTGGTATCCCATTTGTTTGGTATTAAATTTTTTTCCATGAGTATCCTATCTAGAGATTATTTTATTTTATAATGTGATGATTTCTTTTATAGTATATTTTGAGATATAATTTTTGGTAATCCAAGAACAAATATTCTTTCAGAGGCTCTCTAATATGAAAGTGACTAGGCAAGATCATTCGAGAGATGATGGGGTTTGAAATCTCCCATATGCCTTGTATTGACTAAGTGGAAAACTATTATTGGAAAAGGGAATCGGTATTCTACCTATAAATAGAAACTATCATATTGTATTAGATAATGGATCCTTAGCCTACTAATATTCACCCTCCAATTGTACTAGGGCGTATGTCCTCTTCAAACTAAGGGGAACTCGCCTATTGCATCATGGAATGGGTCTTTTACCTACTGAGTGGCACCCTCTAAGGGATGAGGTCATGGGTTCCCTACCAACTGAGTGAAACCATCATGTTTAATTACAACATGGACCCTATACCTATAGAGTGGAACCGTATTATTGGATAAGGGTATGGTTCCTCTCTCGACTAAGTGGAAGCCTCCTGTTGGATGATGGCATATGTCCTCTAACTACTAATTGGAGAACTCCAATTAGAACTGGGAATGGGTCCTCTACCTTCTGAGTGGAAACCCTCCCCTAATGGACTAGTACGTGGGTCCTCTATCATCATATTGAGTGGTACTCTTTACTCACTAGGGAGTGGCTCCTATACTTGTATATTTTTTCCCAAGACTATGCGACATGATGACATGGTGTGTGTCTTTATCACGACTTCTTCAGACTGACACATGATATGTTGGGCAACAATTATAGAACCCTTATGACTCTTGGAAGACTCATCGTCCTTTTATGGACTGTGAGATAGATACCCCCATTCTATCCCTAATTTGGATATCTTATTTGAGTGTATATATCTATTTTGTGTATCATTTCTCTCTTTCATTGGGTTGAGATAACTATTTATATGAGGTCTCTTATTCCCCCCTACAGTTTTAAGGAATCCTATTTGGTATGTATATACTCACCCCCGCATGGTCATTTCCTGCACGTGTCTTGTCTTATGTTGAAGGTTGATAGGTTGATCATGATTTTAGTAGAGCATAGGGATACATGGGTGCATTTGACAACCTATTGTGGTTTGGACTTGGAGAACTAGAGCTAGAATATATTGTCATTTATTTTCTAGATATTTTCTGGTTGTCACATTGATTCTTTTGGGAATGTATTTTCCCCATTACATTTATGATTACCCTATCATAGTATTTTTTAATCCCTAGAGGTTATTAAATGCATGGATTTTACTCTACATGTTACTTAATTTTATTATTATTCCTATGGACTTATGCATTGAGATTGTTGATTTTCTATGAACATGTATATTTAGAAAAATACTCCCATTTTAGTAATGTATTTTTGTGTTTGTGACTTAACCTTATCCTATGGATGCAATCTTAGGGTAGGTTTTGCTCAACCTTCTACAAACCAAGTGGGACATGGTTGGTCACCTCATGACATGAATCTAATCATTTCCAATAATACTAAAAATAACACACCATATCATAAAAAAATATAATAATAAGATTTGTTACAATGGGTGAACATAATTAAATTCATATGATCTTTTTGATTTATAGTTTTAGTGAATTAGGTAAAACATTACACAACAATATGAAACATTCTACACAGAATCCTCATTTCCAAGAAAACAATTTCTTTAAAAAGAAAAACATCATTCATTCGCAGTATCACAAATATATAGAAATATGAATTTATTAATTTTTCTAGTAATCCATGAGAGTAGTTATAAACATTTGGAAAAATTGTGATAAAAAAATCACTCAGTGTGGGAAAAAATGAAAACAAATTCATTAATTCATTTGTAAACCTAAAAAAATAAAAGAATTATAATTTTCATAATAAATCATTGAAATCAAATATGTATATATTTTTTCATGAAAAAAAATTAATTTCATACTATAATTCATAAAATATTTAATTTTACATAATATGGAAAAATTATAATCATAGTGGTTTTGTGGAAAAATTGAAATAACATGAATACCATTGTATTAAAACAATCCTTTACCTTTATTTTCAACAAAGTTCATGTGGTTTTCAGAAAAACAAAAGATCATTTTATTTCATTTTTAACATGAATGATTTCAATTGTAATCAATTGAAATCATATCATATTGTTTAATTGTCCTATTACCCTTACATCAACCATTACATAAACCTTTATAATGGAATCAACAAATTAGATAATTGTCAAATCTATTTAGAGTAACCTATAACTTTTAATATCTTTCACATAACACAATTTATTAGAGATATATATTGGGATAACCCATTATAAGAGGTACATAAGACAAACCCATAATTCACATAAAATATTCTAGACCCATAGAATTTATGAAACACATATACAATGAAAATTAATTATAAATCTTATTTGAATTGGAATTAAATTCTATAAGAAAAAAATTAGTCATGTTATAATGATGAGAGAAATATTATGTTTCATTAGAAATAAATTCTAAATTACAAAACTATAATAGTATTAAAAGATTTTTTTTAAAATTATCTTTTAATCTCTTAGGGGAATCACAATAAATAAAATTCTCAATTATGGTGGGAAAAAATTGTTTATGATGTACACTATAAAAAATTTATTTTTTTTAATTTTATAGAAATTGCACCAATATAACAATTATTATAAATGGTACACAGATTATTTTTTTAATCCCTTGTAATAAAATAAAATATATTCGAAAATTACATTAACAACATATCAATAATATATAAGAAAATTAATTATTTGTTAAAAATATATATATTTTGTGGAAAAGAAATATTTGGAAGGAATACAATAAAGCATTGTATTAAATAAAAATACTTTACCTTAACCCTTTTACGGATTTTATGTTCTCTAACTCAGGAATAATAAATATATATTATGTTTATAATTATCTAATAAATTATTTCATTTTTATTTTATTATTATCATTATTCCATTTATTTCATTTATTATATTGTTTTACTTAGTTACTAAAATGTCTAGGCTCACAGTTGATGTTCCGTGGTCATTGTGTTTGTAACATCAAAATAAAACTTGTTTTTTAACCATTGTCAAATGGTTTATGGAACAATTATCTAATAAATATTGAAAATATTATATTTATAATATTTATATATTATATAAACTTTTATAAGAAAGCATGTAACATTGTCATGAAAAATGAACCACATAGTTTCATGGATATATTATCTATTTGTACGCATGAACAATGTTTTAATTTTTAACAAGTGGAAAATAAGAAATGTAGATAATATTTTTCATACAAAAAAGAATAAATATGTTATATGTGTCATATTAATTAATTATTTTAATTATTACTACCATATATATAAGGTTAAAATGAAAAATGAATCACATCACATCATGGATGTGGTACGCTATACATACGCACAAGAGGCGTTATCAATATAAAAAAGTTGGAAAGTCTAAGAAGATAAGTCATTTTTATCTTTATATAATCATCATTATGTAACAAAAATATTATATATTCATTAATTTAGTAATTATAACCAATTTTGTGAGGTTAATATTGAAAAAATAACATCTCTTCATGGAGGTGGTAGTCCATACATACACATGAGTGATGCTTTAATTGTCCATAATATTGATAAAGATAAGAAAATGGTTTTTTCCATAACCATAATAATTTTTTTAATATCTAAAAGAGTAATGTTATTATTTTAGCATGTTTGAGGAGGATTTTTAGCAGGTTGATGAAGAAATAAACTTAAAATATGATTTTTAGGAATTATAACTTATCCTTAGATATATCACCTTTCCTTAATTGTTAAGAATATAATGATTTTTATTTTTAAAATATTAATACCTATAGGAAATGGGGAAATTTTTTAAATGATTTTTTTCTGGGTATTATTAAAAATATAGTTATAAAAATGTGTAGGGACTGTAAGAGTGCAGTTTCCCTTTTATAAGTGTGGGTAGTCACACACATGTAATTTATATAAATATTTAAATATTATGAAGTATTTATCATGGGATTATGGGTCTTAGAATATAAAATAGAATGTTAATTTGATAAGTATATAAAAAACATAATCCATAAAGAATTAAGATGATATTTTTTTGGATATATCACTTTGTTTTTACCTTATTTATTCAGATTTAACCTTTACTATGGTGACCCATTTATACCATACTTACTATTCTTAAAGGATATAAATAAAAGTTACCACAATAAAAATTTTGAACCAGTTTATTCAAAATATAAATAAAATTTAAATAATAAATTTTTATAATTAGATGTAATTAATTTTAATATAAGTAAACAAAACATAATGAAAAAATTTAATTTAGAAAATAACATTTTTTAGAAAAAATGAACTTATAAAAAATTAAATATAATTATGAATCCCATAATTAATATTTATATTATGTTTAATAAAATAGATATTATGTTAATTTGAAACAAAATGCATAACATAATGGTAATTTTATTTTTCATTATTTGAAGATAAAAATATAGTTTTGAAAAAGTGGAATTTATTAATATATACTCAAAAAACAATCATATAAAAAACCATGACTCGATCAAAAGTTATATTTGATATAATGATTTTAACAAATAAGTAATTTTTTTAAAATTCAATTTCTAAAATCATGAAATTTATTTTTTAAATAAAACCATATAAATAATATAAAAACAATTCACTAAAATAAAACAAATACTTTTTCAGCTAAAATGTTTTATAAAATTATTTATAAAATTATATTGAATTAAAATATTTATTATGAATATATATAAATCATAAGAATAATTTTTTCCCAAAATAACTATTTTTTCACAATATTCACCCTTTTAGGAAATTGATTTCTCACAATTTTTTTCATTATTAAACCAAGGGAGATATTCGGCCTCATAGTATTTTCTGATTTCTATGTTACCTTATCTATGATGAGATTTTTCCATAAAACCACAACATGGTGAATCATACTATTTTTTATTGACTACTCTATAAAATATTAAATCTATGTATACTTGTCAAAATAATATATATTCTTCTCAAAATATACCACTTTATGGCTCAAAATATGAGATGCATCATGGAAAAGCTTTTGTAGGAATAAAATACGATATAAATCAAATAACTAAGATAAATACATTGGTAATTCTACAATTTTATAAATTTATACCCCGTTATTAGTTATAAAATAACTATAATAATACTAAAATTGGTGGTGAATTGTGTTAATGGATATTTCATCAATTAAAGGCACCTTATTTGTGTTTTGATAGATTATTATTTGTTTTATCAAAGGAAAATAGTGGATATGAACAAAGAAAAAATATCAATCAAATTAGATATATTTTTGTTTTGGGAATAGATTCTCCCAAGTATAGTCCACCAACTTTGTAATCATAGTACTTCATAATTTTTTTAGAACCAGTCCTTTTTCTATGGATTTCATGACTGAGTGCAAGAAGTCATATCTTAGAAGAAAACTGGGATATTTTGATGGAATCCTTAAATGTTTTACAAAAAAACATCAACACTTAGTACATTCAATTTTCACATATATATATAAGATAATAACATAACAATAAAAAAGAAGATCATAGTTTAAAGTTAAAAATGATATAATATAGAGAAAAGTCATTAAACAATGAGTGTCTACAAAGAGAACCAATAGTGGTTATTTGATTAAAAAAGAAAACATTTTTTACAACAATAGATAAAAATACATGTATTTAATATCATGTTTCGTATGAAGTAAATATCGGCTCTCCTCTATGTACACATTTATTTGCATTATCTGTTTTTTTTGTATTTATATCTCCTCTTTTTAATTTTTACTTAACAAATGTTTATAATGATAATAGTGGAGTGAATAATTATTCTAGAAAACATGATTTGACCTGATCATAAATAAAACGTTTCATTGTTTTCTAAATTTTTAATGAACCATGATGAATGAGTTGGAAGAAATATTGTTTATTCAATTTTTCCATTCATAGGAAAGTGAAACTCTATCAAAATAATTTTTTATTTTTTTAGACAACATTTTTTCTAATTAATGTAAAAAAATTGTTCCTATCAAAAATTCAATGTAATTTTAAGGATTAAAATAATAATTATCCTCTATAATATAACCAAATATATATAATATGAAAGTCTTACATCGTATTTATTGTAAGATAATTTTACCATGAATCTTAATAAGATGAAATACATTTCACTACTTTGTATTCTTCAGAATATTAGATATATAGTCTCGTATGACAATTTTCATATGATAATTAATTCTCAATAGTCATCATAATAAAATATTTAATTTCTATATTATAAATTAATTCCACATATTTCAATGTTTTCCATAATATAATTCATTTATGATGGTCATTTTCATATGATAAAGGTGGCTTTGGATTTTGTGTGTACATATGGTTTCCGATATTGACTTCTTTGAATGAAAATTTATCTACTCTCTATGAAAATTTAATTACATATTAAGATAATATTTTATTTTTTTCTTTCTTAAGATAAAATTACATACTCTAGACTCGAGGTTTCAATGGATGTACAAATTTTACTCTATAAGATAATTATTTTATATGTAATATAATCATGATACATAAGAAATTTTAATTTGTAATTTATTTCGAAAATAGATCATATATTTTATTAGTATATTGAAATAAAATACTAAATTACATATGATAAACTTATTATTTAATCAATATGGATTTTATGAATCATCAAAACAAATAATGTATTGTGATATTTTGGAGAAAAATATATTTTCCCAAATATATCCACCCTTGTAATGATAAAAAAATTCATAGTGGGATCGTAATGAATATTTTTTAAAAATATATTATAATATACAGTATGGGATTTTTTCTACTCTTCTCTAATAAATAATTTGTGGGAACTCTTCTTCCCTTTTTTTGAAATAATAAATAATAAGGTTAATAAGATGAATATAATAAATTTGGATGATTAAAATGTGTAAACTATTAAAATAGTGAAAAATAAACATTAACAGAATTTGGAATTAAAATTTAATGTTATTAAATATTATCCAAAAAGACATTAAATAAAAAAAATATAAATCAACAATTATAAAATAAAACATAATATAGAATTAATTAAAAGTATACAAATTATATTATAAAAATTCAATAAATTGAATTTAATGTAATTAAACTACCATTAAAATGATTATATAAATACCCCAAATATTATTTATTTATCATAGATAAGAAATAAAATAAATACATTAGTTTGGGGCCCACAATTAAATTCATTTGACGTCATTTATTTAATTATTATGGTTGTCTTTGAGATAAGAATGAGTTAGTCATTGGGGAATAGAAATTTATTTATAGAAAACCCCCAATGAGTTATCTAAGACAATAAATCATCTATTTTTATCTCTATCTTGAGGTATCATCCTTATAGAATTGGATTTATTTCCTAAAGATGATTTTTGAGCTTTTGATACATCAAACATGCCCATAAGATACAATGGAAACATGGTTGATTTAGTAAGAGTTGTTGTCGAGGTTTCAGCACCATGATTTTGATTTTTCTTTTCGTAATTCATGGTAGGATCAATGAATAGTCTTAACCTATATGATGGGATAGTATGAAGATCATTAATGACAAGTCCAAGAGAACTTTATCCTTACAAATGAATCAAAAAATGCGAGAACATGTCATTCATTTCTATAAAATCATTCCTTGCATAGTTGAGGAAGGTAATGAAACCATGACAATAATTCCAAATAATGTTTATGAAGTAGTTCCATAGGATACACATAACCACACAACTAAAGATTAATTTCATTAACTATTCAAACTAGTTATAAAAAACTCCCTCAATTGGTTGTTGATATAGAAATAAAATGGAATGTTTGAGAAGGATGAGCCACCAGTACTACCTTTCCATTAGTTTTCGAAGGCTTCTCTTCTAGTTAAAAAAGGATTATAATTCCTCTAATGAAGATTTTGACATCCCTGAGTTCAAGAAATAATTTATGTAAGTTTCCAAACATTTTTTTCCAAAACTGAAAAGTTCTTATAAAAGGATTTATCCACACTACATAATATACAAAAAATAATTCTTGTTTCCATTTTGGATTTTATCGTTTATTCATTAATCAATTAATAAATATATTTAATAATAAAGATGAGAGTTTTTTTGGGATTAGTGCATTCTAGTGATGGTTCTATAAATAATGATTGGAATGCCTCAATGATCTATAACCAAACTATTCTCGAATATTTGAAAACTATAATGTGGATAATGTTTACACATCAATGAGTTGATTCCCCCTATAAGTGTATCCAGTTCATGAGAAATAGCTTACATATTTGGTTTTATTGTTTCTTGATCCAATGGTCCATTCTTTAAGAAGTCTTCATCAGATTCCTTTGAAAATCGTTCCACAACATACATGTGTAAGTATATTAGACCATCAAAAATATTATTTAAAGAAAGATATATCATAGTAGTTAGTGTTCTTTTTATGTACACTAATTAAATAAATTATTTATTTAAAAGGGTATCCAAATACTCATTTGAAAATAAATATTCTCTTAGAGTAAGAAATGAATCACATGACTCTATTATATAGATTTTCAATTGTTTAATTTTTGTCACAAACTATTCATAAATAGAATGAATTTATTAATAATACACTTAAACATATATTATAGGTATTTTAGGACTATAATTATTTCCACCAACATAATATGGTGAATTAACTTATTGAGGCACTACTACCTCCGGATTTTCATTGAATATTTTACTTTTATCGACATGTAGAATTTCATAAACATGGGAAAAAACTACAATATGAGGGGGTTCAGCTATTCCTCACTTTTTTCCTCAAAACTAATAATAACATAGATTAATCTACTTATTCGAATTCATCCTTATAATAACCGTAAAAATCATTACATAAAGTAAAATCTAATTCTATATTAACACTCCATCCAGTTTCTATAAGTGAAGAAACTTCATATAATGGAATAAATCTTGGCACGGTAGAGATGGTCCTTTCCTAACCAATAATTACTAACCTCATAATTTCAGAATCCAAATATTCTATTGTGTAAGAAAAGGGTATAAAAATTGGTAGAGTAGTAGAAATAACATGTGTGTAAATAACAACTTGATACACTAAATATTTAAAATCCTATGTAACATCCTCCATTTGGGATTTATTGAGATGAATCTCATTAGAGAAGACTACCTGAAATATGAGTCTCTGTTCAACCAAAGATGAAATTACCAATAGATATTCCACAAATATACCTATAGATACTTCATTAAATGGTCTAACATTAATGACTGCATGAGATTACTCCTCCTCAACATGAGGTGTGTGAAACTCAATTTTTCCATTTCTTTTAATTATAATAGATTCCTCGATATTAATCTCCAAAAAATGTAATTTTAATAAAAAAATAAAGTATATATATTTTTAAATCCATGAAAAAAAAATTCTTTAGTTTTATATAGGTGTAAAATATCCTTTATAAATATAAAAATTCCAAATTTATCTAATTGGATACATGTTGACTATCTTATTTTGTATATGGCACATAGGTCTCATAATTTATTATGGTAATTAATTATTTTCTATATGTCAAAAAGTATATCAATGTATTATATTAAAAAATATTCTTCACGAACGCACCATATCGTTGAAAAATGTATGATTATATACATATAATAGGGACTTTTATTTTAGGCTCAATGTACATCATATAATTCTTGTCAAATATAGGTGTCCAAAAATGATATATCATAATCCTAAGAGTGATGAATTCATCTACAGTGGTGAGGGATTTATAGAAATAAAAATTTATTCATGATATAATCAAGAAATTCAATCCATCAATACTGATGAGGTTAAAAAGATCTTTTGATTACTGTTAGATTTATCAATATCATAAAAATTAAAAAAAGTAAAAAATGATGGATCATAAAATTCATATAAATAATTTTAAAATAATAAATCCATATTTTTTCCATTAAAAATATATTCTGATACTTGAATATTCGTGATGTTTCCAGTAGTTAATTAGTTCTATCATTCTAATAGAAATCAATTAGAAAAATAATGAGAATATTCTCAATGAACCTTTAATGTTTTGAGTTATTTTAAACACCACTATCTAATCAGATTAGAAATAAAATAAATTTCTAAATGAAATTTTGGGTTTTCTTAAGGATCTAGGGAAAATAAGGTTTTTGAAATTATGAAATATTCCCTAATGTTTGCAATGTATCCATATGTAGGCATAATTAGGTTTCTTTTTCTTGAGATAATGATTGGAAAAAAAGAGTGACATGAATAGTAATCATACCAATAATATAAATCATGTCACACTTTGATATATATAATGCTAAAAATAGAGGATCAAAATAAATAAATTAAAATATTAACAATATATATATTATAATGTGGTAAAACATTAATTAATAAATTAAATATTATAAAATCTACTATAATTGAAAAATCGTATTTCAAATTTGATAGACACAAATATTTTAGCAGGAATAGGTTTAGTACTTTTCTATAATTTGTTATTGGTATAAGTAATTTCTAAAGAGAAATAACCTTTTTGTTTTGGAACTATTTAGAAATAATGCCCTTAAATCTAAATGATTTATTCTCAAAATTATTTATTTGATTTTAGGATATGATGATGGAAAAAATTTCATCACATTTGATTGGAAAATGATTGAAATATAATCTAATATCGATTAAGAAATGTTTCATTCATAAAACATATATAAAACTACCGGTTTCTATATACTCCTACAACTCCATATTTTTATATTTTTAAATATTCACCTTTATGGTTGAGTAAGAACCTCGAAAATTTCAAAAAAAAATTTCTATGCATCATATTTTATAAGTATATAATGATACAAAGAATTTTATCTTACTATACTAGGATACTAGAGATTAAAATAGATAGTGACTTTTTCTCGAGGTACTCTTCATATCTAGTCTACAATCATGAAATTAATAATTATAATATGATGTCAAATTAAAATCATAGGTATTTGGAAGATGTAAGGAAATAGATATATTTATTTTTAAATACCTTAATGTAATTTAAGAATCATTCACATTCTATTCACTATGTTTTCTTTGAATCTAGAACATATACATTTTGAAAACATAATTTAGGTTCTTCAGGTAGTAAAATACAATAAAATACCAATTATTACTCTATATATCTTGTTATCAACTAGTTTCCCATGTTCATATAAATCTGGTTTTCTATTAAATATTATAGTTGTTTCATATATATTATCATTTAAATGTATAAAAAATATATGTAAATATAGTATGTAGTTATTTGATTCGACACAATCCTTATGATTTTTTGATAAAAATGAAGACATAGAAAAAAATATATCTCACCTACCATCCTCATTAAAATTTTATTTTCATGAGTTTTGAAAAATCATTAATTTTTTTACTTTTTAGAATAAAAAATAAAATAATCATCATATATTTATACTAAAAATATATCAGAACATTTTTTTCCTTAAAAGAGTATCATCTAATGCTTCTACTAAAATTCAATTTGAAAAAATAATATAACTAACACGCTCATACGACAATCAATGTTCATTTTTAACTCCATAATGATATTTGGAAAGTTGGAAATAGAATTTGGAAATTGTGTATTTAAAAAAAGATGACATTCAACATAAACATCCTCCATAATAAGACAAATTTAAAATTCATATTTAACTCCCATATTTTATAATTTGGAATACATGTGTTATATATAGGGTATATGAATATAAATAGCTAATAATATATCTATGAGTGTTATTGTTTCATCATAATCTATTCTATAATGTTATAACTTGGATTACACTAATCTTGTGCCCCAAGATAGTTTTTTGTAAGGCCTAAATCACTCCTACCTGTATTTTAGAGGCTTTCAAGAAGTAGTGATGGCATAGGGTGTGAAACTGGGGACACTATTCCCACAAATGAGGGTAATAGAATAGTGGGAATAATAATATAAAATCCATATAAGTAACAATAAGAGTGAGAGAGTAGAAAATAAACTTAAATAGAAGTATTATTTAATAATAATTTCAATTCTATAAATTACATAATTTCCCTATAACACATAAAATAATTATCACCCAATAGGTTGAC
The DNA here is from genome assembly GCA_963277665.1 of Viscum album. Taxonomy (NCBI): domain Eukaryota; kingdom Viridiplantae; phylum Streptophyta; class Magnoliopsida; order Santalales; family Viscaceae; genus Viscum; species Viscum album. The sequence continues at coordinate 525,717,205 of OY728155.1, forward strand.
CAAATATAGCAGAGTTTATATGAGAAAATGAAATAAAATTAAAAATCTATACTAATAAATTCAAGCCAGAACACATACCTAGTCTTCAAGACACTACTAATGTCCTATAATAGGATCATAAAAATCCACATAAGTATCACCACTAGCTCATGAAACCCAAGGCCTCATTCATATCCATCACGTATCTATGCTCTGCTAGAAAAGAAAACATATGGTCTTCATGGAAATCAAGGTCCACGTTCATGGGTGAGAAACAATATCATTAGGCCACCTAAATTAAAAAACCCTTAAATATGTTATCATAAGTTTTTGGTCATGAAATATGCTCATCCTAGACAAGACATAACTCATATTCAAAATAAAATAAATCATGTGATACCACAGTTGATCACTGGGTCTGTGATCCCGATCAACTGGGGAATGTTTCATATATATATGTATATATATGTGTGTGTATATATTTTCATATATATATATATATATAAATACAGACACATATTGGTATATATATATATATGAGTAATGTGAAAAAAGAGAAAATAACGGCAGTCGATCATTGAGTCCAATATCTTGGTCATCTGGACATTCCGTGAAAATGGAATTGATCTAGATATCGTACCACCCATGCCATGTATAATTAAGTCGAACCCTTGGTCTATAATACTAATTTATAATACCTTCTTCATACAATTATGAAAATTTCTCTCTACAAGTAATGTCACTATAGGGGGATAGATGTACTAACCATGGGTTCACCCTTGGTCACCTCCAATCACTATAATGAAATGTCTTGTATATCGATATAAAATACTTTTAGTTTTCACTGGCCTAGTTTCCATACCAATCAAGATATGTAAATCCATTCTAATGTATGAATCCTAAATCGTGATCCATACGAAATCATGACATTGTGACTTAGACAATCCCTAAGCAGATAACCTTAAGTGATATGTCAATGGAATGATCTTTGAATAAATGTACATGTTTGGTATCCACTCATATAACTCCTCATAAGCCCCATAACAATGAGATACATATGCGAAAAGATGTAATGGTTCCTCCACCCAATCCTAGGAAAAATCCTTGGTGTCTCTTATGGGTATCATAATCATACATCAAATATATGTGACATCAACGGTGAGGAGCACCATATCCACCATCATGACTATATGGTCGACTAGAAAGAGTATAATCATCCCCATCAATATAGGGTCGAAATAAATTGGGAATTCATCCCCAAAAATCACAATCATAAGGATTACATACCAAAATACCATAATAATATTGATGCCATGTCCAAATACAATAATCAGTAAAGATAAAAAGTTCAATACTAGAATATACCTCCAATCATGACAATAATATAAAAATAATTAATAAGGTCAAATTTTAGATCTCTTTAAATACACATATGAATACATATAATATTAAAATCAATAGAAGGATCAAAATCTAGTAGCCAATAAATACATATAGGCATCCCAATATTGAGATTGACATCATATTAGACTCATCAACTATAAACCAGGAAACACCACTACAAATCATCATTGCCTCAGTAGTGAACAAGTGAATGCATAAATAAGAGGTTGTGGGTGGTAGAATTCATAAAACCACTACTACATCCCAAAATCAAGAGATTACAATTTCTATAGATGTTCTATAGTGACATCCACTAAAATATCTACACAATCTTCCAATGAATAAGCTTGGTATTGATCAAATTCTTAGGTACCGACGAGATCCCCTAATTCAGGACACTAAAAAGGAATTCTAGTTGAGACCCTACAAGATTGCATATATGAAGTGGAATCCTACATCAGACCCTCAATAACCATAAAAATAAAAATAAGTGACATACATTTGTTCCTCATAATGGAAAACAAGTAGAGGGACCCAATAATGGATTCCCTAAGATGTCATATAATAAAAGGAACCCCACAGGGGACACTCAAGGACCATAAGAAGGTAGAGGCATCATTCATCGGATCCTATAATAAGAAAGATAATATGGGATGATTTACTAAAAGAAAAGTCTTCAAACATCAAACTATATATATAACTCATTTCACTAATCAGATCAATGGTCTCACTCTCTTGAGATTTATGAATTTGATTACAGGAGGAAGAACCTATATATCTTGGAAAATGTCAAAAATATCACATAGGATCCCTAAATTCACCTCATGGTTAGTAGAATCATTATCTATATGAAACAATGATCAAAAAGGACTAATAACATGTCCAATTCGTACAAAAAGGCATGAAGATACAAAAAATTCTCAAAAGGGTAGCAAGGGATGGGTACACAAAAAGTATACCCAAGTACACGATGTCTACCCTCAATGATCTACTTGGGAGTGTATTGCTAATTGACTAGGAATAAAAAACCCAAGTACACAACATTTATGATTAGTACATGGTGTGTACCAGACACAGGGTACATTCCCATGTACATCACGTAGCTTGTCCAATTGCATTTCATGGTCGATCACCTCAACATTGGGTGTGACCCACCTAGGGTATGGTTATGTACTATACATGACTACGTGCACCAATAAGGTCTGTCTGGATGGGTTATAATCAACATGGATGAGTCCCAGTACATGGTTTTTATACCCTATAAAGGGAGAAAGCATATAAAAACGTCACTTATATTAATTGGAATAACATACGATATTTTTTCCTGAACAACACATCTTGTGATCGATATTTATGAATAGAAAACCCCTTTCATCAGCCAAAAAACTCATTTTTCATTATAAGATATATATATACTCTTAAAGGGTCCTATGTATTGGTAATAGAAATCTAAATAATGAAAATGGTAAATCTATGGGGATTTACTTTAAAACATAAATATGATATACCATTTGGTGGAATCCACTGAATTGTCTCCCATTTCCATGATAAATGGCTTCTACACAATGATCTGAATCCTTCCGTTCTCTGTTGTGGTACCCCCTTCCACTCCATTATCTCTCTCTATATCTCTATCAAAATATCTATTTTTTCATCTTAATCACATTATGGTAAATCCCACAGGTCTTACAAAAGAATCCAGGGCAGGATAAAAAAAGAGAAACATAAGAAAAAGAACAGAAAAAACATCTTTAAGGGCCAACCTTAGTGCTCGGCATATGTTTATGAATCACCTAGGAAAAATCTTCATTCTAGACTCAATAGTATAGAAATGATCTCAATATGAATTTCTACTCAAAATATATCATTAAACATAAATGTGAAAATAAATTAACATTTAATTAAATAGATATTTTATATTAATTTTCATGAAAATTTTAATGGTCAAAAATTCTACCAAACTTCTATCTGAAGGTAAACGCCCTATTATGGGTTCAATAGAGTGGATAATTTTCTTTACATGTTATCATTCTAGTATTAAATGAACATTTTACACCTTAAATTAATTTGGATGAAGGAAAATAAATTTCACCTCAAATTTCACATTTAGAAAAGCATGCATCTTAACTACCTCAACACCATAAATATTATCCGTATCAGAAGGTGTGGCAGGAAACAAAAACCATAATACCATACCAATACTCTAAATAAACACACTATTTTGACTATCCAACAAACAATCACATAGTGCTAACAACTCTTCCAAAAAGTATAAAATTTGACTGCGAATGATCTGATATTCCCTACAATAGGAATGCACTTAACATCGCCCCATAACATTGCCCATTCCTGATTCCTAAGAATTATTTCCACATAAATTTAATATTTTAACTATGAATTATTTTTACCACCCTCAAATTTACAATGGTTCACTCCCATCATATGGTTTACCTTATACCACTCATCAAGTGAAACCTCAACAGGTTTTTTCATCGAACAGGGAAAATTGTTTAAAATAAAAGATGATTGAAAATTTTTACCCTCTTTCAAAATAATCAAGATGATTTCCATATAGAGAATGGTAAACTATAACTATACATACACTATGATTCCATAGATATGGTTGTATATCTCTCTCCTACACATGCTATAATCAAACAAGCTTCACTTTCGATCCATGATTTCATGACACCACATTTTCATAAAATGTGTGTCCATTTCTAAAAATGGGTGAATCATATTGTCGTTTATGGTTCATCATTTACAGCACCTCTACCATGGTGGGAAATGTCCACATTCCATCACAACTCCTAGGATACCAGGCCCGTGGAATGTATTTGAACCCTTTTGTCCTTATCACAAACACAACCACTCAAATATTTATAATATAGGTAGTACCATGCAAAATTTATGCATACCTTTTCCATCTTGCATAAAACAATGGGTGTACAAAACCAAAAATCCTAGATTATACTATAAAATCAATTAGTCCCTGTGACATATAATTTCAGTTTCCTTAATCTAGAATCTCCCTTGGGACTACTCTAGAAAATCAAGCACCGTACCCATTGCAATATTGATTCCACAATGTCCTGTCACCTAATGTCATTACAGTCACACCCATCTAAGAAAGTTCACTACCTCAACATTAAACCATAGACATTAGCCTACCCAACTCATTATTTCCATTGATTAATCTAAATTTCAACCTACAAGGGTCCAAGTCATAACTAGGTGTCTATAGTCTCCCAAATATACCTACACTTCATGTCTCAAAACAAGGTAACTATGTCCAAGAACATAGCCAAATGGTCAAACCCCAATAAGGGATTTAAAAACAAATTCTCATAAGAAGTTCAAAACTATCAAGCATAAACCTATTAGGGACCTATTCCTCTCTCAAAATCGTAATACAAGATTTACCTTGTAGTTTCATAATAAATGTGTTGATAAGATACTAAACTAATACTCACCAGACATTCATATACGATATTATCCATCAAGGTCCAATTAACAATAATCATTTATGTGTCAATGAACAACACAAAAATCAACCAGATTAGATAACCTAATGTGGAAATATAAACCCATGTCATATCTATGGTAAAATAAATAACTATCAATACTGACCAACATGTGTTATTACCATAATATAATGGTTCGCTTAAGTAGAATGTCTTTCAATTAAATATTGGAAAAACCTTCATAGGTTGTTAATAACAAATTAAAATCCAAACTAATAAAAAACCAAAAATGGGACCAATACATGAGTATCATGTTACCTATTGAACTATTGGGGTCATTCCACCTCTCGTTCTTGAGTACTGAGTCATCGACCTCACCACTAAACATCACACCATATATTCACGAATCCTTCCATTAGATGTAAATATATACAAATAAAATCAATTGTATAAAATCATACAAAGAAACTATATAAGAAAAAAACATCTAGGTTTTTCTCAACACTTTAAAAAATTGTCCTTCATTGATTATAATAATCATACACATTCAATCCTATAGCATTTGAATATTATGTTCCAAATATGAATCATGAGATACCTCTTAACTCTGCCGACCACGTGTTATATAAATCACCAATTTCCTTTCAATAGAAAAGATCTAGAAATCCAAAAATATATAATAAAATACACACAACATGTGTTTATCTCAATCTAAATGTCCTATAAAACTCTAATGTACTATATTAAAAACAAAAATCCCATATCCTTGGAAACTATTACTTATTTACAGATTAAATTTTCTCAACTCATTAGTCTAATATCCATGAATGGTTCTGAAATATCCATAACACTCCTATATAAAAATCCTAAACTATAATCCTGGTGGAAATGAACAAAATTGAAAACCATTTTTGACATTTGGACCTACATGATGTTAATATAATGCCTTGATCCATATCATCAAAAGGCCTAAAGCACACTTCTCCGCATATCAGAGGCTACTTAAGAGCATTGAGGGTCTAGAAGGTGGTAGTGGGGAAAACATTCCCTCATATCAAAGTGAGAAAAAATATAAATAACAAGATAAAATCTATTATAGTAACATTCATTGTGAAGTAGAATTAAATAAACTAAATGATAAGAATGATGTAATAATAAATGGAATGTGTTAAAGTCCTAAATTAAAATTTCATACAAATAACATAGATCACCAACTCGGTTGATGATACATACATCTGTTCATAAAATAATTTAAAATAAAATTATAATTCTCTACTACTAACTATGATCTAAACCACATAATTAGTCCCCATAAAAGTGTCATGATTCTCCAGTGAATTTAAAGAATCCACATGGGAGGTTGTACTTGATCAAGCAACTCGAGAACTTATCCTTATCCGTCATGTATTTGTTATCAACCTATAGAGAATACATAAAGTATGTACAGACACATAGGTTCATGTATAGGGGTGAGAAATAATCTCATTATTCCACCCCAATGGTGAACCTATAAATTGGTTGTAAAAAGTGTGAGCTCATGAAATTTTTTCAGCATAGTTAAGGCACAACTAAAATGAAAAATAAAATAAATCAGGTAAAAATATAGTTGATCCCTTAATATATGATCCCTATCTACAATGAAATGTTACATCATGTATATATATAAATGTATATATATTGATATATATATTGATATATATATATATGTGTGTGTGTGTGATTATGGAGAAAAATAACAAAAAACAATAGAAGTTGATCCTTGGGTCTGTAATCCCAATCGTTTGGACATCTTGTAAAAATGAAATTGGGTTGGATCTCATACCAATCAAGCCATATATAATTAATGAAACCACTATTTATCTAATCTATATAAAATATATCTACTTTAACCAGCCATAGAAATTTATATGTGGAAGATACATCACCACAGGGGGGATACATGTCCTGACCCTAGGTTCACTTATATTCACCTGTATTCACTATAATAAAGGATTCTGTATACTGATGTGAAATTCTATAAATAGTTTCTATGATTGATTCCCTACCACTCAATCCATGTGAATCCAGTATGATGTCCAAATCCTAGGTTTTGGTCTATAATAAATCATTACATCATGTATTAGATATGAATTACGTGGAATAACCTTAGGAGATCTATAAATATAATTCTCTCTATATCGAATTACATGATTAATATATATTTATACTAATAGACCAATACCCCAATACATAATAGGTACATATGGGTGATGTAGTAATGGTTTGTCCACTCGACCCTCGGGGGAATCCTAGGTGTCACATGAGGAGAGCATAATAATCCATCGATTATGTGTTACATCAACATTGAGGACCACCATGTATACCACAAAAATCAAGAAACCATTTAGGGTTAGTGTAGTAATCCCCATCTCTATAGTATCACAATCACAAAGGACACGATTCCCGAACATAAAAATCATAGGGATTATATACCTGAATATAAAAATCATAGGGATGCCATGAAAAATTACTATATTCAATATGGCTAAAAATATAAATATGGGGAACTATATTTTGGAATCCCAAAAATATTAAAATCAACAAAAACATTATCAGTTGAAACCTGTGAAATATGTATGAGAATCCAAACAATATAGAAATAAATAAAATACTTAGAAGATAGTTCCAAGGAAATACTTAATGGCATTTTAATAAGAAGGGTCAAACCATGTTAGGATCATCAGCCACAAACTGTGAAGCACCTATATTATGAATCACTAAATCGGTAGTAAACTAGTGAATGCACAAATAAATGAGTAAAGGAGGATAAATGCCTAATATCACCACTGCTACATCATCCTCAAAAGAATATATGTTTGGTTTGATTTATAATGTGAAAATCACCACTATCCCTACCCAAACCCCTATCACACTAGCTTAGCGTTGATCAAATATTAGGGAAACCATTGGGTCCCCTATGTCAAGACACGGAAAAGGAATCCTAGTAAAGATCCTTAGAGATGGTACATGGGAAGGGGGATATTAAATGACACCTTAAATAACCATATATATAGTAAAATTAATTAAGTATGATATCTTCATGACGGAAAATATGTATAGGGATAATACATGGGATTCCCTTTATCATCATAAAAGTGAAGGAATCCCATATGAGACCCTCAATCACATTAAAAGCTAGAGGTATCCAACACATAGTCCTATAAGTAAAAAAGAAAAGATGAAATTATTTCCTAAATGCAATGTATTTGGACATTAGACTAGATTGAAGGAAAGTGGAACACCTTATTTTGAGGATCTCACTCTTAAGAGACTACTGAATTCGATTACTATAAAAAGAACCTCTTTATCTTGGAAAATGGAAAAAATGATTCCAATGAATTATAAAATCACATCATGGTTAGTTGCATAATGATATATGTGTAAAAAATAAATAATGGTATATTCATGTTTCGAAATTTAACTCGAGAATAATGTTATGAAAAATTCTCAAAAGGGTAGTGAGGGAGGAGTACAGGGTGTGTATACCATGGTACACTATGTATACCCTTAAATATGTACCTAGGAATGTAATTTAGTTGAACTTAGTGTGTATAACCCATTTATGTGGAATGTAAGTAAGTTACAAAACATTTACCCTAAATAAAATACCTACATGTATACCTCACATGTCTTAGCAATGTACTTTTCTTAGATGTGCACCTCTAAATGGAATTAGACTCACACAAGGTATGTGTACTCAACATGGTCTTGTGCCCATATAGGGGATTTATTCCTGGATTCTCATCTACATAATGATGTAGAATTATACATCATTTATAACCCATACATGATGTGTAATTATAAAATTCCATATTCCCATAACAAGAATAACACACTACATATGTTCCAGAACCAAACACTATTTGATTTACATTTCCGAACAAGAAAACCTAGCAATCAGGTGGAAACCATGTTTTCTCCTCAAACATAACAGATCAACCCTATAGGTGTCTTAAAAAGTGATAATAGGGCTCCAAAACATGGAGATTTTAAATATAGGTGGATTTATAACAAATAATTAAATCAAACTTATTTTGAGTTGATTCTTTTATAGCTTCTCCAGTTTCCACGATCCAAGGTTTTTGCATGCTGATCCAGCTCCTATATAGTTCTGTAGTGGTATCTCCCCCCTCTCCCTCCCTCTATCCATATATATATATATATATATATATATATATATATATATATATATATATATGTTTATATTTTTATCTCTTATTTTCTCTCTTAGTCACATAGAGGAGACCCCACTTGTCATAGTGGAGAATCCACATGATGGGTGATAATAAATGAATAAAATGATGTTAAACTAAAGAAAAATAAAAAAATAAAAAAAGTCTCGAGCTTGACCCCCACACCCAACACGAGTTTATGCATCACATTTGAAAACTACTCAGTCTAGACTCATAATATAAGAGGTAGGATGTTAATCTAATTCTATGTAAATAAGATATCTTTGAATGAACATCTCCAAATAAGTTAATTTTTAATTAAAATAATATTATGTATTAATAATTCCAAAAAATTAAAATGGTTGATAATTTTACCAAACACCTTTGATAACGTAAAAAATATTCTAAGGATAACATAGTGGTCATAAAAATTATCCAAGGTAATCACCCCATGGATAATGGTCATTTTATCCCTTATAATCATCTCGAAGATAAAATTGATATTTATTCTCAAATATCCAGTATAGAAAACCACTTGTCTTTACATATTATTTCCACTTAGTTGTACCCTTTAGTCACTAGTTTAACATTATTCGTAGTAATAATGCAATGATCATCCTATTTATTTCTAAAAATTATTTTTGTTCTGGTAATATTGTAATCAGAGGCTCTATATGCTAATTCTCATACATTTTCTCTCTTGAAATAGTTTTTCTATTCATTTATCACCAAAACTAATATACACCATTTTATTATTTTTTATGTTTATATAAATATATTGAAATAAAAATTTAGGGAATTCATCAAGGTTCTATAGTCTTCTTATTTATATAATCTAATAGTATATTCATATAATAATATAATAGATGGGATTATCTTTCTAGGTTTCATGTTGATTAGGAATCACACTTTCATGTTAATTGATAGCCCTCCTTTCTGGATTGGGTTAACTAAAAAAATTCTATATAATAAACCAATAAATTATCAAATATTGGTTTATGCCTCATTTAATCATAAGAATCATTTATCTCAAAATATTTAGTCCTTTTATGATCAAATAGACCACTTTCATCAAATTTCAATTGAGATGAATCTTCAAGAATCATTGATATTTTGTTGGAAATTCTATAAGCCTTAGCTGTAATAGAATTAAAAAATTTCCCACTATAATAATTTGGATCAAATTTACCATGATTACCCTTGGTGATAAAAATATAAATATCTCATTAGAATACATTTAATTGTACAATTTTTTTTACTATTTTCCATTTTTATAGGGTTTTTCATCAAAATTGGGCTAATTATACTCTATTAAGGACATGTTAGGATGTTTTTGAAAATTAACCCTAAAAGGAAGAGAAAATGTTAAATTAAAAAAAACAGTCTTATCTATTTATTTCATGTTCAAATTCCTCCTTTAATTAATACCATTCTATTCAGGTGTCTTAGGGGAAGAAAAGGTATGTTTGATACCCTATTTTTTAAAATAGGAATCAAACTAACAATTGTCAAATTAGTTCCAATGGTCACTTATCAAAAAAAAAATAACTATGGTAACTTATCATTTGTTTAAAAATTTATAAACACTCATAAAAACATAACAAGCATCACTTATGATACAGAGAAGGAAAATTAAGGAAAATAAAAAAAATAAAAAAAATAACACATAAAAAATATTTTCTTTATAATATTGTTGATCAAGATGGTACCAAAAAATCTAGAGGATAAGTTCAAAAATCCTAGAATTAGAAAAAATATTTAATTTATTTAAAATGTATCTTTTATTTACATCCTATTTAGTATACATCACACATTTTATCCTTATTCAAATTACGATGAGGAAAATGTGAAGTGAAATTTTTCTAATATAATTTTATCTAATAATATAGATTAAAATGTGCATATATTATATTCCAAAAACATGATTCATTTATTTGAAAATTTAAACATTTTATGTTTTTTATATATAAATAATTATTAATTAGGGTATTTTCTTTCTCAGTTCTATGTTCAATAAATTTTAGGATTGTTTTATTAAAAATAGAGCATTCATTATCAAATAATTCGACAAAATAATCATCATAAACATTTGAGATGTATTTATTAGGTTATGTTTCATTAATTTCATGATAAAAATTTTATTCATGTAAAATGATTAAAAATTCCCAAAATATTTAGCTCTATTATTTTGAACCATAACATCATCACTGAATCAGAAAAAGCATTTATCAAATTTGAAAAAGGAATTGAAATTTGAGAAATATCCACTCAAATTCATTTCTAAATCATGATCCATGTGGAATTTTTCATTAATGATATTATAAAACATTATATATCAAAAAATATAAAAATAATTGTTTTTTTCATATTCACTTAGAGATGGAGATGTTAGCAACCAATGATTTGGTAGTCCAAATCATCTTATGCTATTAAAAAATTTCAACACTAAATTTTGATTAATTTCATGAAATACCTGAATTAATAACTTCATAGATGTGATAATTTCATTAACAATAAAAATTAACCTAATTTAATAGTTCTCGATTATGGAAAATAATAACATTAGACATGTTTTTTAAATAGACACAAAATAATTCAAATGCAGAATTTAATTTTCCCCCGTGATTTTTCTTCAACCATTTACTTAAAGGATTTATTGTTACTAGTGATTTTATTTCAATAATTTTATCCCTCCTTACAAATAATAGAGGAATCCAAATGCGATTTCCCTTATTTTGGAAAAAAATTCAATCATATTACCATGTTCACCACATGAATCTATATAATTATCTAACATAACTTTTAGGTATAATTTTTTTTAATTTAACTCTACTTTTTACAAGAAACAATATTATAATAATTTTGTATGTATTGTTTTATTTTCTAATCATTCATATTTTTTTTATTATCATGGTAGTTTATTCATTATGTTATTCAAATAAGTTTTTTTTCAAAATTGTATTCAATATTGAAAGAAAAAATATATATACCATATTAGAGTGTTCTATAAAGAACATGTTAGAATTTTTATATGAGATATAAATATATGATATATAGGATTATCATAAATTTAAACCTAAAAAACTCAATATAGAATTTATATCTCTATTATATACTTTTTTAGTTTTTATTTATAATCAAATTTATTTTTTATTGAATTTGGGGGAATTATGGGCTGATATATCTATGATTCTATCACTCAAAACAGTTGTTTTTTTATAATTTGATTCATAATTTATGTATATGTTAAATAATTTCTTGAATCAACTTCTCTTATTATAGAACGTTTTTGCAACATTGGAAAATGTATCAATCTCACAATTAAAAGCAGAAATATTTAATGTATCTTCATTATATGAATGAACAATTTTTAGTCATTTTCTCTTCCTATTATCATTTTATGTTCAATAATTCAAATAAGAAGTATCATTTTTACCATTATATCATAACCATATTCTATATCCATTTATAGAAAATACATCAAGAGGGTTTAAATGATATTCTTGATTGTGAAATAATTTATATTAGTAGATTTCGTAAAGGTAGTTGAGATTGAACTCCACTTATATTTTAGCAATATGGGGACTATATTTTCTTTATTAGGTTTATGGATTGGTACACTAATAAAATAAATATTATTCTTAATATCTTTTAAAATTACAATAATTTGATATATTATTTCTCCATAAAAAATATTGAATATATCAAACATCATCATTACAGTGATGTATCTATGTAATATCACGTTATTAGTTCCATTATATTCCACCAATATATTATTCCACATCTCATGTGTTTTAACACACTGATAATCACTATTAAAATTGTAACACCTGAAGCTTCCACAGTACACTCCTCTTTGAATAATACAGTAGCGTGTGTTGTACGCAACTACGAGTTCTTACACACCACAACCAATCAAACTAGTCGTCATTAATAGTAATAACCACGTTTTAAAATTATATAAACTTTATCATTTAAAGTGGACTTCCTTTTTGGATTCCGAATATCGAAATTATCCTAGGGTAAAATTTTGGTATTTTTCTGAAAACAATCTATTTTTGAGGAATAGTGAAAAACACTGAGTTATAGTTTAAAACCGTTTTTTTAAATAATTATTTATTTTATTTAAATTTATTTTAGGTCAAAATAGATACATAATACCTATATAAGTTCAATTTAATTCACTGGAGTCAGTTTATAATAATTTTAGATATATGAAAATTTTATTTAACTTTTCACCGTCTTTTACCCATCTCCTAAAAGAATTTACAAGTTCACATAAAATATAATTTTACCTGTTCTGTGAGTGGAATTTCAAAAATCTGAGAGAAATAGTTAATATCAAGTAGTAAAATGTGGTTCAATAAGATAAGAATAATTTTTGGTGAATAGTAAGTTTTTACTTTTATTTACCACGTTTAAAAGTAAATATGGTAATTAGGGGTAAAAATGATATTATTATTACCGTAACACATGTCTTAATTCTATTGGCTAAGTATTAATCAACCAAAAAACCTTATATATAACATATGAACCTCTTTGGTCAACTTGGATTAGATTAGGACATTTATTATTATTTAATTCAAAGAAGAGTGAAAAGAGATAAAATCAGTGTTAAATAACTAAAACATTTTTAATATAGGGGTATACATAAGATAAATTTGATTATAAATATTCATTATAAATATAAAAATATTTCCTAAATAATTATATTTTATTTATAATTTTTATACAATAAATAATTTAATTTATTTATGACATAATTATGATGCAGTAATTAGAGTATTAATGAATGATTAAGATAATTGATATTATAAATACCCAAATAAATGTAATTTGAAACTTTTTATGAATTAAAATTATTTTCTAGGTTAATATGACATATTAGGATTTGTTATATGAATTGTTTTGATGTAATAATATTTTTATGAATTTATCAAAAACAAAATACCCAATAGTGTCAAAATTGACATAAAAGAGTATTTAAAAGAAATATTATATTATTAATTGATATTCTATTCCTAAAAATCTAATGTTTGGCCAAAGGACATATATCATGATAGGTGTATAATTAATGGACCACATGGGGGTTGATTGGAAGTTTATAGTAAGTTTATTGACCATATAATATAAAAATACAAAGAGACATGGTAAATGTCAAACTAATTATCTATGAGTTAAAGGTAAAAGATAAGGTTAATAAAGTGACCCAAACAGGTCTAAAAATTATTGGTTAAGTGGATTTCTACCCATAACCACCATATCCACTAAATAAATCAATTTTTAGACATTATAAACCGAATATGAATTTATTATAAAATAATTTTTTCTGTTTTTCCTAAGGTGCCACTCACCCCTCTTATAAAAGGGAACTCCACCTTCACTCTAATTCACACCTTCTTATCCATTTGGATCGACCAAAAACTACCCAAATACCCTCTGAACTATCCTATATTCAACCTAGATGCCATAGTTTGATCATAAAGTCATCTTAACGAGCCATTTTGATCAAATCAAAAGAAAGAACCCGAAGAAGAGGGAATGATTTCACCACCCACTGGTACAAAAACCATTATTTATGTCGGTTTTTTTGCTTTTTAACGTCGGTTTTTAAGCGACGTTATTGCGAGTAACATTAAAAATATGATTTTTTACATCGGTTATTTAATAACTGACTTAAAAATGGGGTAATATAGTATTTAACATCAGTTTTTAAAAAACCAATGTGAAATACATTCTGGAAAATGGCGATAAGAAGCCATTTTTTACATCGGTTTTTTAAAAAACCGATGTTATAAGTCATTTTTTACAACGGTTACTTAATAACCGATGTTAAAAGTAATTTTTTACATCGGTTATTAAATAACCAACGAAAAAAATGTTTACTATATTGTAGAAAATTTTCTAAGATTTTATTTGACAGGACATAGAGCTCAAACGGATTTACGGATCAAAAGTTATGACCATCAGAAGTTTGATATTGTTTTCGAGGGAAGATCGAATGAGCCAACCGTAACTTCATATTAGAAGGATTTTTTGAATCCGTAGGGGGGTTTGCAGTTTTATCATGATATAAAGAATCATCCATCATTATAATAAATTAAAAATCGTTAAATGATATATCAATTAAGAAAACTACTCATATAAAATATAAATCATGGGAAAATAATTACAAATACCTTGATGAGGTCGCGGAAATAAGAAATCGTTGATTCACATTGAAGATAAAACAATTTGATTCGGTGTAACGATGATGGTTGAATGAAATGATCATAAAATGGTATATCAATTAAGAAAATAAATCATAAAAACCCTAAATCATGGATGTATGATTAAATATACCTTGACGAGATCGCGGAAAGACGAAATAATTAACTCACGTTCGAGAGAAAAAGAGTCAATTTGGGGGAACAATAATGGTTTAAATAAATGATCTTCAAATTAGGATGGGTATAGAATGCAAACATATAATTGATATTTTATGAGAAAATGCAGTATTAAAAATTTTAGGCGGCAATTCAAATTTTCGATGTCGTGATGTAAAAAAATGGAAATTTCACGTTCGCGGGATATAAAAAATATCATTCACGTCGGTTTTATGATAACCGGCGTCAAAATATATTAAAATTTTCACTTATTTTTCACGTTGGTGATTATAAAACTGACGTGAAAAATCAATCTTCATCACTCTTTCACGTCGGTTATTAAATAACCGACGTGAAAAATCGATTTTCATGACTTTTTCACGTCGGTTATTTAATAACCGATGTTAAAAGGTATTTTTTACGTCGGTTATTTGATAACTGACAAATAAAATGTCTACAAAAATGTACTTCGTTTTCCAAGCTTTAATTTGACAGGTCACAGAGCTCAAACGGAGTTACGAATTAAAAGTTATGGCCTTTAGAAGTTGGACATCCTTATGACATCGTTTAGAGATGATCAACTTCTGAAGGCCACAACTATTAATCCGTAACTCCGTTTGAGCTTTGTGACCTGTCAAAGTAAATCTTGAGAAATGAACTACATTTTTGTAAACATTTTTCACGTCTTTTATTTAATAACCGACGTGAAAAATAAGTGGAAATTTTAATATATTTTCCTGGAAAAGGATTTTTCACGTCGGTTATCTAATAACCGATTTGAAAAAAGTTTACAAAAATGACCTTCATTTTCCAAGATTTAATTTGACAGGTCACGGAGCTCAAACGGAGTTACGGATTAAAAGTTATGGCCTTTAGAAGTTGGACATTCTTAAGACATTGTTTAGAGATGATCAACTTCTGAAGGCCATAACTTTTAATCCGTAACTCCGTTTGAGCTCCGTGACATGTCAAATTAAAGCTTGAGAAATGAACATAAATTTTTGTAAACATTTTTCAGGTCGGTTATTAAATAACCGACGTGAAAAAGTCACGAAAATGGATTTTTCACGTCAGTTATTTAATAACCAACGTTAAAAATAAGTGAAACTTTAATATATTTTCATGGAAAAGGATTTTTCACGTCGGTTATTTAATAACCAATGTGAAAAATATATTTTCATGACTTTTTCAGGTCGGTTATATAATAACCGACGTGAAAAATCAGATAAAATGGATTTTTAACGTCGGTTCTTATATAACCAACATGAAAAATCAGCAAAAATGTATTTTAATGTCCGTTATATAATAACCGACATGGAAAAGATATTTTTAGATATTTTCACGTCAGTTCTAAAAAAACTGACGTGGAAAATGGTGGTGTAAAAAAAGGTTTTTGTACTAGTGACCCTCTTTCAAGTTCTATTCTTCTTCCACTTCCTTTTTCTTTGTTATTTCCATTATAAAATAATAACTCAAATATATTCTATATACTATGATGTTATAATAATAATCGTATAACCAAATTCATTATTCTATTCACCCTTTGAATGACATATCACCATACGCGCATACATACGGCTTACCGCCTCCACGTTATTGTGTAATTGTTATTCAATACATTATTATTTGGATGGGTATAATAATGATGTGTATATGATGTAAATAATAAATATAACATGATATGGATTATGTATATATTATATACCAACCAATTATATAAAGAATGATATTTTCGCTTGTGCATACATACAGATTACCGTCTCCATGACACGATGAGATTCATTTCCAAGTTCACCATTCATCGATGATTATAAAAATATATATTACTAATAATTATATAATATAAAACATATTAATGATACTGGAGATATATATATTTATATATATAAGTATTTATGTACTTATATATATCTTATTCACTTACTTCCATTCAATACAATATGAAAACGGAAACAGTGTTTATGCGTACGTACGGACTACCGTATCCATAAACAGTGTTTTACATTTCATATATATCTCTATTATACATATTTATATTCTAAATATATATGATATATAAATAATTTTTTATATTCTTGAAGTATTTAAATCATGATCTATGTGATACAACTATGAGTAACAAAATAAAACATGTACGATAAAAAAATCGATTATTACCCGAAATATTAATATACCATGGAAATTATTATTAAATGGGTAGTGTAAAGTCATAAATGAATAATGTATGATATCATAAATATTAATATGGTTCTGGTATAATTTAATAACATACTATAGTCTTCATACAGGAGGTTAACGTACCCTCGACTAATGGAAAGTGCAAGGTAAGGGGTTTTCATCTCACTCCTTATTCCCGTGAGATTCGTACCATATTGCCACTATAAACTTTTTTGTGGTGTATGTACTGCCCAGAATTGTATTCATTGTGTAATAAACTTTAATTTATGTGTATTTACATATTTATTGTATGATACCCCTTCCATGGGGTGTATGTTTCGTAAGTTACCAAATTGGTATGGGTTAATTTCACAATCTCTTTATTATCCGAGGTTGTTTTTACATAAGTATCTACTGGGAAATATTTATTATACATGTCCATGTATCATGAATGAGTTTTCAAATGGATTATTTTAAGGGACATTTTTACTAAAACATCATTTCAAATGTATTAAATATTTATTCTTCTAAATATTTTTCAGTAATGTCCATGTCTTCAAAATGGTTTTTAATTATTAATTTATATAGACATGAATGTTTTTAAAATGTTAATTCCTGTAAAAATATTCAAAGTGGTATGGGACACTTTGATTAAAAAATTTCTTTAAATGAAATCTTTTCTAAATTGTGTGAATTTTAAATGTTTTCATGAAAAAGAGGTATTTCTCTCAAAGAGTTTTACAAATCATTTTCTTCTATGTCAAAATCCTTTTATGGATTTTAATCTTTTTTTGAAGTTGATTTATCATGATAAAAATCATCCATATTATGTTGATGGTTTTGTGATATGTGTGATTGTGGATGTGTTATTTTTATACCATTCATGGTTTTTGGGTAAAGTATTGACATATCGTACGCAAGTTTCAATACGAATGTTTATGTTATGTTTAGAATTTTTCATACGAGGAATGTGTTGGTCATAGTAAGTGATGGGTATAGCCCGCTATAGCTCCTTGATGCACTAGTAGGTTTAATGAGACAAAATAGTGTCTTGGCACAAGGCCTTGACAGAATCATATTTGTAGTCTTGGTACAAGGCCTTGACTATGTGGTTATGATAGTCAGGCATTATGCATTCCATCATTATGAAAGTGGCTATTGATATTGCATGTGATTATTCGACTAGTAGAATATCCATGTGAATAATTAAATTGAATTACTTCATTTTATTTTTTCCATATTAGGCTGAAGTTCATGTTTAAAAGGATTTTGTTTTAGTTATACATTGCCTTAAATGTTTATGCTTATTTATGATTTTTTCCGCTATATTGTTATCTTTACTGAGCATCTGAGCTCACCCCTTTCTATTTTTTATTTTTCCCAGGATTCCATGAAGTGTATTGTGATTGATATTCATGGTTAATACAAGGGAATAATGGCATTCATAAAGGATTATTTATGTTGTTTTGTATGTTATAAAGTGTAATGTAACATTCATGTATGTAATCTATTTTCCAAGATAGCTAAACTGATCGGTCCTTTGGGACATGATTCCTTGTAATCATGCTAGTGTATTAAAATATTGCACCGAAACTGGGTAACTGGGGTCGGGGCATTACAGTTGGTATCAGAGGAAGTTTAGAAATAACCTTGGAAAGTAGATTTAGATAAACTCATATTAGATCACATTACCGTAAGATAGAATTTGAAGATTAGTATAGAGGATCTTCCGAGAATTTTTATCATGTAGAGATTTTGTGAGTTTTCCAAGAAAATAAATCCCTATCTAGATACGAGCAGGTAGACGCGGCTCTGGAATAGATATACCTAGGGGTAAAACCCAAAAACCATGCTTTGATCTAGACTCGAACGAGAACGGGTGCATGACAACGGGCCTTGATTCACTATTGGTTACGACACTCCTGGGGGATATGATTAGGATAATTCTCATTTTATTTACAAATAATAATGAATGGTTTATGAGTATATACTACCTCAAGGAAAACAATGTTATGATTATAGATTATATCCATAAATCATTCAATTTATGATAGGTATTTTACCAGTTTGGAATTATTTATTGCAATTCATAAACTAACATAATTTATGCCATTGTATAGAAATGGTGCCCATTAGAAGGAATGTGAACTCCATTAATATGTATGATCCAAAGAGTAAGAAGGATCATATCATTCACGGTGTTAATCAAACATTTAGAAGGTAAATAGTCTCCCATGTATTCCCAACATATGAAGAAATAATATCATGTTTTAATAAGATAAGTAAATAATTCTCTGAGTCCTATGTCTTTTAAGGGAAGTAAGAGAAGAAAAGGATGGAAGAGAGAAAGACGGATAAACGGAAGAGTGAAAGAATAATTTTCCCATACGGGATAATTGTGGGAAGAAAAAACATGGAACATTCCTGAAGGGAATGTGAATTTGTTTTAAGTGTGGAAAAAAAGGACACCATGTACGTGACTACAAGGGTAAGAAAAAGTTTTCAAATTTACAATGATTCATCTACTAGGAGTTGGGACACTATGTGAACCAATGTCCAAATCATCATATTATTCCCCAAATGATGGTATTGGGTAATAATCAAGTTATTATACTAACACATATAGGGAGGAATGATTAGAGTTCTTATGTTGTTATTAGAAAATTATGCCATTTTAGTGTTGTATCAATAATGTACTGGTTATAATAATTATGGAGTATATAAGGATTGTACTTCAGTACTATTTTTTGAGGACATGAGATTATATGGTTTTAAGAAAAGTGAATTAATAATAAGATACACTTTTTTTAAAACACATGGTTGAAGGAAAGAAAATCCTTAATATGGTTCTAATTGTAGGACCCTGGGACACCCTGAGAGGGGAGGGGTGAATCAGGGTGTCAAATATGTCTTCTTAAAGTTGTGGATATTGTTCCCACATTGGTAGTAAATACTTAAACCTATATTATGTATATGATCAGCAATGAAACATTCACATGCACAGAGATAATAAAACAATTTTACTTGGTTCACCACAAAGGGCTACATCCAAGGAGCATACACTGACAAGTTGCCGGTTGTACCAATTTCCACAAATCATCACTAGATTTGGATTATAGAGGTTCGAGCACAATCACTCTGTCCTAGGCTCACTGCCTTTATAAAGGTTCAGGGACAGCTCACTACTTCCCTTGGGTCACTCCCGTTGACACCCCCTGGCTCCCTACCGTTGGTGAAATCACACTCAGTTTATAGACGTGAAGGTCTCATCAATAGATAGACATGAAGTTCTGTGTCTCCTATTCAGAATGAGACATTTCTTGCATCAGGGTTCAGAGTTGATGCCCTTTTTAGTTCAATCCTTCTTCTTTAGTGCAATGACTGAATGCATTAGATCCCATTGTCTTCATTTTCCAGAATCACAATCACTTGTGTGATTTCACAATAAATGATGCTCTGTTGAAGTCCAAATTTCATCCACTGATGATTACCCATTTTTCCCTTGTCCACTAGGCGAACAACCTTTGGAAAGAGCCTTAGAAAAGTACCCTACTTCGGAAGGCTCCCAATTTTGGAAACCTCAAACAAGTCTTCGCGGAGCCCCTAACTTTTCACGAAGCTTAATCGCGAAGCTCAATCACGAAGTACCCTCGCGATGCACAAGCCTTCGCAATGTGTGGCTGTCACGAAGAACCTGCCTCTTCACAAAGCTCACTGAGCCAACGCGAGGCACATGAATTTCGTGGGCTAGAATAGCCGTCGCGAAGCTCCTCTTTCACGAAGCACACTACCTTCACGAGTGACCTTTGTGAACTGAGAGCAAAGGATTTTCTTTGAGATCTCTCTCTTCTTCTCTCGAGGGGGTCGACCTGTATTTATAGGAAATTCCACTGACCCTCGATCTTTCCACGTGAAGTCAATGCCACATCATCTCAAATCGTGAAGCTCTGAAGTTCCCACCGGAATTCTCTCAAAATCGTGAAGTACTACGGAAATTTTCCATTCGCGGAGCTCGTCGTAATCGCGGAGAATCTCGTTAATTACTTCTCACCTTCGCCGCAATGCTCTCTTGCAAATCCCTTCATCGCCGCGAAGCTCCCTTGCAAATCCCTTCATCGCCACGAATCTCTCCAGCCTCTGCCGTTCGCGAAGCTTGACGTAATCGCGAAGAATCACTGCCTCCATTCCTCTGGTCTTCATGAGATCCAATCCATGCATCCCATCTTTGTTAAACTCATGCCCTTTCCATATTAAATTTTGATCTTCATGGTAATCCACTTTTCGCGATGCTCACCAACCTCCAAATTTTGGACCACAAAAATTTGAAACACAATGGAAAACGGCACCACCTTGTATCTTCTCTTTTTGTTCGCGTCCAGATCATCCATTCCTTTGTCGATGTTCCTTGAATAAAACATGGATAATTATCCACATTCCTTGAAATCGACATGCCACCATTGAATCTCCTTTGTCAACAATTTTGTATGTCGTCTATTTTCTTTGTCAACAAGTACGATCACCTCATTAACACTTCGTCTCGGTGATATGTATCCTTCAGCAACTCTTCTACTTTTATCACAAACTCCACTATTGTGATATGTATTCTTTGAAGGAATAGCTTCAGTATCATCATCTTCTATGATAATGTTATGTGCATGGCTATCGCAGAATTCCAATCATTGCACAAACTTCTTAGAATTCCAATCATTGGCACATTGTCTTCTTCATCAACCATCATGATCTACTTCATGAAAACCATGTGATTCTATTCATCAATAAGTCTCTTGCATGGTCTTAATGCAATCATGAGTAATTGCATGGTATTCATCAAAACCCATGGTTCTCATGCAATAATGAGGAATTGCATGGTCTTCATCAAAACCCATGGTTCTCATGCAATAAGGAGGAATTTCATGGACTTCATCAAAAAACCCCATTTTTCTTTAATCATCCTCAGATGTATTACACCTCACATTCTTCATTGTTGTAAACAATGTATCACCTTTGACACATGTTCTTTGAACTTACGATCAGTACAACAATCGTCTGAATCACCATTCCTCTACTTCAGCGGAGTACTTCATGATCTCCTTAATTTTGATCTTCCAATCCTCCATTTAATTGGAGTACTTCTTGATCTCCTTCATTTTGATCTTCATTGACAACTATTGACAAAAAATAAAAACATATACACAAAGTGGTTCCAACACTAATAATGAGGTAGTGATTTTGGAATAAGAGATAGTTGATTTTGGTAATTCAGGATGTTGCGGTGTTGTAAAAGAATACATGATGAAGGCGTTCACATGTTATTGCCTGGAAAAAAGGATCCTCATTATGTTTAACTTCCTTATAAATTTTGGACTGAGAGTTTGGATATAAGTATTTTGGATAATTCTAAAGGTTGGACTGGATTAAGTTTGAAATTGGATACTATTGTTAAGGTTATTTTTGGATTTCCATAAAAAGGACAACCCGGAGGTCGTGCGGCAACCCGTCGTGTCCGGCAAGGCCGGAAGACTCGAACCCACAACCGAAGGGCGAAAAGGGTGTATCACCTACCACTGGACCACGTGATGTCTGGGATTGAATAATGTAGTCTTTTAAAAAAATCTGGTAGATGATTTATAAATTCATTTTTTGAACCCTATACGAATAGGATAAATATAATATTATTTTTAAGTTCTATTATCATTGAGAGTGAATGATGAGTTTGTGGTAGAAATTAGTTAAAGGATGGGACTCTACTTGTAAATTTTATTTTTTTTCTTCTCTTATTCTATGTAGAAATTAATTCTTATATTTTAGTGAATGCATATTAAAACAAAAAACATGCTATCCTAATACAATATGTTTTTTTGAACCAATGGTATTTTTAATCATCATAGATTGATGAATTTAAGGCCCTTAATTTTACACTTGTTTATGATTGATGACTTCAATCACTACCTATAAATATTTACATTTTCCCTCCAATTATATGTCTCTAATTTCCACCAATGTTCTCATAATCAAGATCATAATTTGTTTGTGACCCTTTCATTTCCCTTTTCCTTTTATTAAGACTAAATTTTATCAACCTAATTTTTGATGTGGGTTTTCCCAATGGTATTTTCTATTTTCAAACATTTATTTTTCAAAAATAATTTCAAATTGCGAGGAAACAATTTATTGAAAGATGGGAGAATGTAACGCCCCAAGATTCCACTGTACGCTCCTATTTGAATAATACAGTAGCGCGTGTTGTACGCAACTTCGAGTTCTAACACACCACAACCAATGAAACTAGCTGTTATCAATAGTAATACCCACTTTTTGAAATTATATAAATTTTAACTTTTAAAATGTACTTCATTTTTGGATTTGGAATATCAAAATTAGCCTAGGGTGAAATTTTTGAATTTTTATGAAAACTTTCAATTTTTGATGAATAGGGAAAAACACTGAGTTATAGTTTAAAACCGAATTTTTATTTAAATAATTATTTATTTTATTTAAATTTATTTTAGGTCAAAATAGATACATAATACCTATATAAGTTAAATGTAATTCATTAGAGTCAGTTTATAATAATTTTTTATATATAAAAATTTTATTTAACTTTTCACTGTCTTTTACCCATCTACTAAAAGAATTTTCAAATTCATATAAAACTTAATTTTACCACTTCTATGAGTATAATTTTAAAAATACGAGATACACTATTAATATCAAGGAGTAAAATGCGGTTCAATAAGATAAAAATAATTTTTTGGTGAATATTAACTTTTAACTTTTATTTACCACGGTTAAAAGTAAATATGATAATTAAGGGTAAAAATGATATTATTATTACCCTAAAACATTTCTTAATTCTATTGGATAAGTATAATTATATCAAAAACAACCTTAGGAATAAAAATTTTAACCTATTTGGTCTACTTGGATTAGATTAGGACATTTATTATTATTTAATTCAAAGAAGAGTTAAAAGAGATAAAATCAATGTTAAATAACTAAAAAAATTTAATATAGGGGTATACATAAGATATATTTGATTTTAAATATTAATTAGAAATCTATAAATATTTCCTGCATTATTATATTTTATTTCAAATTTTTAGACATTAAATAATTTAATTTATTTTTGACACAATAATGATGCAGTAATTACCATATTAAAGAAAGATTAAGATAATTGATATTATTAATAGCCAAATAAATGTAATTTGAGACTTTTTATGAATTCCAAAAATTTTATAGGTTAATATGACATATTAGGATTGGTTATATGAATTTTTTTCGAAGTAATAATTCTTATATGAATTTATCAAAAACAAAATACCCAATAGTTTCAAAATTGATATAAAATAGTTTTTAAAACAAATATTATACTATTAATTGATATTATATTCCTAAAAATATAAGGATCATACAAAGGACTTATATCATGATAGGTGTATAATTAATGGACCACTTTGGTTTCCATTGAATTTTATAGTACGTTTATTAACCATATAATATAAAAATACAAAGAGGCATGGTAAATGTCAAAGTAATGAACTAAGTGTTAAAAGTAAAAGATATGTTTCATAAAGTGGCCCAAACTGGTCTAAAAACTATTGTTTGAGTGGATTTATACACATACACACCTTATCCTTGAAATAAATCAATTTTTTTCCATTATAAACGGAATATGAATTTATTATAAAATAATATTTTCTGTTTTTTCTATGGTGCCCTTCACCCCTCTTATAAAAGGGCACTCCACCTTCACTTTAATTCACACCTTCTAAGCCATTTGGCTCATCCAAACCCTACCCATATACCCTATACACTATAATAACTTCATCCTAGAGGCCTTAGTTTGATCATAAAGCCATCTTAAGGTGCCCTTTTGATCAAATAAAAAGGAAGAACCCCAAGAATAGGTAATGATTTCACCACCCTCTTTCAAGTTCCGTTCTTCTTTCAATTCCTTTTTCTTTGTTGTTTACATTATAAAAAAATAACTCCAGTATATTATATATATTTTGATGTTATTATAATTATGGTATAACAAAATTCATTATTCTATCCACCCTTTCAAAGACATTTCACCATATGTGCGTACGTACGACTTACCGTCTCCACGTCGTGGTGTAATTGTTATTCAATACATTATTATTTGGATGGGTAAAATAATGGTGTGTATTTGATGTAAATAATAAATATAACATGATAAGGATTCTATATATATGATATACCATCCAATTATATAAATAATGATATTTTCACTCATGCGTACATACGGATTACCGTCTCCACGACATGATGAGATTCATTTCCAAGTTCACCATTCATTGACGATTATAATAATATATATTACTAATAAGTATGTAATATATGACATAGTAATGCTACTGGAGATATATATATTTTTATATATTTAAGTATTTATATACTTATATATATCTTATTCACTTAATTCCGTTCAATACTATATGAAAACAAAAACAGCGCTTATGCGTATGTACGGACTATCGTCTCCATAAATGGTGTTTTCCATTTCATATATATGCCTATTATACATATTTATATTCTAAATATATATGATATATAAATAAGGTTTTATATTCTGGAACTATTTAAATCATGATCTATGTGATACAATAAAGATAACAAGTTAAAACACGTAATATAAAGAAAGTGATTATTACCCGAAATATTAATATAACATGGAAATTATTATTAAATGGGTAGTATAAAGTGATAAATGAATAATGTATGATATAATAAATATTAATATGGTTCTGGTATAATTTAATAACATACTATAGTCTTCATACAAGAGGTTAAATGCACCCTCAACTAATGGAAAGTGCAATGTAATGGGTTTTCGTCTCACTCCTTATTCCCGTGAGATTCGTACCATATTGCCACTATTTTCTTTTTGTGTGGTGTATGTACTACCCATAATTGTATTATTTGTGTAATACACTTTAATTTATGTGTATTTACACATTCATTGTATGATACCTCTTTCATGGGGTGTATGTTTTGTAAGTTACCAAATTGGTAAGGGTTAATTTCACAATGTCTTTATTATCTGAGGTTGTTTTTACATAAGTATCTATTGGGACATATTTATTATCCATTTCCATGTATCATGAATGATTTTTCAAAGGGATTATTTTAAGGGACTTTTTTACTAAAACATAATTTCAATTGTTTTTAATATTTATTCTTCTAAATCATTTTCATTAATGTCCATGTCTTCAAAATGGGTTTTAAGGATTTATTTATATGGACATGAATGTTTTTAAATTGTTAATTCCTATCAAAAGATTCGAAGTGGTATGGAAAACATTGATTAAAAAATGTCTTTAAATGGATTTTCTTTCTAAATTTTGTTACTTTTAAATGTTTTCATGAAAAAGGGGGTATTTCTCTCAAAGATTTTTACAAATCAGTTTCATCTATGTCAAAATACTTTAATGGATTTTAAACATTATTTGAAGTTTATTTATCATGATACAAATCTTCCATATTATGTTGAAGGGTTTTTGATATGTTTGACTATGGATGTGTTATTTTTATACCATTCATGGTTTATGGTTAATGTATTGACATTTTGTATGCTAGTTTTAATACGAATGTTTATGTTATGTTTATACCTTTTCATATGAGGAATGCATTGGACTTAGTAAGTGACGGGTGGAGCCCTCTATAGCTCCTCGATGCATCGGTAGGTCCCATGAGACAAACTATTGTCTTTGAACAAGGCCTTGAAAAGATCTTATTTGTAGTCTTGGCACAATTCCTTGACTATGTGGTTATGATAGTCTGGAATTATGCATTCCATCGTTATGAATGTGGCTATTGATATTGAATGTGATTATTCGACTAGTAGAATATCCATGTGAATAAGTAAATGGAATTACTTCATTTTATTATTTCCATATTATGCTAAAGATAAAGTTTAAAAAGATTTTGTATTAGTTATACATTTCCTTAAATGTTTATGCTTATTTATGAATGTTTCCGTTGTATTGTTATCCTTACTGAGCATCTGAGCTCACCCCTTTCTATGTTTTATTTTTTCCAGGATTCCAAGAAGTGTATTGTGATTGATATTCAGGGTTAAGCCAAGGGAATAATGGAATTCATAAAGTATTAGTTAGGTTTTTTTCTATGTTATAAAGTGTAATGTAACATTCATGTATTCAATCTATTTTCAAAGACTGCTAAACCAATCGGTCCTTCTAGACTTGATACATTTTAATCAAGCTAGTGTATTAAAATCAACCACCGAATATGGGTAACTGGGGTCAGGGTGTTACTAAAATCATTTGGGTCGATTCCACATATGATAGAATTCACTTATTTTCACATTAGATCATATTATACATTTATTGTAGCATCCCATTTCACCAGATCTCCCTCATGGATTGTTCAAGGATTAACACTATTTAAGTAGAACTTTAGAATAATTTTTTCCATGTAGTTAATAATCAATTAAATGAAACAGAAATAATATTCTCCATTTAAATTGAGATATAAAATCTTGAACATACCTTATCTATTTATTTCCATTGAATACTTTTAAATATTATCTTTAATACATAAATTTTGTTGAGTTGATAATATAACATTATTAACCTTTTATACCAATATTTAGTCAGATAATTCCCAGACTAAACTCAAGTGTTGGGTCAATCTAGTTTCTAGAATTCTCATTTCTTTAAAAATCACTCTTATAATGCATGATAGATAGCTATATTTTTACATGATAGGGAAATAGAGGAAATTAATGCAGTATGAAAAAT
Source organism: Viscum album (assembly GCA_963277665.1). Lineage (NCBI taxonomy): Eukaryota > Viridiplantae > Streptophyta > Magnoliopsida > Santalales > Viscaceae > Viscum > Viscum album. Next base: position 525,745,554 of record OY728155.1, read on the forward strand.
ATTTAACACACGATACTTATAGTGGTTTGGGGAATTGAAATCCAATGGTGTATTCCACTAATGCTCAACTCCTATAGCATGGTAATTTCACTTGAACCTATCCTTTTTTAAGTACATCCCTATTGAGATCATGGAGTAGTCATATGGTAACAATCCATGAATTTTTTTGGATCCTATAAATCATTAGAGAAATATAAACCTTCAAAACTCAGTATAAAGACACCTCAAATATAGTGATTATAGATAAAAAAGGTATAATAAAATTGAATCACATAGTTCCTAGAAGAAAAACAAATTATGAAATGGCTAGATAATGTGAGGATATTCAAAATAAATCTATAATATGATTAGATTGAAAAATATAAACTTATATTCATATAAACTATAGATAAATATTAGAGTAATTTATATCATGTATCATATAAATTATTTATCATCTCTCAACTATGTATACATATATTTTCATAAAGTGGATGTCCATTCTATTTATATATCATCTTTAGAATTTTAATGTAAGAACACCTAGTAATACCAATGGTCGAGTAAATAATATTTACAAAAAAAATTATTGGATGGGATATTACATATAATGTATTACAATTGTCTAAATATGTTATTAACTATGATGGTAGATATGGAAGGAATCAAATTTACCATATTTCTCCATACATGTGAAAGCTATTATCTCTCTAAATCGATATTTAATTATTTAGAAAACTCTATTTCTAATTCATGTAAATGGATGAATTACATATCCAAAAGTCACCTTAATTGTAAATAGTATAATCATAGTTATATTCCATAAGAAAAAAGCATATTCATATTATATAATTACTGACTCACTATTGTTATAAGATAATTTCATCATCCATAATTATAAGATAAAATAACTTTCACTCCATTGACTTTTTCAACATATAAGAAAAAATTTATGGATTTACCATTTTATTTGGATAATTTTTTCTTGATATTTATTATAATATAATATGTAAATTTCATAATATAAATGTATTATGAATATTTATTTAACATATTTATGATAATTAATTTATAAAGTTACTTTTTAAAAGATATACAATTTTATTAATTTTATATTTTATTAAATATTCTATTCCTATAAAATTCAATTTTATGATTTTCAGAGATTATAATTTTAGAGGGTGAATGGGAACATGTGGAATTAAAAAAACCTAACTAACCTTGTTTGGACTATAAATATGTTAGGTCACATATGGTTATTCAACACCATCCCAAATAATCTTTATATGGTTTGAACTATAGTCCAATTTGAGACACCAACCAATGATAGACTTACCCTGTTCTAACTCTTAATGAATGAGATCTTCATATAGGGAAGATAACATGTCCCAGAATTCATGAAATTCTTATAGATTCATTTTACCTTTACCGAATCCCTTTTTTGAATATCTACATTGAGTTTTGATCCAATATTATTATTGGTTGTTGGTTTCAACAAAGGTACTTATTACATAGATTATTTTGAAATATTTATTAATATATTGAATATTAAATTGATCTTATAACTTCTCCATAATATTTATAGTCAAATAATGATAGGTTTTATATATACTTTTTGTTTTCCTAAATTTATAATATTTTGATTATTCCCAAATTTTTATTTCTCATCAATAAACTATAAATGGGTAGATTTTTCTTAGGATATATAGTACACTTTACATATCTAGTTTCTATGAATTCTAATAAAAAGAAAAATAGTTACGAATATGGGTCGTATTTATTTTTATCAATGATAAATTTACCATATCAAGGATCCCCTTCATTACATTATTAATACTTTAATGGAAATGATCTCAATTATATAAATATTACTTGTATTCTGATGAAATAACTACGGATTCAACATCTATGACAATCTCATATGAGGAAAACATTCATGCTTTATGATTAAAATCATTAACATATTCTAATGTAGGTACAATACTTGATTATTATTGTTTTTTATATAATTCATCTTCTTTTATTCAACCTCATCATGATCTTGGTGACAAATTTCAAGAATCCCCAACCTATTGGTGTTCGGAAAAACAGAGTGGCTTTTCTTATATATTTCCAAAATGGAAAATACGAGGAAGGATAGTCCAAACCATGGACATAAATTTATTGGAGTATAACATTGAATGTTCCCATCCTTAGAATCCTTGTTGAGTTACTAAATATTCTCCTTGTCTTTTATTATTCACATACCATCAGTAATTGTTCTTGAACCAGTTATAAGATGTGTATCATTCACCCTAGTCATTTCAACATATGAAGTCTTCTGAGCATAAATGCATGCTTGACCAACCATTTATAATGATTCTTTATTTTTAATTGCCTCATCATTTGGTTTTAATTTTATATGTGAGTGACCTACCTAGTTTAATATTTTATTATATATTTAATCCACATTTAAAAAATCATTACCTAAATCTATGGTTAAATTATTTCCATTTTCTGTATCTTGTTGAGTTATGACGTCATGCAAATTACTCTCCAATTGCATTATAATTACATTATGGAATCATTTATCCTCATATACAAAACATGGGCCTCATCATGTTGCACCTATGAATTAGGAAAATATTTAAGGAGATCTTTGACAGGCCAATTATGTGAATGATAGTAACTAACCAGTGTTTCAAAGTAAACTAATTGCATTCATATGAATTATTCTCCAATTTCAATTAAAATTTAGTCCCTGATAGTTGAGGGGATGTTATGATATACATAAATTTTGAGGGAAATCTCATGGTTTTGTTCCCTAGTACAAATACTATATCACAAAATACATCATAGTAATATTGTTATCAATTTTATATTTGAAGGATTCTGAAATGGGATGGGTAAACTTGGTAGAAAAAATGACATATCCATTAAAAGGGGATCACGGTTCATATGAAATATTTATGATTGAAAAAATAGAGAAAAATGATACCCAATAAAACAATATGTATATTATGACAAAGAAAAAAATGATACTTCCTTGGTACCCACCTAAATGAGAAAATAATGGGGGTTAACTAGAGTAACAAATTCATGAACTGTAATACCCCATGAATGGAAAAATTATATATCAAATGAAAAAATTGATGTTTTATTCTTACTAAAGTGGAGCACCATAGTCAAATCCAAAAAAGGTGAGGGATCTAAGTACTCAAAAAATGAGATGAAAAATGCAGCGATTCCATTTTCCAGTGATGAAACTTTATAAAAATGAGATACCTATTTATAGAGGTACAAGGTATGAGTTGGTGAATAGAGTAAAATTTTGGTTTTAAAAAATAATCAGGGAAGTGAGTAATCACTCCCTCACCACCAGGGGATGTACGAGAGCCATCAATATCTCTTTCTAGTCAATGGGGGACTTAGCGGAGAGGGTGGATGATTTACGTTTTTTACAAAATATTACTAAATCATAACAAAATTGAATATTCATTGTAATATTCTTATATTTGATATTAATTAATATAATTGTTAATATAATTCCTAATTTATTCCGATAATATTATGTGTTTGTCTTCTATAAGTTAATGTCCTTTATCACAGAATTGAGATTTTAGCATAGGTACTTGATTATCTTTTTCAGATAATTTTTCTACATGTAAAAAATCTTGACATGTCTGAAAAATTAATTGGAATGTATTTAACTTGAAGATGATATATTTTATGTATAATTATTAATAAAATTATAAAACACTTATGGTAAAATCATTATCAAATAAATAGGTATTTTGTGAATCATTTAAAAATATATAGTATTGAGATATGTTGGTACATTATAAGTCCATTAAACATACTTATTCCAAAATATAATACATTTCAACAATCTATGGATTTATGTTTACTTTATTTCCATAGTACATATCAGTATTAAAAAGATATATTTTATGAAATACATGATTTACACCCTCAAGTGAATGATTATTCTGCTAGTTATCTTTATAACTAATATGTTTTCCATAGACACCCCTCATTTACTAATGATCCATCTTCACCATCTCAAACATTTATTCTACCTAATAATATCCCAAAAACATAATTTTATATAATTCATCTGAATATTCTAGGATCCAATTTTATTTCAATATAATAACATAAATTTTTCAATTTTTATACTTGAAAAAAACTAATATTATAAAAAAATTCAAGTAAAGAAAGATGATAATATCAAATTCCTTGATAATGCATTGAGATAGACTAAAGATTTTCCTTTAAATTGTGAATTTGTTTCTCTGATTTTACATAATATTATTGAAATTCATGGCCTATTTTCACCTATTAAACAGTCAAATATCGGATGCTCTTCTAATGTGTATAGTATCACTCGGGTCGAATCCTCGGCGATGATACTTTTTAATAGTCATTTGTTTTTAGTTGATTTTATTCTGATGGGGGGGGGGGTGGTTGTTTGCAGAACATATGAAATGATTGATTGATTAATATGGATTTAAAAAATTTATAATGATTGGGGTGAGTTCATTTTTAGGTAGTTATGCTTTTCATATCTTTGATCTTGGCTTTATATTGTATTTAAATTAACACCCACTTCACAAGATAACGTTGATTGGAATTCCTAAGTGTTAAGGCTTTAATAAAACCCATAACATAACATAGGGTTCTAATATCAATTAGAGCTTGTTGATGTTAGTGTATTTATGGTTCGAATAATCCATGGAAACCACAGATTAAACAAAAAAATCATTAATCTATGACATGTTAAATCCAATATAAACAATGTTAATTTGATAAATATTCATCAAGAAATACTCTCAATCACTTAACTTCCCTAAATTTTGACTCACCCCAATAATAGACATTCTCATCCATTAATATAGTTATTAATATGGTAATATATTTTAATGGTGATGAATTATAAATAGAACAAAAATAATGGGATAAGAAAACATTTGTGCGTAGAACACACACACACATGAAGGCTGATCAGAATTAAAAATGAAATTTTGATTGAATTTGAAATAGAAAGAAGGGAAGGGTATTCAGATATATTTAAACTATTTTAAAAACATTTATATGAAACTACATAAGTTGTATGAGAATAAGAGATATTGAAGATGAAACCTTCATTAAAATAGAATTACAAAACACAAACACTTACACGATTACAAATAAAGAAAAACACAAAAGTAAATGAATGGAAGCAAGGAGGAATGGTTTCTTAAGTAAAACCTGAGAATGGAAGATCCTCCCAATCCTTTTGAAGAGCCTTGTATGTTCCAACCTATCTTCCTTTGCTCTGAAATGCCAACCCTTTTCATGCAGAAGAGGGGGATGTATTTATAGCCCAAGGTTGTGGGCTGTTTGCATTCGAAAACTACAACTCCAATTGCATCACCAAATTGATAAATTTGGCAGCTGAATCTTGAGATATAATCATCTTACAAGTTGTAGATAAATATTACCTCTATCTTCTCAGAAAATATGGAGGCCATTGGTCATAAGGAGCCAATGTTATGTCTGGTTGATTAAACAATGTTAATCTTCCCATTTCAATCTAAAAATTTTGAAGTCCAACATGTGAATGGGTTTTTGAATATTATTATGCATTCAAATCCGAATTATTTATTCTAAAAAGTCATCCAAATATACCGCCTCTTTCAAAATGAAACATTTCAACTTGATTTGATTATTACATCATAAGATATGTCATGAATAGTGTCTGGATCTTAATTCCCATCCAGAATGGTGGGCTGGACTTCAAAGCATTAGTTGGGCCCCTTGTTCTTAGAGTTTGACCCTGAACGTTTTATCCATTACTCCTCGAATTGTTATCAGAATTTTTGAGGAGAAGTAATGAATTTTAACTTCTGGATTGAGCCCAGTAATTCAATCTTTATGGATGTTCTAGTTTCCTCACAAATTCTGTGGGCCTTCTTGTGTGGTCCATATGAGCCTTCAAATGGCATAATTGACCCCTGATACCTTCTAATGAAATGTTGGATATTTAATTAGAAATCCTAAAAAACAAGAACCACACAATATAGACTAGAAGGGTGATAGTTATAAATAAAATAGTAAACTTAATCTATTTGACTACATCAAAAAATGCTCAAAAATTATACATAGTATTAAAACATTAATATTTCACACAAATTATGCACATTTCATATAAAATAAGTAATGGTAGTATATAATAAGTCATGAAAATATTAATAACATAAACTCTCCCACAATTAGTCTTGGGCATGTCCTCACATGCAACAAATATAAAAACATGACAAAATCATTTTCACCCACCAAAAATATAAAACTTTTGTTTTCTCCAATCATGGGAGGATTAGACTATTTCACTCATCCCTATTGAATTACACCTAAAATTTTTACACAAACTGTGTTCCAAGAACAACTCTTTTTTTCTGCTCAAATTTAGAAATGGAAAATGTGGACACTCAAAACTCACACCTCTCAAGATGATAAAATTCATTTGTGGAGGTTCACTTTTTCACCAAACAAAAGTGAAAATCATAGATTTTGAATGAGCTCTAAGATTCCAATATGTATCCAACGTTCACAAGAATAAAGAGTTCTTTTGAAGGGGTTTTTTTTGGCAATGGGACGGTAGGAATATAATGTCCAAGATAGAGAAGAAGAGGGGTAAAACACCAACATTGAAAAAGAAACACACATTTTTTTTTGAAATGGGACATGAAAGGAAATGGAAAAACATATTTTGAAGGAATGAAAATGTGAAATAAGACACAAAAGTGGAAGAAAATTTGAAGGGAATGAGAAGATAGAATATTTACAAAACACAAAACTTCTCCCAATGACATAAGAATATAATGAAAGTGTTCTTTTTTATTTCTTTTTTTAAGTTGAACTTGAAACATATCCCACACTCATATCCCATCCCATGATTGATCTCATCACGAAACTAATTGTAATATTTATAAAAAGACCAAAGGCTTATAAATAGTGATTTTTGACCGACCTAAGACACAACCCATTTTTTTTTATTTTTTTTTAATTTTTTTTCTTGAAAACTTGTCAATAAAATTTGAATATTATTTCATAAGAATATATACATTCCCAAACCGCACTGAAGGAAAACCTCTCCCCCACACTGAAATGGATGATTTCCCTCAAGAATATGATAATATGATGAAATTAACAAAGGGTACACAAACTGAAATCCATCCCCCCCAAACATAATTTTCAAAATTAATATGCAATGAAAATCCATGTTTATATTGGTGTTAAAAGGTATTGGACTTGTAATGTTTCTATCAAAGAAAAGGTTTTCATAGGATCGATGGGGATTTCAAAAAGAGAATTAATTAAAGGGAAATGGGAGGCTATTTGGATATTTTGATTCTCATGTGGTTCATAAAATTCCTCTATCATATTAATGCACACTAAAGTTGGAAATTCATCTCAATGTTCCACAAACTCAATAATCACAAATGGGGGTGAAAACACACATTTTCAAAATATTTCCATAGGTAGCCTTGGCATGAAAGCTAATTTTGTTCCTCACGGTTGGGAAAATCAGTTTTCAAATCAAAAAGTGATCATTCAAAATTTTCTTGGTTTTGACACAATATTATTTATCCAAATTTATGAGGAATGCACAAAATTTATTTAGATGAAACCATGTCTTTTGACTCCAATAAATGGTTGGAAAAATTTGAAAATTTAAAGGTGAGTAAGTATGACTCTTGTTTGTTCATTTTTTTTTTAATTTTTTAGGTTTTTTTCTGTTTTTAAATTACACACCCACAGAAAAGAGAAAGAGTAAATAAAAGGTATTGATAAAGAAAGTGGTAAAAAAAATTAATGATAGGGGATGAATAAGAAAGGCTGAGAGAGATAGGAAGAGATAGAGAGAGTTAAAGGGAATGAGGTTCCCCCTTGTTTGGATTTAGGGGGTTTCCATCTCCATCTAGTGGTGGGTTGACTACAGAAGTTGGGGATCCAGTAGAAGTTTATGTTTATCTAGGATTGTGCATCCTCTCAGGGTGAATCTTTAACTGATGTCCATTAACCGTGAATTTCCTTTTTGAAGAGTGTTCTTGGACTTGTACTACACCAAATGGGTAAACATTAGTAATAAAAAAAGGACTTTCCCAATGAGAATTAGGATTACCTGGGTGAAGCTGAAATTGAGAATTAAAGAGAATTACCTTTTCAACTTCATGAAATACCTTTCTCAGGATGTGTTTGTCATGGAGTGCCTTGGATTTTTCTTTGTAGAGATTAGAATTCTTGTAAGAATCAAGTTGAAGCTCCACTAGTTCAGCCAATTGCAACAATCATTCTTCACTAGATTTTTCACAATAAAAATTATAGGTTTTCATAGCCCAAAAAGACTTATGTTGGATTTCAACTAGTAGATGACATGCTTTACCAAAAACTATCCTAAAAGGAGACATCCCAATGGGTGTTTTATAGGAAGTTTGATATGCCCAAACAGCTTCACCAAGTCTTTCAAGACAGTCTTTTCCGGTGGGTTTTACAATTCTCTCAATCCCTCGTTTCACTTATATATTAGAAAGTTCAGCCATGCCATTTGTTTGGGGGGGATATGCAGGTGAGGTTTTATGTACAACCCCATTATTTTTTCAAAATATATTCCATGGTTCTATTACAAAAAATGTATTCCTAAGTCACTGATTAAGCCAAGAGGTGTGCCAAATCAATGGAAGATGTCTGTATTTAGGAACTCACTAAGAACATGGGAATCATCCTTTCTAGTAGGTTTGGCCTTGACCCACCAAGAAACATAATCAACCACAAGAAGAATGTATGAGAATCCATGGGAAGGGGGAATGATCCCATGAAATAGATACCCCAAACATCGAAGATCTCATAGAAAATTAAAGGATTTCAGGGAATTTGATTTCACTTTGAAATTGTGAAAAACTTTTAGTAAGTGGGACACGATTGAAAGAACTCATGTGAGTCCTTGAAGAGTTAAGGCCAGAAGAATCCAGAGTCTAGGACCTTTCGGGAGGTCCCTTGTGGCTCAAAGTGGCCACCACCAGGCATTGAGTGACATAATTCTAAGATGGAAGAATATCCATTTTCATCAACACATCTTTTTATTACCATGTATACCCCAGTTTTCCAAAGTTTATTTTCTGCCCAAAAATTGTATTTTGAATCACTTTTTAACTTCATATTATATTCTTTTGAAATATTTTCAGGAAAACACCAAAAACCAAGTAATTTACAATTGGGGAATACCATGGTATTTTTGGAGTGAGAGATGAAAGGTGCTCAGTTTGAAATTATGGATCAATTATTTCAGAATGAGAAGATTTTAAAATTCTACTCAAGCGATCAACCACATGGTTTTTTTCCTAGTCTATCTTTACCTTCAAGGTCAAACTCTTGGAGCATTAGGATCCACCTTATTGGCCTTGGTTTTGAATCACTTTTCTTGAGTAAGAACTTTATAGAAGAATGGTCTATGAAGATAATGATTTTGGCACGTATGAGATAGGGCTAAAATATATCAAAGGAAAAAACAACTATTAAATGTTTTTTCAGTGACAGTGTAGTGAGATTGAGTTTCATCCATTTTTCTGAGGCATAATAAATGACAATAAATTTTTTTTTCTCTTCATTGACCAAGAACATTCCCAACTTCTCTATCAGAAGCATCGCACATCAACTCAATGGGAAAGGACCAATCTAGGGGTTTGATTATCGGGGCAGATTTAAGAGAAATTTTGAGTTCAATGAAGGATCTCTTTCAAACATCATCGAAATGGAATGCGACATCATTTTGGAGAAACCTAGTGAGTGGTAGGGAAATTTTACAAATGTTATGGATGAATTGCTAACAGAAATTGGCATGACCGAGGAATGAATGGATTTCTCGAATACAAATGGGTTCAGGAAGTGATTGGACCACTTCAATTTTTCCAGGATCAACTTCAATACCATCTTTTGAAAATATTTTCCCTAGAAAAATCCCATTTGCAACCATAAAGAGACATTTTTCAAAATTTAGCACAAGCTTACACTTGACACACTTTTGAAAGACTAGAGATATTGAATTAAAGTAAGATTCAAATGACTTTCCTCAGTTGGAAAAGTCATTCATGAAGACATCCATATAGTGTTCAATGAATTCAGAAAAGATGCTCATCATACACCTCTAGAATGTTTCAGGATCATTGCAAAGGCCAAAAGGCATTCTCCTATATTCATATGTTCCAAAGGGTAAAGTGAAAGTATAATTTTCATGGTCTTGATATGTGATTGGGATTTTTAAATAGTTGGTGTATCTATCAAGAAAGCAATAATGTGACTTTATACAAAATCTTTTTAGCATTTGATCAAATAATAGAAGTGGGTAGTGATATTTTCTTGTTTCAATATTCAATTTCCTATAATCAATGCACACACACCATTTGTTCTTCACTCGATTTGTGACTACGTCTCCATGTTCATTGGTGACAACAGTTATTCCACCCTTTTTAGGAACAACATGTATTTGACTAACCCCTTCACTATCATAAATTGGGTAGATAATACCAGCTTGAAGAATATTGGTGATCTCTTCCATAACTACCCCATGAATGAGTGTATTGAGTCTTCTTTGTGGTTGTCTAATTGGTTTGGATGATTCCTCAAGATGGATGTGATGCATGTAAAGGGAAGGGTTGATTCCTCGTATGTCATATAGGGTCCACACTAAGGCCTTTTTGATTTCCTCTAACTCTTGAACAAATTTGGAATCCTCATTTTCGGTAAGTTAATAAGAGACAATGATAGTATAAGAGTGATCATGGAAAAGGTATGCATATTTCAGGTGTTTGGGAGGAGGTTTCAGATTTGTCTTATCTTTCATTTATGGGTTAGAAAACTCAGGAATGTAGGAAGGGACTTCAGTTGCTTCAGATTCATTCTCCTTATTATTGTCCATGGTGGAGCAGTAGAGATTAGAGATGATGTGGGATTCGAGAGAGTTTTCAAGTTCCTCTAGATTGATGGAGTCTATGAATGAAAGGTCCACATCAACATCACCATTTATGACTTGGTTAATTGTGGTACAGATTTCACAAGATCTTTTATCATCATAATAGGATGAACATGATGTAATGTGATTCAATTGACTCTTAGAACTGTCTTCTGAAGCATCGATTGAGAATGTAGAGTGATCCTTACATGCGTATCGCATGGCCTGAAAAATGTTGAATTTGACCAGTTGGTCACCAAATTCCATGGATAATATTCCTGAATGGACATCAATCTTGGTTCTTGCAGTCATGAAGAATGGTCTTCCTAGAAAAAGGGGAGATTAAAAGTTGTTGTATCACCTGCCATTTCAGGGAAATATAAATCACCAGGGTATATAAGATCATTCACATGACCAAGGAAATCCTCGATTATAACCTTAGAAATAGTAGTGCATCAATTGGATAACTGAATGAAAACACTCTTTGGATGTCAAGGACCTAGACCGTGGTTGGGGAAGATAGATTCAGTCATTAAATTAATTGAGGCTCCTAGGACTATGAGTGCATAATCGAATTTGGAACATCCAATTTGTCATGGAACCGTAAAGTTCCCTGGATCCTTGCACATTATTGGAATAGACTGCTGGGTGGAAGCATCTTCAAAGTTCCTAATTTTCCTCTTATGGGTGCACAATTGTTTAAGAAGCATGGAATACTTGGGAATTTGTTTTATGGAATCAAATATGGGATTTTTGACTTCAACACATCTAAACATGTTGACCATTTCAGGATCGGGTTCAAAGGACTTCTTTAGGGTTGAAACGGCTTGAGGAAAAGGAATTGGGTTCCTAAGTTGAATAGATAGAGGTGAAGGAATGGTTTCATATTCCTTTTCAGATTTCTTTTTATTTTCATTTTCTAGGTCAAAATTTAAAGGGTGGTTGGAGGGATTATCTCGAGGCATAGAAATTTTCCTTCTCGATCTAAGTGAAATTTCACATACATTACCCTTGGGGTTGGGAAATTGTTGAGTTGGGAGTTGGTAACAATTTGATTGTTGTTACTGGATCAGGTGGGATGCAGGTTGACCAATTTGGGTTTCAATGTTCTTGAGGCTAGAATGGGTGAAAGATTCATGATCATACACTGCAGTTTCCCATGGTTTCATGGAAGAAGAGGCTTATCCCAGATTGGTATTACATAGATTTTGGGTCTTAGGAAAGAGATTGTATTGGTTTTGGAATTTTGAAGGCTCTCTAGGATAATGAAATCCAGGAGGAGGATTGTTCCTTTGAGGTTTATGAATAAAAGGATAAGGTTGATGAATGTTACCAACACCTTGACAATATTGGAACTGGTTTGGGTTTTGATGAGGGTATTGAGGGGGATGAGACATGGGATTCCCATATCTCAATTTAGGGTTATATGTAAAAGTGAAAGGCTAAAAATGGGGTTGGTTGAAGTTTCTAACAAACTAATATGATTGTTGAGGGTTGGTGTACCTATGAGCATATGCTGCATTGATCTCCATTGTTCTAGATGAATCAGATTAATCCTATTAATGTTATAGACATGTTTCAGTTGGATGAGATGGAGATTTGCAGATTCCACAGTTTTTGATAGGTCCATGAAACATTGATATTTCAGAAGATGAGGTTGGGGATTTGGATTCCACAACTAGTTTTCTAACAAGACCTTTATGTTCACTTATCCACTCGGTCATCTTGTTTGGATCAATCGATTAACTATCTTGTGCTTTTTTTAGTTGACCATGTGCTCGTGTATGGATTTTTTGTGTGTTCGCATCCATGTTGCTTATGAGATCTCTTGAAGTTGGAAGAGTTTTATCAACAAGAGCACCGCCACTTGCGTCATCAATGAGAGTTCTCTCTATATCCAATAACCCCTCATATAAGAATTTGATCAAGAGTTGTTTAAGGATTTGGTGGTGTGGGAAGGTTGCAACAAGTTTTATGAACCTCTCCCAGTACTCATAGAGTGATTCAAATGGCAACTGATGGATACCACTTATATACTTTTGGATAGAAGTAGTACTAGAAGAAGGAAAGAAATTATCTAAGAAGAGTCCCTCCAAGTCATTCCATGTGGTTATGGAACCAGTAGGGAGGTATTAAAGCCATAATGTAGTTGTGTATTTTATGGAGAAATGGAATGATCATCGTTTTATTTGTTCAGATTCATGGTAGAGCACACAACTTGGAACTCTTTTTGATAAAGATGTGGATCCTCACTGGCTAGCCCGTTGAAATGAGGGAGAAGATGAATCAAATCTGATTTGAGTTTGAAGTCGTCCTCTAGGTTTGGATATTGAATACCAAGAGGTTGGTAATTCATATCAGGGGCAGCAAGTTCATTAATTGTTTGTTCCCTAGGATTGGTCATTTCAAATTCAACAGGTTGGATGAGGAATGGGTCTTGAATTATTTGATTATCTCTTATGTTCCTCCTAAGTTGGAGAAGTTTTTGCTCAATTTCAAGGAAAACAAATACAAGGGATTGTTTGGGAGGATACGTGGCATTCAGAGAGATGTTTAAAGAAAGCTGAATATGGGGTTTTATTTGTATTTTTTTCAGTTTATGATTTTTATGAGAAGGTGGGTTTTTCTATTTTGTTTTTTTAATTTTTGTTAAAATTTTATTTTTTTTTCTTATTTTACAATAACCAGAAACTGATGACACTTAAAGCACAATCCCTGGAGACGACTCCATTTAAAACACGTGTCTGATTTTCGTTTACCGACCGATCGATGATCTGATGCTCTGCTAATGTCTATAGTAGTACTTGGGTCGAATTCTCACCGATGATACTTTTTAATCGTCATTTGTTTTTAGTTGGTTGTATTTTGTTTGGAGGGGGGGTTGTTTACAATGATTATGAAATGATTGATTGATTAAGATTGATTTAAAAAATTTATATAGATTGGGGTGAGTTCATTTTTAGGGAGTTAAGCTTGTGATATCCTTGACCTTTTCCTTATATTTCTTTTAAATTAACACCCACTTCACAAGATAACATTGATTGGAATTCCTGTGTTAAAGCTTTAATCCAATCCTTAACTTAACTTAGAGTTATAATCTCATTTATAGATTATTTATGGTAGTGTATTTATGGTTCCAATAATCGATGGAAACCACATGTTAAACAAAACTAGTAATTAATCCATGAAATGTTAAATCCAACATACATAATGTTAATTTGAAGAATATTCATCAATCAAATACTCTCAATCACTTAACATCCGTAAAATTTGACTCACCTGAATAATAGACATACTCATCCATTAAGATAGTTATTAATATGGTAATATATGTTAATAGTGATTAATTATAAATAGAACAAAATGAACGAGTTAAGAAAAGACTTGTGCGTCAAACATAGACACACACAAAGGGTGATCAGAATTAAAAACGAAATTGAGATTGAATTTAGAAGTGAAATAAGGGAATGGGATTCAACTGTATTTAAACTATTTTAAGAAAATTAATATGAAGATACATAAGGCGGATGATAATAAGAGATATTGAAGAAGAAACATTCATTAAAATCGAATTACAAAACACAAATACTTACACGATTACAAACGAAGAACAACACAAAAGTAAATGAAAGGAAAGAAGGAGGAATGGATTCTCAATTAAAAACATGAGTATGGAAGATCCTCCCAAGACTTAGGAAGATCCTTGGTCATGCCAAAATATCATACTTTTCTCTGAAATTCCAACCTTTTGCAAGGTGAGGAGGGGGATGTATTTATAGCCCAATGTTGCGGGATGTTTGCATTCAAAAATTGCCCCTCCACTTGCATTGACAATTTAATAATTTAGATAGCCGATCTCAAGATATGATCTTCTTATAAGTTTTAGATAAATATCCCCTCTGTCTACTCTGAAAATGTGGTAGCCATTTCACTTAAGTATCCAATGTTCTTTCCGGTTGATTAAACAAAGTTAATTTTTCCATTTCAATCTAATATTTTTTATGTCCAAAATGTGAATGGGTGTTTGAATAGGAAGATTCCTTAAAATCCGAATTATTTCTTTAAAAAATCTGACCGTCTATATCTCATGTTTCACACTAAAACTTCTTAGCTAGATTGGATGATTACATCGTGAGATATGTTATGAATAGTTTCCAGATTTTAATTCCCAGCCATAATGGTGGGTTGGACTTTAAAACGTTAGTTGGGCCCATTGTTCTTGGAGTTGAGCCATACGATTTTTATCCATTACTAATTGCATTGTTATCCAAATTTTTTAGTATAATTAATGAATTATCACTTCTGGATTGAGCCTAGAAATTCAATCTTCTTAGATGGTTTAGTTTCGTCCGAGATTCTGTGGGCCTTCTTGTGTGGTCCATATGAGCCTTCACATGCCATAATTGGCCCATGATCCCTTCTAATGAAATTTTGGATATTTAATTTGTAATCCTAAAAAACATCAGACACACAATATGAATCATTAGGGTGATATTTATAAATAAAATAGTAAACTAACTCAATTGGACTACTTCTAAAAATGATCAAAAATTATACTTGGTATTAAAACATTAATATTTAACACAAATTATGCACATTTAATATAAAATAAGTAATGGGATTATATAATAGGTCATGAAAATATTAATAACATAAATTATGAATTAGAATCTATACTATAATTTAATTTAGTACCCATAGAAATTTTAAATCCATTCCAAAAATTAAATGTATTCCTAGTATCATAATCAAATAAATTTTAGAGGTGAAATCCATGCAACCTATCCATTTGATTAAAATAAATTGTTGAAATATGATCCACAGAAACAAAATATATTATAGGTAAATATTAAATAGTTATTCAATTGAAAAAATTAACTAAAATTTAATTATTATAAAAAAAATTCATTTGAAATCCCACAAAAAAATCCATTAATATGATCTCCAATTTCCATTATTAGACTGAAAATGTATAATGTATCCCATTTAGTAGTTTTAATTCAGCATTAAGTTTCTGAAAATTCATACATTTCAATGTAAAATTAGAAATGTCATTATTTATAAATTCCCAAAAAATAATCATAGAGGTCTCCATAGAATTTAGTATTCCATGAGGAAAAATGGAAGGCTATGTGTTTCGTCGTCTAAATATTTTTTACACTCAGATTCACTTATCACAAAAATTATCTCTCAAAAAATTATAACACCATCATTATAAATATTATACTCATGCATCTATCCATTCTTGACAATTTTAATTATTTCATGCACACAACAATATTCCATCCTAGCCAACTTAATTTTTCTTAGTAGAGATTATTTCCAAAAAACATAATCCATAATTGAATAATTTTATGCATACAAAATTTTAATCAATATATACATTAAATCCATAAAAAGGATCCTTTTTTTGTTAAAACATAGTTAAAGATGAATTTTATTTTCATTATAGTTGAATAGATTAATTATTTTTCTTTATCATCTGATAGTGAATTATTAAATAATAACCCTTAATATGTTCTAAAGATAGTATCTACTTAATGATCATCATTTGTTAAGTAAATACATTCCGTAACCATTTATGACTAGTATATACATGAAATATTTTCCTACGTAGATGATAAATTTCAATTTTTAATGTAAAAAAAATTGTATGTTGTACAAGGTAATTTTTAGGATAATTCTTCTCATTGAGTTTCTATTGATGAGATGCATATGAGATAACCTTATAATTTTTCATCATGTCATAATAAATTCCCACTAATTAAGTGTAACTATAAAATAAAAAATTACAATTTAGTATTTGAAATACTAAGACCTAGGAATTAACATATATAATTTTAAAATTGAGAATAATTCATCTTATTCCTTCACATGGTTATCGAGAAATTTTATCAAAAGGTAATAGGTAATAACCCTCGATTCCAAGAAAATATTGTATTTTAGTGACATTTTAATCCTTGGAATCTATTTTAAAAAATTAATTTTATAGGGACCAGTAATTTTTCCATCTTTTTTAAATAATAATCTCAATGAATAAAACATAATATAACCAAAATTTACATTTTCTAAATTTCCCATAAGACTTATTTCGTTTTAGATTATGTCTAAAATCAATATCTATTTATTATGATCATCATATATTTTAAGGAATATCTTAATATCATTGATAAAAAAACCAAATACTCTTGGAACATTCTATTTAGTTTATACATAAATATTGTCAGTGTGTTAGTTAACCAAAATCATATATCCAGAAACTCATAATGGACATACATTATTCTAAATTATATCCTCAAAATTACTTTTTTCATTCACCTTCAGCTGGTGACTCCTTATACTAAGATCAATATTGGTAAAATATGCTTCTCCATGTAAATGATCAAATAAGAAATAGATATTAGGAAAATTATTGTTGCCCTTGATTTTGATGTTATCAAGTGGTCAAAATTCAATGCAGAACCTTATATAACAATATTTGTTTTCAAAAATAAAACAAGAGAACCCCATGGAGATGTACTAAAGAAGATGAAACCCTTATCAAGGAATTCTAATAATTTCTCTATCTGTACTAAAAACACAATTGAAGATTTTCGATACGGAGTTTTTGAAGTTTTATCTTATCTATGAACTATGTAAATAGTAAACCAAACATCTCAATCAGAAATAATAGTAGGAAAATTAATCAAAAAAACATCAAGATATAAATTCATGACCAAAACATCATCAATTTTATTTTTTTATTTTATCCTGAAATATTTTCATAAGATAAATTTCACTTCCATATTTTAATAGTTTAATGGTTTCAAAATATGTTATGAAAGGTAAGAACTAATTCTTATTTAAGAAATAAATTTTAAATTATAATATATTTATCTATGATATTTATCTATAAATGAAAAACCAAAATATAATCTTTACCACAAATAAAATAAAAATATTAAATGGGAAAGAGAACATGATTTTGTAGATAAAAAATTACATAGATGATAATAAGGAGGTTATGAAAAATTATTTTCCCTATATACTACTATAAGAGTTTTTCAACAAAAAATTACTTAATTTAATAATATTGTATTTTCATTTAAATTTCAAATTTTATAGATATAAGATAATTCATGTATATCAAATTAATGAAATTAATGGAGCTACCTAAATAATCATTTAATGTACTTGTAATTACATAATTTAAGGGTTTAATATATTCTATATTATTAGAAAAACAAATTTTTGCACCTTTTGATTTCTTATCTAATGTATTTACCCCATGAGTAACTAATTTTAGAAATGGGTTAGTGTAGTGACCCAACTCAATGTAAATAAATATTATCAGATCTAGATTTTAATAACTAATCTAGATATTTACATCAATCATTTATTTTCATTCATAGACCATGTTTCTATGATTTCCACATTGGTAACACCTCATAGATATCATGATAAATTATCTATAATTATTTATTCCACACTTATCAAAATGTTATAATTGAATTTTCTTACTTCCATGTTTCATCAATGTATTTTCCCAATTTCTTATAGTCTGAATCACTTATTACTATTATTATTGTAAAATTCCAAAAACTCTATCTTGACATTATTAGCACAATGTATAATTTATTCATAAATTTAAAACTAATGTGTAACCTAATCCCAACATAACCATGTAGTTAATATTGAGTGAAACCAATTGATTTTACTATCATTATCTATAATTAAATTTTGTGTACACCCAGAAAATCTTGAAATTTTTTTTTTATTTCAAAAAAAATAGTCCTCCACATTTTTCTTCGACTATGATAAATTAATTTTAAATTTAATTTGAATATCGTGAGTAATATAATTTTCATGGATGATATCTCCAAATATCATTCATTCCATAGAACACATTCCATTTTTCCATTTTTTTCTTAAGAAATAACCATCATTTTTTGGTTTCACCTTCAAAATGATAAATATAAAGGGTTAGATTATATTATTATGAATATTATATAACTTTAAATATCTTCTCCAATGCATTTAACCATCCTTTAACTTTCTATAAGTCCAATAATCCACTGATAACTGGAGGGTACTATTTAATGGAATTATCCACTATAGACATGTTTCTCTATGAAGAATAGTGTCTATATCTTTTATACTTTAAAAAATTAATATCATATATAAAATGAGTCAAAACTATAACAATATAACATATTAAAACCATTTTATGTTGTAGATTTAGAAGGTTATTATCCTAGTTATGCCTTCAAACATTACCTTTCATATATTCTCTATGGAAACACAGTATGAAAAAACATGGATTGGATGAAGAAACATATAAATTATAAAAATATATCGCATTATAATATAACCATATAATATAGTCTCTTTAATGTTCCCGGGAAAATTCTCCCTAACTCTAATAATATCTAATCATTTTCTTTAATACCATCTATAACACAGTATGACTTAAACAACCCATAATTACATTATTTATTATAGATTCTTCACAACAATACATTTACATGATATTTTATGTTTATATTATTATATAATTAGTTATAAATTTACATTATAAAATGACTATTTCCATAAAGTATCCATTTTTTTAAGAAAACATGTTCTTTATAATGATAAAAACTCATCATTCATGGTACCTCTCATTTATTAAGTTTAATTTTATTAAATTTAATACACAAAAGAAATCCATGTGAAATTTTATTTGCAAAAATGGGGTGAAAAAACATATTAAGAGAAAATAATTAAAATAAACACATCAATGAATTTATAAACATAAAAAATATAGAATAAAATCTTCCTTTTCCTAATAAAAATATGACAACTTTTCCCTGTAAAAACACAATTTTGTAATAGTATTCATGTAAAATTTCTTATTAAATAATAAATGAAAAATAATAGTCATAAAGTTTTCATTAAAAATTTAAAATCACATGAATATACTTCTATGAAAACAAACAAATAAATTTTCTTTAGAAATATTTCTAAAGCATTCTATATAAATAGAGGCTTATATGGTTATCCTTTGAAATAAAAATATTTCCTTTATAAACCACTAAAATAATATCATGTAGGAACCATGGTACATTATCATTAAATTCACCCACAAGGTATCCATTATAATGAAATCACATAACTGAAAAATTATAATATCTCATAGGATATACCTGTAATCGTTAGACATCATCACATTACCCAATACATTGGAGGGATATATCAGGATCAAAATTCAATCATAAAAAATTTATAAGAACCATTGAATGAATAAAAAAATATTGATTTTAATTAAATAATAAAATATTTAAACGTAAATTCAATCACAAAATCAATAACACTTTTATTTATCTCATAAAGATGTGTTAAATTTTCTATTTCCTTATAAAAACAATTGAAAAAAAAATACTAGAATATAGAGAGAAATTCATTCCATAAAATTACCATAGAATATTATAGATTAATGTTGACTATGAAAAAAGTATATTATAGTGGGATTAAGTAATAAATCTATATGACTTAAAAATATCCATTTTTCAGTTAGGTAAAAAACATCAAAATAACATGTACGAAAAATATTTCAAATATTATTTCTAAAAAATTGTAATGAAAGAAAAATATATTAAAAAATTTTGAATTAACAAAATTGAAGAATAAATAATAATAACATTAATATATTTAAAATAAAATCTATATTTATGTGAAATAATTTAAAGTATTGCTTCAATGAATGTTTTTAAATAAATATACCTTTCCTTATGTCGTGTCTAACTTCATATATTTTTTAAACCATTAATAATAAAATTATATTATATTTTTTAATATAAATTTTCATGTATATTTAAACATTATAATTCCTTTAATATCATCTAATACATGGTTTTATTTAGTTACTAAAATGGTTAGGTTTGTGTTTTATGTTTTGGGGATGTTCAGCTTATTGCCTGGAAACCATATTTGGGTCCTAAATGTGGTAAATGGATTTATGGTCTCATTAACTCTATAATCTAAAATATTTCAAATTTATCATATTTATAAATTATATATACATTTATAACAAACCATTTATTTTAGTCCTGGAAAAATTAACCACATCATTCCATGGAGAGAGTAGTTCATACATATACTTAAACACTATTTTCATTTTTCATATAGGATTATAAAAAAGATAATATTAAACATAAAAATAATAATAAATATTTCAAAAATTTTAAATTTATTCATTTTATCCATAATTATGAGCATACGTATATGTTGTAAATGAAAAATGAATCACATCGATATGTGGAGGTTCTATTCCACTTGTATGTATAAGAACCATATCAATTTCCAGTTGAAAAAAGGGTAAGAAGGTAAGTAATATATTATTCTTTAATAATATCAATAATGTCACAAATATATAATATATTAATTAATAAAATATTTATATCTTACAATGTGAGTTAGTGATGGAAAATGAAACACATCACTTTAGGGAGATGGTTATCAACACACACACACACAATTAATGTTTTCATTTCCCATAGGATGGAAAATGATATGAAAAAGGTTGTACCATAGTCATAATAAAATTTTATTTATATATTATACTTATGTTATTATTTCATAATTATTTTATAGTGTTTTATGGATTTACTAGAAGTGATAAACATGAAATACGTTAGTTTTGACTTATACCAGCTCAATGGATATCTCCAATTGGATTACACCATAATCCTTATAAGATTGGACTTTTTTAAATGTGTGAAACATTAGGACATGGAGAGGGATGTTGGTGAGTATTTGGGGTTGGTATTTTCTAGACAAGAGTTCCCAAATGTTGTGAGTATGGTAGGGGAGGAGGTTCTCTTTTAAAAGTGAAGGAAGTGGAACATTTGCATGTTTTACAAACTATTAAATATTATATTTCCTTAATCATGGGAACATCGGCCATAAAAATCTAAAATTAAAATATAATATGATAAGGATTGAAATATGATCATAAAATATTCAGTTTTATAAGATTATGTGCCATCACTATTAATTTTTACCCTTAATTCACCTATTTTATCCATTATTATGGTTACACATTTTTAACTTATTTTCTAATCGTGATGATCAAATATAAAATTTACCTCATTAAATAATTTTTACCTCCTAATTAAATCTATGGAATAAAAATTTCAAGATTCATTTTTTATAATTTGAGGAAATAAAATTTAATATAATTGTACCAAATGTAATGAAAAACTATTTTTTTAGAAAATTTATTTTAAAAAATAGAAATAAACTAATAAAAAACTGAAATATATTTTTGATTATACTAGAATTATTTATATAATTTTTAATCAAATGGATATTGTGTTTATTAAAAACCAAATATAAAACATAATGGATCTTTTAAAATACATTATAATGAAAAAATAACAGTTTTTAAAAAAATTATCAATTTAAAAAATTAGCTCAAAAACCAATATTTTTAGAAAAATACAAAACAAATCGCCACAAGTTATATATGATATGTTTTGTCAAAAAATGACGTCATTTTTTAAAAATTAAATTTATATGATGATGAATTTTATCTTTTAATTTCTTCCATGTAATTCATAGAAGAAAATTTAATCATAATAAACTATTCCCATTTGAAAAAAAACATTTATTAAAACATTTAAAAAATAATGATAAATTTATATCTTGAAAAGAAATAATTATATTTCACATGAATAATGATTTCAAGAATTACCCATGTTTTCAAATTTATAAAAAGTCCATACTATTATTCAAAATCTAAAAATTAATTTAATTTTGTCGAATTTAATTTCTAAAATTTGTGAAATGATAGTTAAATAGAAAGAATAAAATTTAATAAAAATGTTACTTTTGTTGGAATGTAAATTTTCAACATAGTTACAATTTTTTCTTTTTAATTTTCGTTTGATAATAAAATATTTGATATTTTATTATTAAAAAATATATTATTAATAAATTATCTACAATATATTTAGTTTCATATAATATTTCACGTAAGCGAATAATTTTATAAAAAATACTTTTTTTCTAAGGTTGTATTATTATTTATATTGATACAGTAATTAAATTCATTCAATTAATTTGTATGTAAATTTTTTTATTTCCAGAGAAGTTTTTGATAATAGTAACAAATATTTATACCTCAATTATAATGGATAAATTATAGCATCTACACAATATTTTGTATAATGTTTTAGTTGGGAAGGTATTGGTGGTTGGATATTGAGAGAACCTACTCTGATTACTTATAAAAATTAAAGGTATATACAAGACATACCATTAGAACTAACACATGTTTTGTGGATTACATCATGTGGGATGTAGACTATTGTCACTCCTCCCACCAAAAAATACTGTTTAGATTTTTATGAATGATAGTTTATCATAAATATTGTTATGAAGCCATACCCAGTGGGGATGGATACTCTTAGGTGATAGGTTGGATGCTAAGAATTCCACCTCATATTTCTTGTTATACATGAAATATTTTTTTATTTTTGGGATATTTCATTATGAACAAAACTTTATAATATGTTTATTTTATGGATAGTATATTCTATTGAGTTAGATTTAAGTGATAGTATCACTTATGATAGAGACTTTGATGGACATATTATAATTATTGGAAAAATTAGGTGGGGTCAAGTCTCACAGTGTCATGGTTATAACATAATGAGCTAATAAATATTATTGTGCATGTATTTGTATAATGTTTTTATAGAGTTTTATTTCATGTTCATTTATTACACCACCTTATTTATATCTCATGCACATCTATCTGATCAATATAATATTTACTATATTGATGTGATATGGAGTTTCACTAGGTCATTTGACTCACCCCTAACCTCGTACATTACATGAGTTTCAATGTATCTAGGTAGATTATGATTTAATCTCATAGAAAATTATAGAATTTTTAATTGTAAATTTTTTTGTTATAAAGGGGTGTGGAAGCCAATTATTCAACTTGGTGATTATGTGAGTTGTATTGAATGTCTATATAGTGTGACTTTTCATTCATATTTCTCATGTGTCAGTTAGCGTGTCACTATTGATTTTAATTGAAGATATCATGACTTTTGTCTTTATATATTCTTTAATATAATTTTATACGTAATTTAATTTTTTTAATTATACCAATTATCAAGTATAGGGTCCATATTGGATCACTATTTGTAGTCAGTATCTTTTTTATATTTCTATCTTAAAAACAGGTTATGTTAAATTACATTATAGTGTCTAACACGGTCATAGGGATATATTGATTTATGGAATAGTCTCCCAAATATTATTTTAGGATGTCAAAACTAGTTGGAATAGTATATAGTATGAGTATACATTCTTGAGGACTTAATTTACCCACTCTTGGTTTCTATTTGAGAAAACCATGATGAGAAATTCCACTAGGGTTTGAATTTCGCATCCACATGGGTTCGAGTGATTTATCATCTTCTCTTTCTCCAGTACCAACCTAATTTGGTTTCAAATATATGGGGATATTTTATATATACATGGATAATAGTCCCCATTAAATATTTAATAATTTGTTTTCTTAATAAACCCAATATGAATAGTTTTTTCATTATTAACCAATGAGGCATTGATCCCTGAATATAATCAATTAAAATTTCTTAACAGTTTTAATAATTTTGAAAACCATGGTATGCATTCCATATATTAATTTATATTAGTTTATTAAATTATTGGAGGTTCTTTCATGTGGGATTTTAAAATAATTCATATTGACCCAAAATATTTTTTTAATTAATGTCTTCATCAATTTATAGAAACTGTCGCCTAAGTAACATCTTTGATGCGTCGATCCTATAATTTTATCTCCTAACAAATAAAAATTAGGTTTTAATTAGGCATTAATATTACATGATTTATTTTCCTAATAGGGGAATAATAATATTTTTTAAATTGACCCATGATGATATTTCATTTTTATTTCTTAGTATTGTTCAACATTATATACAAACATATTGAGCCTTTTTATATAGGTTCCATCACATAGCACATGAACCATATATATATACTAGAATTAAATATTTAAATATGATATTACCCTTTATGGGGATATATTTTCCAAAAAGAAGAAATACTATAAATATTTATAATATTATGATTATATACAAATACACATTCCCATTAAAAGATAATGGGGCTCTAAAATAATGATGATTTATATATGGAATATCTATTTGAAGGGAAAAGGTGGCCTGTGAGGATAAAATCATTATATATGGTTCCTAATTAAGTTTATTATTATATATTTGTATATATATCTCCTTAGGTGTGTGATTTTTTGAATATAAAAAATTTATATAAATGTAAATATTATAAAGAATCATTTCTCAAGGATTTTCAAATTCTATGGGAATATGAATTATTGGTACTTGGTAAGAGGTATTTTTTATAATTTTATTTATATTATAACAACTTGGGATAGAAACTCTATAGGATATATATTTTTGATGTGAATTTAGATAGATGAGTTAATTCATTTTCTCAGGTGATCTTCAGTGAAAGGTCATGTTTCCAAGATTAAATTATGTCACAACATTATGTCACATTGAGATAGATACATTTTTTATTGATGGATTTCTATGGTGGGAATGTCATTAAAGGGTAATGATGTAACTACACCATAAAAGTGAAACCAAGGGGTATAATCTACAATGAATAGGGATAAGACAACTTAAATTCCCAATACACCCTTAGGTGAAGTGCATCACACCATGAACTATATAGGGCACATCAAAATGAATATATGTTGGGGAGTGATCCATTTACCCAATGGATGGTCATAATAAAACATAAATAGGCCACTCCAAATTGATGGTTAATAATGGTCGATCGATTTATCATGAGTTATCACACCATGAGATAGGAGGGACATACCATTATGGTCTTTTTATGAGGGATATCGTCACAAAATGTGGTATCCACCCCATAACCATAGAGGAATGCACTAAAATGGGTCTATAAAATGATTTTTCATGTCGTGACCCCTATGATAAAACTGTCAACATCAGATGAGATTTTTTTAGTATGGTTATTTTTGTAATTTAACTGTTTTCCCAAAAGATGCATAGTTGATAGATGGTTGTCTCAGTAAAATTATTATTTTTCCCCTACAAATAATCTTCATCTAAATTCCCTTAATAAATAATAGTTTTTGAAAGCATTTCAGTGATTACATTTAGGTTCATACTCTATTTTCCATTGTTTCTGGATCTCTATGACTTTATTTGATTTCATTATAAATTTAGTAGAGGATTTTATAATTATTTCTAAAGGAGAATTTTATAAATTATAATAAATGATGGGGAATTTAATGAACTTGGATAGAGAAAATCCCAAATAGATGACCACACACCATTACTCCCTATCTAGCTGTAGGTATGTTTCCCAAAAATATTAAAGAAATAATGATCAAATGTTATATAATTAGAAACTAAATCGACAGGGAATGATAAGGATTTTTCACAAAATATTGTTTATGGTATTTTTCAGGTAATATAAATGGTATTTTTCATGATTTAATTCTAATAAATTATTACAAGTGTTATTATGAAATTATTCATATTTGAATTAAATTCAATAATTAATTATTATTGGTTAAAAATAAGTATTTTGATATTATGGTTTGAGATAGTTTATCATGAGATAATATAGGTGTAGATGTGCTTTTCTTGTGTCTTATATGAAGTATTAACTATATATATACGGTAGGTGAACATTTATAGTCTTCCTATAAGTATATAAATTTTTTTTATAGTCATGTTATATGTGGTTTAACTAGTTTTGGAAAATAAAATTTAGTTATTATTTTTTAAAATAAACTATGATGAAACAAACAAACTATCAAGGGACATAATGGTCTCATGAAAACGGACATTATAACTTAGATGTTTGTGTTCAAGGCCATTACTATGAATTTATACCTTATGATCTATATACAGTATGGGTTATGGTAAAAATTTATCCACATAGATGTGATAAAACTAGGTATGGGTTATATTTTCCCTCTCCATGTGGGGATGAGTAAAGTAATGGAAAATTTTCTTGGGGATTGAGAATTTGGGGAAATTGAGATTTCGTATAGTATATGGGATAATTAATATGAGAGTGGTTTATGTTTTCCTCAGCCACGTGTGTTTTATTACCCAAATGGGTTTACCCATGGGATGTATTATGTGTAGGTTAGGCATTTTAGAATTAATGATGATGATTTAGTTTGGGATATGGTTATTATTACATTTCAGTAGTGTGATGACAATGTGGATACAAAAATAGGAAGATGATAATAAGAAATGAATATGAAAATTAAAATGGAAAATATTTACTCAAAATGATATTATTTAAACATAATATTTGGAATGATATTAAAGATCAAAAGTAGGGTTCCAAGATTATGATGTGACCAAGAGGACAATGATGGGTGACTTTGTTTCATTTTTTTCCTTAGAAGAGAGATAATATAGAGTGTAATCTATCATTTATTTCTGGTGTCAAATTGTAGCATCATGGTGGATGGTGTGATCTATCCGTAGATGTGGATCTAGAGGTAAGTCTTTAGAATCATAGTAGAAACCCTATGGTTAAGAAGAACATATCAGTATGTTATAAATGATTTTTTGGGTGAGTGAGTCTATCATAATGATACTAAACTGGGTAAATAAGAGGAGGTAGGGGTGTTCCTTAAGATGTGGGGTGAGTCCTTTGTGGCTAGTGCCTTGGTGATAAAATGGTAATCCTAGTGAAATCTTGTGATTACCGATATAAATGTATTGTGTGATAATCTTGGCAAGAGTGGATACCCATGTTGTATTATGTAACTGATTTTTCCTTAAAAAAAGTACATACACCCCTTGGTTCTTGATGAATTTTATGTGTTTCTATATAAGGAGGGTATATCCATATGTTTTAGTAGATTTTTCAATGTTTCAAATAAGGAGAGTCTTCCCTTGTGATCCATATGGGTTTTTTCTATTTACTTATAAATAGTTTCTAGTAATAGGTTTCAAATGAATTGTGAATTGTTATCTATAGAGAGATACTTCCACTATTTTTGGATTATTTTTTTAATATAGGATGAGTCTTCACTTCTATTCAAGATTATTTTCATGAGATTCCTTGAAAATTGAATATAAACTCTAGTTATTACAGATCACATACCTATTTCCTACTGGAGACTATCAATTACACTAGTTCTAAATGAGGTTATGGATTTCCCTATATGAAGAACATACCCCTATAATTTGGATGATTCTATGAAATTATTATAGGAACATTGGAACTAGTTGATATAATAATGATTGATCTAGGTTTTTATCTTAGAACACACCATTAAACAGTGAATTAGATTATTCTATTGTGAAATATTTTCTTATTATAAGAATATAAATTTAGTGTACAAAAAATTATCTCCTTATCTTTTTAAAAAATTGGTTTTTCCCGTGTGACTAATATGAAAACCCATATTGGTTGATAATAGATCACCAGTGCCCAGAAAAAACACATTTATCACAACATCAAATTGGCTGAAGTCACTTAGTTGGATATTTGAATTTGATAAATCAAATATGGATTTCTACAGTGCATTTTAGTGAGGCACAATGATAATATTAGTATATCAAATTTTATTAATTTTTCATTTTTAATATGTAATCAGTTTGGTTCCTGGTCATTTTGGGTGAATGATTTTATGATGAATGTAACATTTTATTCATCATGGAAATTTTTATTACTTTCACTATGTTAAATTTTCTTTTATTAATTTAATTTAAGTTATTTTTATCTATTCACTCTATTTTGTGGGTATAATCTTCAGTAGGAAATAAATTAGAACATCACTGTTAGTAAACCCCCTACCACATGTTGGGAGACACTCCTATTTTCATGTAGCACCTCCAATGAAAATATTTGGGATTCGTCACACACCGCAAAAAATTTAAATGTGGAAACAATGATTATTTATTATTATTCATACATTTTAGGGTACAATAGAGAATTATTGGGGATGTTTTCGATATTATAATTGAACTGAATGCATTTATTCACGAACAAGTTTTTAATGTTAATTCTAGGTTACAATAGATATGAGATTATTTTTATTTGATATCCTTATTATAGTAGAGATATATATTCAGATACGTAATGAGTTTTTTATAGGTTATTATGGATTTCCCACACATCCTGTTATTCTGAGGCTTGGTTATATGCAACATTTTTTAATGTTAAATATATATTATATTCATTTATATAATTGAAGAGAAGATATCTATTGTTTAATATTTTAATAACAACATATATGATGTTTTCATATACAATTTCCCTATGTAATTGTACTTAGCTATATATATATATATATATATGAGGGTTGGTCATGTGTATCTTATAGAACATTTATCCTTGATGACTACAACATAGTCATTCTTTGTAATGGATGTTTATTTTCCCTTATTGGGTCTGTATAAGAACATGATACGTTGATTAAAGTTATAAAAAGAAAATTTTCTTTGATTATTAATGTATCAATAACAACCTATATAATGTTTTCCCTTATAGTTTCTTGTTGTAATTATATATAACCAAGCTGTATGATTATTATTATCTTGAGAAAAAGTCACCATTAGAATTTGTCAATGTATACAGTTAGATGAGATTGTGGTACTTAAGAGTATTTTGTAGTATATATATGGATATATTGGAATAGTTTCATAGAGTGGATACATAAATTTTCATATGTTTGCTAATATATATATATATATATATGTTAATGATAACCCTTGAAGGTGTATTTTTTCATGCGAGTTGTCATGTGATATTTGAGATGGGAGGAGAGGTGTTGAGTTTTGATCATGATCAATGTAAGAGATAGTTAATAAGTTATCTTTTTTATCCTAGTAAAGAAATGATTCATATGAAGATATTAGTGAATCATGAAATACAACTAAGTATCATGAAATTTTATTCTTACTATTGATATGATTTATAATGTCATACCTTAACTGAAGAGAGGGATTGTCTCAGAACTCTAAGTTAAATATAGGTGAGAAGCATGATTAGATGTCTTTTATTTGATATTGATTCACTAGGAGTTCTATTATATATGTTTTATATGAAAGGATATTATTTTTACATTCCTTTTGAGATGTACATGTAGTTATTTTGTAATCAATGTAGGATTTAAAGGGCGATATTGCTAGGATTCAGACATTGTGTTGATTATGGGTGGGTATGAAATGGGTTTGTAGATCATTAACATAGATGGTTAGATTTATGAAGGTTATAAAATGTTTATATTATTCTAGTTTTTTTATGTATCTTGACTTATGGGTGATCATATGATTATCCTTGGAAGAGGTGTGATGGTGATCATTTTATATGGAAAAATTATAGGTCATTTTGGATAGATAGGGTTAAAATTTTGTAGATTGTTTTAGGGTATTTTGGAACATGAATATATAATTTCAGTCATTTAACTCTTGGGATTTTGATTCATGTTCTATTACCAAGTTTAATGGGATACTACACTCATTATCATTGGATAAAATCTACATATTATGTGATGGTTACATGGGGTTCCATTTGGGTTATAGATTGGTGAGAGGTCAAGTGTAAACTGAGGGAGGGCAGGTGAATTAGGGAAAGAAACATTAAAACAACTTACCCTTAGGATATTGTTTCATTTAAAAAAACAATCGTATCTCTCTTTTATATAGAAATTTATGAACATAAATTAAATCATTTATAAGACACACCAATTTTACTTAGTTCACCCTCACTGGGAAATGTCATAGGAGCATACAAAATGTTCCAATATACTGAATCCACTAAAAGAACACTATTTTTTACAATGTTCAGAGCAGACTTATTGTCCCTCCTTGTTTACAACCAATCACAATTTGAAATCTCACTAATCTCTCAACTAAAGTGGGCTCGCTATTTTTTCATAAGATCCTACTTTTATTTCTTGAATCAAATTGTAGTGCATATCATTTAGTGTAATTTTAATTTTCACATTTATACAATTTATGAATACCACTTTACCATATAATTATTATACATCTCCAATATTTCACACCACCTTTAGGGTTTCTTGTAGGAAAAATTAATTCCTTGTGCACAACATTTAACTTTTGTTGTAGAAAACCTTTCGACACAGAAATTCTTTCTTTCATGAAACTACATTCATACACACAAATCCCTTTATACCTAATCCTTACACAATTCCAAGACTTTCATTTCTATTAGGTTTTAACTCCTAAAATTAGATTGGTACATGCTTATTTATAATCGTTTTTATCCCTGTGTACATATTCACTCCCACTGACTTTCTTGCCTGCAACATTTTACTGAGAAAGAAAAACCCTATTTTACATCGCATTTGGTGCATAAGTCTATTTTTCGCAATCCCTAATTTCATTTAAATACAAATAATTCGTGAAATTCTTCCCTTTTCCATATTTATATACAGTAATCCAAAAAAATGTATTACTTTCAACATTCCGAACAACCTTCAATCTTGTGTGCAACTTTAATTTCCAAACATAACATTCTCCATTCTCCGGTTTTGAGAACCAAACTTTTTGAAACCATTATGAAATGAAATCACATTGTATACTATCATTATTTACAATCTCTAGGGTATCCATTCCTTTGTCATGGATCTTTATTTACATAGATTTTCAATAACCACTTTGTATCTATCGAACTATTACTGGAAACCTACTTTGTCAACAAACACAATCAACCCAAAAAAACTTCAATGTTACCTTGATGGATTATTTTCCAAATGTTTTCCTCATACAGTTGTTTATGGGAATATTTATGTTGAGGAGTGTACCATAATTTATTCAAGTGTCTAACCCTAGTTTCATATATAATTTTATCAGATGTTAAGGGTGATGTACATTGTAATTTAGGAATGGTTATCTATTGGTTCTTTTCCTTAGAACATAGTTATTAGTGGGCCTTCAACATCCAATCATTAACAATGTTAAGAGACCAAGCATTAAAAAATAAGGAAAAAGCCAATTTGGTTGTATTTTTATTCTTATATATGACTGGGTGGTTAATTGTTGAGAATCAATTGAGATAGAAATGTGTATGTAGATATTATTTAATATAGGTCCCTAAAAATATCTAATTTTGTGATTTTTATGAGTAATTTGATAGATTTGGGTGTTTAATTAGGCACAAGATGGTGTTGGTTTGATCTTAGGGGGAGTTAAATTAGCATAATGTTGGTGTTGAAAGTGGGATCATGATGAATGTTGTATTTAGTTGGTGATCCAACCATGAAAATAAATTTATCATCATGTTCAAAATTTAGATTGGGTATTAATATGATCATTTTATGCATTTAATAATTAAGGCATCATGAACACGTGATGTGATATCAATTCTATGGGTATAAAAAAGAAATTTTAGGAAATTTCTATAAGGGGATATCTATCCATTGTTTTTATTTGAGAGTGGGCATAATGAGGAGGAAACTGTATGGATAATGTTGAATTACGTCTAGAATATCATTATTGAAGGTCGTTCTTATGATGTGGGGGACCATATATTGGAATAGACCCTTAGGGATGTGTCTTATGATGGGATGAACCATAATAGTATATGGGAATCAGTATATGATGCTTCAATTTTGCAGGATATACAGGTGTGGGTGAGCACGATCTCAATGTTGGTTATTGTGAAGAGTGGGAATCTTGGGTTTTAGTGCCCAAAGTGCCTTGTGTTTTGATTTGGGTAGTGGAATATCATTTGGAAATGTGGATTATAATTCATTGAATTTATCATGAATTTATTACTATTTTAGGTCACTATTGATGGAGTAAGGACCACTATAACATCTTGGCAACAATAGGTTTTATGGTGGGAAGTATGTGATGACCCTTATCTTGATAGGTGGTGAAATTTTGAAGAATTTGATATTTTTTTCATATTTTCTTGAATGTTTTAAAAATTGTGATTGAAATATTAATTTTTTGGGTTTCAATATCTCAACATGATTTTTTGAATTTTTATTAAGTATAAAAAGGTAATTCAGGTACATAAGTGAGAATTAGAGGAATGTAAAGTAGTCGTGCTGATATTATATTTTTGAAAAAGGTCACATCTGGTCCATTATATTAGTTCATGATGAAATACAATATGAGATGAATCATTGAAAATGAATGATAAAATCAGAACAATAACTTTCCATGTTGGAAATTATACTATGGAGAATAGTGAGGCCTCACCATGAAGGGGTTTACCTTCATTGAATAATAGCATTATTCCATGATCTATAGAAGTCATGTTGTTATGATGACGTGTAGGTTAATGAACCATATTAATAATGGTGGTTTCCCCATCACCCATAATCCTATTTCCATTATGGTTATTAGTATAGCTTTATACCCCCTATTTGTAATAGTAGATCCACAATCTATGATGGACACATGAAGATGATGTCTAGCCAAGGGATAATTCCTCATTAGGTGGAATCTCAATGACCAAGGAGGGATGCTTTGTGATTGGTTGAGTCAAGGAGTTGTTCTAGAACAACCCCAATATTCATGTTTCTACTATCAGATGTGATGTATTTCAGCGTAGGTAAAGAATGGTAATTTACCAATTGGATCCCTCGGTTCCTTATTGAGAAAGGAGTGAATGGGGATCTATTGTTGGTCACCCCATCCCAAATTCAACTAACTCTATATCCTACTTGGAAAAGAATTTTTTTGAGTCAAATTGACGTTTTAGTCATGTTCTCCCCTCATTACCTATTTTTTGATTCCTTACATCACATTCGATTTCATTACTATCTTAAATGGGGATTTAATGATGATTTCCATTGGTACATAGTAGGATTCATTCTAGATGATGGGTGTTTTTTTATCATTATATATAGTTCTTTCCCATATAGGATGATAACATATTGTTTCTCACTATTATCATATAGTAATATTTCTTTACTATTTTTTAAAAAATTATTTTGATTAAATCAGGTAAAATTAACAATTAAATCGGGGTCTATTGATTGTTATTTTTTTAGGATGGTTTTAGAACGATCTATTTAAGAAGTTTCAGTGAATTGGTTGTATTTTTGTAATTTAAAATGGATCAATAAGTTATTTGGAAAATTATCTTGTTATATATTATTTGAATAAGTATTTATAATTGGTTATAATTAGTTAATTGGATGTTATTTCTTTTCATAAGTTTATGTGAGATTATATTACCATGGATAAGCATGAGAAGTATCTGAGATATGTGGGTAAATCTATATACATGTGACTAACCATTAATTAAAAAATTACTATAATTAGTCTCACCATATATGGGTGGTTATCCATTAATTAAAAAATTCATTTTAAATTAACACATGAGAAATGAAAAAAAATTAAGAGTCGGGATGGACCCTTGATCACTAGCTTGATATCTTAATCTTTGATAGTTAAAACCTTAATTATGAATATTTTTACTCTCTCATAAAAACGAAAACTATAATGGTTCAAAAAAATCATGTAAGTTGTTATATAACAAGGGATTGGATCTTATATTCCTCTCTATATGCCAGAGAGTGATAAGTAAAATAGAATGGACCATTCATTGGTTATATGAGGATATTGAGTTTCCTTTTACATAATTTGAGTTGATAATGAATAAGGGTGGCAGTTAATCCACCATGGTTTATTGTGTATCTGAATTGGTTTATCCAAGGGAGTATTATGTGTATGTTGGCCATATGAGGTCTAACCATACTGACTCAAAAATTGATATAAAAACTCTACTATCTCAATATTTTGATGTTAATGTGTATTATATAGGTGTTAAATGTGTTCATGTTAGTATTTTGAAGAATGTGAGGGATGAAAAGTAATTTTAATGACATGCTATATCAATAGTATTAGCAATAATATTATGGATAAAAAATTTGCGTGTTTGGACTATATTGTGAACTATGGGACATCGATGGGTGCCCCATTTATCTTTCATGATTAATAAAGGGATAATACTAAGAGGAAATTTCCTTCAATATGGGATGTCTTATTTGAACCAAAATATTGAATATGTGAGATAAACATGTCCATAGATCCTAAGATCCATCTAGAGGACCATAGTGGATGCCATGTGGTCAAGAAGATAGCGATGATGGGTTTATAATGATGCTATATTTTTTAATGATACTAACTTTGTGAGATTATCTATAGTTTAATGTTGAAATATGAGTCATATCATGAGAAGTGGATCTTGGACTGAGTGTCTAGAACCTTTGTAAAAATCAAGAGTTCATATGGATGGGTTGAAATGCCTTATGTGCATGTGTTTTTTCCTTATTCTAGGGATATATGATGCTTGAATTATGTGATGAATCTTATATTTCCTAGAATAGAGTGGGTAATCTGCTAGGATCTAGATTATTTATTTTTCTTTCTATATAGGTAGATCTTCCACGAAGTTCAATATGTTTTTAGATTTTTGTTAGTAGGAGGAGTTTTCACCTGGGTTCTAGATGATATGTATATGTTCTACATCTATAATAGTTTAGACCTATGTTTTTGATGATTATATATATTTCATAGTATGTGAAGTCTGTAAATAATTTCTAAAATATTTTGTTTTTGATTCCTGGAAGAGATATTCCTTCCCTTGGTTCATGATGATTTGTATGTGTTCCTTGGAATGGAGAGGTTTCCCCTGGATTTTTGGTGATCTGAAACAAGTTTCCGAGAGAGGAGTGGTTATTCCCCTAGATTTGGATGCAGATACATGTTATTCATATGGCAGAGTCTTGCACTGGGTTCTATATGGTAATATGGAATTCATAGAGGCACTTTGTCATTGGAAGAAGCATGTATACTCAATAATGGATTTCACCTTAGACCTGGATAATTTTTAGTTAATTATTATATAATTTTGCACACTATTTTAACTTTTATTCTCATATAGTTTTCATATACATCACATTGATTGGAAAAGTTTGGATGAATAATGGGGGTGTAATTTGAGTGATAATAATAGCCAACCTATTTGGTTATAGAGTTATTGAACTTGGGAATACATTATTTATTAAAAGATCATGTTTGGTTGAGGGACATGGTTTGATTAACAAAATGGATAACTTATAAAATAATTTTAGACTGGTCTATAATGAAACAAATGTATGGTAAGAGATTATAATTTACATTATTTTATGTTAATTATGTAAATATAATAATTCTAGTGGGTGATCAATCAAGAAGTATGATAATATGAAAATATTTATATTTTATTGAGCATGGTTGTGTTTTTGAAGTCTAAATTCATTGATTATTTATCAAGGAAGACTCATAGAAATTTTCCAATGTTATCTTCATTCTAATATTATTATAGTTTTATAAATGGTTAAAATTTAGGCCTTCTATGATTTTTTGTTGACAATTTTGTATGGGGAGTTATGCCAGAGATCTTGTAACACCTCTAGTATAGCCATTATTTATTGGTTTTGTGTTAGTGATCCTTCAAAGTATTAATATGGCATTATATTTAGAGCATATGAGATTAGGGAATAGAGACATATGGAATCCTATAATGATAATTGTATGGGTGAATCCTGAATAATATTGTTTATGGCATGTTCTGGTTACCAAGGATATGGTATAACAATTCATGGTTCATGACGTTACACATGACATATCTATTAAACTGTGATATGTGTGCCCAAGAAGGTATTTGTTTCCTCTAGTATTATTTTCATGAGTTATTTGTACGAACATCATTTTCTTAACATAATATTCACATTATATGCATAGAATTTTGGGTAATTGATACCACTTTTTATGATAGTTTAGTTATATAATGTTCCCACACCACCTTATATAGAGTTTCCCTATATGACATTATTATGAAATTATTCTAAACTAAACCTCATAAAATTTTCTACAAATAAAATGACTTTTGGATTTTTCAAATTGATGATCCTTGAGGATTAATATAAATTCCATCTATTTATGGAATTTATAGTCACCCTAAGTTAGTTAGTATGCAACAATGGTAGTTCTAGTAAGAGAATTAGGTTAGTTACTAAAAATGTCAACACAAACTAATATAATTTTTTTTGAATTTTTTCTTGGTTACATTATAATTACCTTAACCATATTACTATTGTTATCTAAAAAATCGGCATTGGGAGATAAATTCATATTCCATTGGATGGGACTACGGTCCTGAAGAGGTTATTCTATCATACCGATTCCTGATGATGATTAGTTCCCTATAGTGGAATAATAAAATTACATGTAATTATTGATGGATATATATATATATTTATATATATTTATATGATAAAATTATAGTAGTGGTTATAAGAAACTAGTTTTTATGTGATATTTGTGATTGGATTAGAGGTGATGCTCATTGACTATTGCCTATGTGACAGATGGTTTCTCGGATAGGAGGGAAATGTGAGTACCTTTATGATACATCATATAATATTAGAAGGTAAAG
The DNA here is from genome assembly GCA_963277665.1 of Viscum album. Lineage (NCBI taxonomy): Eukaryota > Viridiplantae > Streptophyta > Magnoliopsida > Santalales > Viscaceae > Viscum > Viscum album. The sequence goes on from OY728155.1 coordinate 525,782,998, forward strand.
AAATATGATTGAGTATTAATATGATATCATACTTATATTGATATGAATTATTATACATGATAGTAACTAATGAGTGCGATTACCTAGGACTTATATGTTTTTGAAAGGTTTATGACAAGGGTAAATGCCTTGAATTTATATTGTATGCAAAAAAGTGATATCAAATATGTTGTATAATCCAATTCATTACTCATTCCATCATATTGGGAGGTCTTCAAATTATTATTTTGGTAATGGATACAATTAAACGGCATAATTAGTTTTATTTTTTACTCTATCGATTTATATTGTTGTTCATTTTGTGGTTTTGGATAATCCTTGTTGACGACTGAATATTGGATAGGTATAACATGGTTAGATATTTCTAGTTTTATGACGAACCAGGAGTTAATGAGTAGGTATTTAATTAACATTAGTCCTAATGATATATTATTATTTTTTATGAGAGAGAACATAGGAACTTTTGGATTTGTGAGGTTGGAATACTATTGAAAACGATAGGTGGGTTTTGTGGGTTATCATGAAAGTTATAACGTGACCCTCATGGAATATTGAATTAGGTTATACTATTATGTAACATATGAGTGTACACAAATTCAAAAGGGATGAGATAATGTTCATAAGATCTTCTTACATGTGGTTAAATATGGTTTGTGGATCAGTGAGTGACCATGTGAAATCTTGGAAAAAATTATTTTGATTAAATGATTATGGTTTTGATTTATTAGAGATTTTATTCGTTTGGTTGTTTCATTCAACGAATACAATGAAATCATGGATGGTTTATTTCAATTGTTTCCAGGACTAGTGAGAGTTTCTATAGATTATAAATAAAAACATTTATGGGGACCTATTGATGTTGTGAATGAGTGGTGGTTGGAGGGAATTCATATTGTTTTGAGTAAAAAATTAAAAGAAGTGGTTTTTATTAACAATGAATATATAAATTTAGAGGATGTTGAAGGTTATGTTAATAGGGAGTAGGGAATATGTATTAATTTTTTTTTTCATTTTAAATCATTAATTACTAGGAATATTATATCTAGTATGTATATATTGAAATGGGTGAAGCAGGGATCATAGTGGCATGACCCTCATGTTGGAACGATCATGATTATGGTGAAGTGAATCATGGAATTGATGATTTGGAAAATGGATGTTTGTTAGAAGTACATTCTGATTTTTATGGCTCCTTACAGTACACCATATTTCTTATTTAAAGAATATATTGGATGTAGTCTAGGAATTGGAATTGGTCTTCCAATGGGGATGATGTGATACAAGTGTGAGTTATCACAATGGATTAATGTTTCTCAGAGTGAGAACATGTAAATTAGTGTGGGTGGTTGATATTCAAACTATAGAAAGACAGTAACTATTGAGTTCTTTTTTTTTGGAGAGTTGGGATTATATTAGAATGATTTTGATAATTGATTAATCATGATCGAGTAAGACAATACCACATCAGTGAGTGTGATATAGTGTTTTTTGAAAAACAGAATCTAGAGGATAATTGACTAGTATTTTTCATGATACTATGCATGGTGAGATGTAATTTTCATCTAGTGTGTCAATTAACTATTTGATGTCTATTGTTGATAATAGATTCATAAGGTTGGAGAACCATGACTTATAATTATCCCTTCTAGTCCAAGTATTAATCCAGGAAGAACAATAATCCAGAAGATGAATTGGTTGATTATTCATTTCTATGCAATTATAGATGAGTGTAGTTGATCATCATCTATATGATCTAGATGTGGATGATAAGGTTTCTCGGTAATTGAGGCATAAGGATCCTTTTATTTTTAATTGAGCATAAGAATCTCATTCAATATTCTAGGGTAAAACATCTTAAATTAAGAAAGAACTGATAGTTAGGGTTGGTTGAGATTGTTGGATGAAGGAACTTTAAGTCTAATCAAGGATAAAAAGATATATAATGTGAAGTATGTGAATACTAATATCTTGATGGGTTATAAAATTAACAAGGAATTACAATTTTTGGTTTTGAATATTTAAATTTTTAAAGAATTGGGATTCTAGTTGGAATTCTGAGTATTGGAAAGCATATAGGTGATTTTTTGGGATGTGGATCAAATACTAAGAAGTAAATTGGGTGATCTGGTGTCTATTAGATTATAGTCACATTGTATTTATCAAACTCTATAACAACATTAGTATGACATACCATAAACCATACATGTAACTATGATTATATTCTTTGAGGGGTACCACACAATACTGGATAACGGGTTTCATGACATTAACTAACAATATAGGGATTCATGTCATGAAAAAATGGGACGACCGCTAATTGAATCCTTGGGATCCATTTGTTGAATTTTACCATTATATGCCAAATAGGTATTGGAATGAATACATTTTGGGCAATTAACCCACTTAATAGGGGTGGTTGTATAGCAACCCTCATGGGTCACACTATGTTTGACGATGGTAAAGGGAAAAATCCTCTTTTCTAGGTAGTCACATCATGATAGAGAGGATCATTTCCACAATGTTATTCAGTCAATATACATAACCAATTTTTGGGTACATCTCTCTATTCCCCAAGAGTGATGCACCATAATTGGTTCACATAAGGAGGTTTCACATCACAACCTCTAAGGTGATGCCTATATCAGTTCTTGGGATAGTTTTTTTGTTAGTGATTATTGGTATTTTAGCTATCTCCCCTCTTGGACAATAGATGCGTAAAGGGTGTGTGGAGTCCTACATTATACTTCTTCTTATCCAACTATTCACCCATTCATCCCACATTAGTAGGGGATTATTTGATGGTATTTTTATATTTATTTATGTTTTATAATTCCTTAATTTAAAATTTTTTCCATTCTATTCATCAATTTTATTTTATTTATGGTTTCATATAGGAATTAAGAGGTGATATATACTGTAGTAGGTTGTAATTATTCTAGGATGATAAATTATTTTTCTCTCTCATTACAGAGGATGTATCCAAAAGATGATTTCACACAGTTTCATAAAATTTACTGGAAGGTATGTTTCCTTATGAATGTTTATATGTATTTTTATTAAATTGGATAAAAATGGGAATATAATCGATTTCGGTTTAATGGTATTTTATCAAAATGTTTTTAAGAAAATACTATAAAACTTCTAGATGTGAATGTTTTTGATTTTGGTATTTCTAAATTAGATGGTAAGTTATCTAGAAATTATACATATTAGAGTATAATTTAATAATTAATAAATATTTTCTATAATAATTAATTTTCTGTTATAACATGTGACAAGTTTTTGATATATGATATGATCATTGATGAGTCTATATTGTATCCATGATATTTGAGAAGTCACATGTATAAGACAAAATGTCCCTAAAAACTCACAAAATTTATGTCCATTTAGTTTATTGTCTTCTGATATGTGGTTTCTCTATGTATGGGAGATTAAAAAATAATTAAATATGACTTCTTAAATGAAACCAATAGAAAAAAAATGTTTCAAGGTCCCCTAAGGACCACTGAACATTTGAATATTATCATCACTTTTGATGAAAAATAAATTGATTGTGAATTATTACCTTTTAAAATGTATAACCTATGGGGCATGGTTCAATAAAATTGAGTATGTACTGAAAAACCTTGCGTTGCAAGCCCATAGTCCTCTCTATGAGAGGTAAAATTATATATTTTATAGTTGGAAAGGTAATTTCCCAGAAAACTAATTAGTGATTTAATATAGACATTAATCCAATTTAAAATACATTATGGTAAGTTTTACACCCCCCCCCCCCCCCGTGTGTAGGTGACCACTAATAAGGGATTACTGATGCTAGTTTTATATATTAGGAATGTGAGGAATGATCGTGCTGACCCATGAAGTGATATGGGCATTCTATCATCTATATAATGTAATTCCCATGTGGATTCATGTGATGGTGATGGGGACATGAAATAATTATGTAATTTATGAGGGAAATGATGTACACTAAATGATGGAATTAAAAAATAGGGTTGGGAATGATATTTTGGAACCAAAATATGGTTTAATAACTAATGCGAACCTTATAAGACCTCGATGGTTTCCCCTAATTTTATATTATCCATAAAAAATATTTAATGTATATAGGTAGGTAATGATGAATTTAAGTGTCACCATAGAACCTAAATGTTAAAGGGTGATCTAGCCATGGCTATAGAGACATAGAATAATTCGACAGACCATAGTGGATGTTCTGTAATTAAGATTAGGGTGTTGATGTGTTCAACATTATACATTTATGAAACTGATTTGAACCTGAAGAGACTGGAGTGGCTGGATAAAAGGATTTAGAGTCATTCCATGTGATTTGGTGATGGCATAAAGTAAATAATACCCTTATGATTTTCTAGAGATCCTAGGGATGGGATACAATACTGATTCCTATGTGATATATAATGGCTCCAATGAGATTGTTTCCTAATGTGTATAATATTACTGATGTTTTCTATAACAGAGCACAAACTCAATAAGAACCCTATTTTTCACTCATGTATGGATCCTTAATATTCAGTCTAAATCATTACATTGGACTTAATATGGATGTCTAATGAGTTTTTAAAGTTTACGAGGATGGCGAAGGATTTTTCAGGGACCAGAACACATATTTTTGGGGAAAACTGGCCGAGCGTATGGTCTAGAGTAAGCAGTGTAAGAATTTTGCATGGTTTTCCTAACCATGTAGATGGTGTTTTTCTAGACAGTGCCATCTCACAAAATTTGTGAATGGTCATGTTGTCAAACCATGAAAACTCCTCTTTTCCCAAGTATCCATGAATGTCTTGCACGCAGTTTGATTAATCCTTATGGAGGATGTTTTTTCGGATAGAACCATCTCGCACGATCTACACACGGTTTGACAAATCATGCAAACAAACCTTGCACAGGCTTAAATTCTGGGTAAATTTCTAGTATCTCCCTTAATGAACTATTTACCCCCCACATCCTCCCTAATCTGATAACAAATAAAATTAACCCCATATCCTCTCATTTTGGAAATTTTTTAAGGCTAAAGCTAGGGGTTAAGAGATATACTTCATCTGACATCTGATTGATATTCAATTCATTACATTGGATGTGCAATGGTAAGTACTTGAGTACTCTTTAGCTGTTCTTATTCTTTCATAATTTTTAATTAGATATCATCATGTGATCATTTGTCACCTTTTATTATATCTACTCATATCCATGGAAAATAAAGGGATGATATCAGAGGAGGAGAGTCGTACAACCCTAAGGTGCGTGTCTTATAACTCATCTCTAATGTTTGTTGATGTTGGTCAGAGTTGAAAACTCAATTGGGGTGAATTGATTTTATATAAAAATTTCTTTTAAAGAGTTTATTTACAAAATAATATCCCCATATAAAATTACAGACAAAGTCGGTTTTTAGTGAATTTATAAAATTCTTGAATGTTCAATTTGATTCTTCGAATATTGATTAGTTCTCAGTTTTACTAACCTATCGATTAAAAAACATTCGATGAAAACCTGCTGATTCAAAATATATGTAAAAAATTGATAAATTAAATATCAATGTTCAGGTTATATTAATGCCAAAAAAACATATCACATAAGAAATATAAGATAATAAGAACAAATGACAAAACAAAAGGTTCGGTCTCAAGCCGAGACTTAGTCCTCTCCACATGGTGATCACCTGCCACCAAGCTGTTTATATTAACAAAATTTTGATCCACACCCAGGATATGGGTTCACAACAGCACACTCAGCTATCCAGGTCACACTTGACCTTTACCATAGTTATTTGTGGGAAATAAAAATAAACAGATCACAAGGATCCCCTTCCACAATTCTACGTGGGATACAAGTGTAAAAAGAAATTAAGTATGAGTATAGTTTGATATCCTCTAGTTATTCTCATGAGATCGTGTGCATGATACAAACAAATATACACACTTCTCAATTAGTGAAGATAAAATGCAATAGAGTTATGAAAGTGAATAGAGTTAAGAATTCTATGTGTCTTGCGAAGTAATGATCTAGACTCAATTGATGTTGAGAAAATGGTATTTGAGTCATCTTCAAGAAGTTGTATTTAGAAAAGAGTATGGTAGTTTCTGTAATCTAGCTTCAATAAATGAAAAGGTTCAGCTCTTCAATGTCTCAATGTACACCGAGATTTTGAAGAAAGTTGCCTGTTACAATCTTCTTGTAATCCCAAGCACTTTGTTCCTCTTTTTTTTATTCACACAGTCTGTGTCTCAATGTGTACATCATCATTTTTATAGTGAAATATGAGGTCCTATTATACTCTAGGATCCTCTAGGCATAATGATCTCTGCACGTGCATGTACCTCATACTATCTACAGATAGTCCTACAGACAACATTAAATAATGTCAAAAACATTAATATTTCTAAATATAACCGTCTGAAATAAATTTGAATTAATGAAATGGATATAGTTATTTATGACTATTAGTGAGTCATCTTCAGTCTGTTAAAATTCAGTGTGTCATCTTCGGTGTGCCGACTTCAGTCTGTCGATCTTCAGTCTGTCGACTTCAGTCAGTCAATCTTCGGTCTATCAAACTTCGGTCTGTCAACTTCGGTGTGATGACTTCGGTGTGACGACTTCGGTGTGTCAAACTTTGGTATGTAAAACTTTGGTGTGGCAACTTCGATGTGGAAAACTGCGGTATGTTGAACTTTAGTGTGATTACATTGGTGTTTCAAACATCGGTCTATCGAACTTTGGTGTGACGACTTCTGTGTGCCAAACTTTGGTCTGTCGAAATTCGGTGTGACTAATTTGGTGTGTCAAACTTTAGTCTATCAAACTTCGGTGTGACGAATTCGGTGCGTCAAACTTCAGTCTGTTGAACTAACCATCAGTTCCATGGAATCTAGAAAGATTGCAAAGTGTCTAACTTACCAGACTAAGTGATATACAATGGTTTATGTATAAAAACATTTTTAAACATGTTTATTCATGAATATAATTTATTGATATATTAAAGTATATGGTTATGTATTACATAATTGATTCACATAGAGATATTAAAGTTGCATGAAAGAGTAGAATCTATATAATGAAATTATTTGTGATTATAAAAAATACATTATCATAGAGGGTCCAACAATCTCCCCCTTTTTGATAATCACAAATTATTTCATACATGAAAAAATTTAGAATAAAGATTGATTAATATAGAATACGACCCCAAATGTGAGAGTGTCCAATATGAATAAAGTCTTTTTTGGAAATTGTAAAACAAATATCTCCCTCGCTAAATGAATTAAGTTGAGTATATGCCATGTTTCCAAAACCAGAATAAAAACTCTCCCTTAGATAAATAATATATTATTAAATATAAAGTATTCCTCTTATGCCTCGTATTTTTCTCCCACTTTAGGGATTATAAAAAAGAGAAGAGATAAAATAAAAAATAAAAGAAAAGAAGAAGAAAAACACCACAAGGATTTTCATTAAAAGGCAGAAGAGTACAAGGTAAACAAAAAGATCACATCCCTATCAAATGATACAATCCATCATTAAGGGTTTGGATATTGAGGATATTTTCCTTTGTCTGAAGGATCCAATGGAGAAGGAGATGGTTTGGGAGTGGCAGAGGACAGAGGTGGTCTGAGGATAACACCAGGTAGGGAAACGCCTATAGGAATAGTATCTGCATGGGTAGGCTTTATTTCTGACAACACCTGACTTGGATTCTGCTATGGAAGGATCAGTCGAATCTGAGTAAGAGCTTGAGAGATAGTCATTTGAGCAGGAGGACAAGAGGCAGTACCAGGCGAAGCAGCTGGAGGTACCACAATAGCCTCATCATAAACATGGAGATATGTTTTGAGCAAGTTGACAAAGTCATTAATGATTTCACCACCATATTTCATGGATTTCTCAAATCCATCCTAATTTTCTGTAAATTTACTTAGGAAAGGGGTAAAATCATTCAATTGGAGAACATTCTTTTTGAATGCTTCTGTGACTGGAGGAATTCTATGATATTCTATGAGAAACTTGAATATATTGATGAGATCATTCTTGGTGTATATCTTAGTGAAATACTTATCATCCTTTTCCCAGATCTCTTTCCGAGATGCAGAGGCTTTATTTGTCAAATGTCTGACCATATTGTACACAAGATCTATATTTCAATGAACTTTATCAAGAGTTTCTTGGTCTAAAGAACACTAATTTTTTTGAATTTTCTCTCACATAAAAACCTTGAGAGACTCCAAATCAGCAACCACACTTGTCCCACTCCTATAACTGGATGGGCCGGTCAACATTTTTCCAAGCTCTTCTTTCATCTTTTTCAGAACTATACTGATTAGATGAGTTAACAAGTTTCTAATAACTTCGTGAACACTACTAAAGGAGGTCTTGAAGTCAAAGGTTAAGGAATTAAACTCATTGATCATCTTTCTTACTTCTTCTCTCAGAAAGGTGATGTGTCTAATAATGGTTTCTGGTGTAGTAATAAGATTTGGTTAAATCTCCTGATCACCATTCTTGTAATCTTTACTAAATCACCATATGAGATACTTATGGAGGTGGAGCTTCTCTCTTGGATCCAACTGAGTCTATTACATACTCGCAAATATCAATTTTGAAATGTTCCAAATCAGCCTTAGTGAAATAGCTACGGGGCACTGTCAATGCTGCTGGATCTACTACTGGAGGTGAAACTGGTGGAACAGGTGCAGCATGTTTTGGGTCAGCTTTGACTTGTGGAGCAGGAGGATAAGTTATCCTTTCATCATCTGAGACATACTTCAAACCAAAAAGAATATATCCTGGATCTCTATTCCACTCTTTATTATAGGTCCAGTCTCTTGGCTCAACAGTATCAATTCTTACCCTTCTTCCGTGAGGCTCAAAAATAACATCAATATCATCAACTACTTTATCCTAGTATCTGGCCATAAAAATGGTCTTAGAATAGGAACTAAATGAGCTTGAGGTTTTTCTTGAGCTCCAGCTACTTCAGCTTCACCAGGTACTTCTTCAATTTGAGGCACGGGAACTACATCTTCTTCCTCCTAGCATGTAGCGATAATATCATTTAATTCCTGAATGATCTCTTTGTTTTTAGCATTAGAATGGAGTGCTCTGTCCTCATGTTCAACATCTACACGACAATCAGCATGTTGATCAACATGCTCAACACCATAACTAGACCCATATAAAAGTTCCTCACTGGATCATTCAACCACATATTGTCCCACTTTTAGGGAGTCACTCACATGCTTAACACTTCCTCCATCATCACCATCATCACCATAATAATAATAATCATCATCATCATCAGATTCGTTATCTGATTTGCTAACATAACCCTCAATTCTAGTAACTTCAGTTTATTCCTTGTCTTCATCACCTAATAAATATTCTCATGTGGGAAATTCCGTAGGTTGAATAGCATGTCCATAAGTCATATCCTTGGGAAATTAACCAATATGAGGATCACTCTTATCATCAAAAGGAGATCCTTCTTCCTAGGCACTTCAGCCTCAGCTTCCTCAATAGAATAAACTAGAACTTCTCCAAGTTTGAGACCAGGATCAACTTGGTCCTTTGGTCTAGATGGATGGTAAACTGGATTGAAATCCTAATACAACGTTTCCTTATCTCCTACCCAACATCTCTTCCATGGGTTCCAGAATATTTTCATCCTCTTACAAATGTCTTTCTGAATAGAAAAACAGCTATATGCACTTATCACTTCATCTCTATATTCTACACAATATAATTTTTTCAACATGGAAGAAATCATCCTCGAATAATATAAACAGGTTTCCTTCTTTGATGCATTAATAACCTCAGATATATGCACCATAAGATATCTACATATATTCACTTTTACTCTATGTTTCAAAAAGGATCAAGAAAACATCTTGATATTTCACAGTAGAGAAATCTCTCATCCCTGTGAAGATTTGATGTTGTATGAACATAAAAAAGAAGTCATACTTCTCCATAAAATTCATTTAAAATAGTCCTTCCGGATTCTTCATTTCCAGTCAGCTCCTTCAGAGCATATTCATAGGAAAACAAATTTGAGTGAGTTCAAATATTACCAGGATAATCAGAATAGACACCTTCATGAGGCACCTCTATGAATTTAGCCCATTCCATTGTTGAAAAATCCACTTCCTTTATCATTACCATAGATTTCATCTTTGTTTCCACAGCTTCATCCAGTGATATACTCAAATGATGATAGAATTCATGCACAAGAAAAGGATAATAGGGTCTTTAATTTTTGTTGAACCAACTAAGTCATCCTTAAGATTACCTCACTTTTAATAGAAAATATTTTCTTGACCGAAGCCACTCAGCAGACACCTCCTTTTCAGCTATAACTACCCATCTTTCTATGCTCGGTTTCGCAGTCCCACTGGACTCACATTTCTTATTCTTAGCAGAAGGAGATTGTCTAGGTTCTTCCATTATGCACTTATTCCTAGCCATGAATAAGCTTTTGATTCCAGTTGTGTTGAGAGGGAGAGAGTTGAAAGAGAGTGTGACAAAATGTAGAGGGCTTTACGACAATGGAGAAAGTGAACGGTCGAGATGGATTAGACATCATATATCATTTAGGGATTGAAAATCCTGAATCATAAAAAATTAAACATGGTAAAAAAGAAGAATAAAAAACAACATCGTTTTATTTAAAGAAGACAAAATTTACAAAACTACCCTTAAATATATCAGTGTCAAAGAATTGGTTTCAAGATGATCGGTTTCATAGCAGATCAGTTTGACAGGATTGGTTTTAAGCAGATCAGTTTGGAAGGATCGGTTTTAAGAAGATCAGTTTGACAAGATCGATTTCAAGAAGATTCATTTGATAGGTTCGGTTTCAAGAAGATCAGTTTGATAGGAGCAGTTTCAAGTAGAACGTTTTGATAGGATCAGTATCAAGAAGATCTGTTTGACTAGATCAATTTTTAGAAGATCAGTTTGACATGATCAGATGATCGGGTTGACAAGATCAGTTTTAAGAAGATTGGTTTGGCAGGATCGGTTTCAAGAAGATTGGTTAGACAGGATCTATTTTAAGAAGATCGGTTACTGATTTATGATTCATAATTCATGTCTAATTTAATTCATTCTCTCATAATTTAAGCATTTAGTGAATATATCAGCAAGCTGATATTCAGTCCCAATAAACTGAAGAGTTATATCATCTTTTTTAAAATTATCTCTCAAAAATTGATGTCTTACATCAATATGCTTTGTTCTAGAATAAGATACTAGATTTATAGAAATTTTAATAGCACATGTGTTGTCACAATTAATGGGGTTAGGTATGAATTAAAATACACAGTCTAATAAGGTGTGTTTAATCCACAAAATTTGTGCACAACAACTACCAGTAGAAATGTACTCTGCTTCCGCAGTTGATAATGCAACTGAATTGTGCTTTTTACAACACCATGATATTAAAGAATTTCTTAAAAGGTTCCATGTTTCAAAGTTACTTTTTCTATCGAACTTACATCCACCAAAATCAGCATCTAAATAGCTAGCTAAATCAAAAGGGTGTCCTTTTGGATAGAGAAATCCTATGTTAGTTGTATACTTGAGGTATTTGAAAATTCTTTTAACACTATTTAGATGTGACTTCTTTGGGTTTCATTACAATTTTTCACACATACACACACTGAAAATAATATCTTGCCTCCTAGCCATTGAGTACAGCAAAATCCCTCTCATTCCTCTATAAGAAGTTTGATCAACTGATTTTAAACTTTCTTCAAGATCTAACTTACTTGTAGAACTCATAAAAGTTTCAATAATCTTAATGCTATCAAATACATATCTTTTAAAAATATATTTTGTGTACTTACTTTGATTTATGATGATACCTTATTTATTTTGAAAGATTTGAAATCCAATAAAATATTTAAGTTCACTCATTAAACTCATTTCAAACTCAGTTTGCATTATGTTTGAAAAATCATTACATAATGAATTTTTAGAAGATATAAAAATAATATCATCTACATATATTTGGATTATTAATACTTAATTAGAAAATCTTTTTATAAATAAAGTAGGATATTCATGTCCTTTTGGAAAACCATTATAAATAAAAAAAATTCTTAACCTATGATACTAAGATCTTGGAGCTTGTTTCAAGCCAAACAAAGCTTTTGACAATTTGAACACATGATTTGGAAAAATTGAATTTTTAAAACCTCAGGGTTGTTAAACAAATCCTCAATTATTTAACCATTTAGGAATGAACTTTTTACATCTATTTAATAACATTTAAAATCCAGGTGTGCTGCATAGGAATGTAAGAACCTAATTTCCTCAAGTCAAGCTATAGGAGAAAAAGTCACTTAATAATCAATTCCTTCTTCTCGATTATATCCTTGTAAAATTATTCTAGCTTTGTTTATAAATATATATCCATTTTCATATACCATATTTATAAACACCCATTTGGTTTTTATGGTCAAAGCATCCTTAGGTCTGTCTATAAGTTTCCAAACATTATTTATTTAAAACTAAATACGTTCTTCTTGCATGGAAATTATAGAAAAACCATCATTGATACATAATTGATATTTCCAGGTTAATGCCATGACAAGAAGGCCTGATGTCAAACCTAGTTTCTCAAGGAAGATCTGGTTTGTGTTCCTCTATCTAAATCTCCAACAATTTCATCTAAGGGATGAATTTTAAGGGTTATAGTTGGTCTGGAGAAAGTAGGACTCGATATTTCAAGCTGGTCAGTTTGATCTGGTTCACTACAGTTAAGGTAGGGAGAAATTTCTAAACTGGATGTTTTCATAGATTCATTCACATTATGATTTTCTATTTTGTTATTAATGTCCAGATTGGACATATCCTCTTCAATATTTTTCTGTGAGGTTTTGGGCTAAGGTGGATCTGCTTCATCAATCTTGATGTGTATATATTCCTCTAATCATTTGGTCTTCTTATTAAAGACTCTATAGGCTTTGATTGATGTAGAATATCAAAGGAATATTCCTTCATCACTTTTGGATGAAAATTTATCTAAATTATCTTTAGTGTTTAGAATATAAGCTTTACATCCAAACACTTTAAAATAACTTACTTTGGGATTCCTATTATTCCACAACTCGTAAGGTATTTTCATAAGAATGGGTCTAATTAAGACTCTTTTTATTATGTAGCAACTTGTATTAATAGATTCATCCCAAAAATATATTGGTAGATGATATTCATTGAGCATAGTCTTGAAAATTTCTTGTATGGTTTTATTCCTTATTTCTACCACACTATTCCGTTGAGGTGTTCTGGGTGCAGAGAAGTTATGATTATAGCCATTTTGTGAGCAGAAGGATTCAAAATCTTGATTCTCAAATTATGTTCATGATCACTTCGTAAGGATTTAATCATAAATCCACTGATATTTTCTACAATCCTAGCATACTTGCGTAATGTGAGATCATGCCTCACTTTTATGAGCTAAGAAAAAGGTCTAGGTGTACCTAGAGAAATCATCTACAAGAACATAAACATACTGATTTCCATTGATACTCGAAACTCTAGATGGTCCAAAAAAGTCTATGTGAACCAACTAGAGAGGTTGATAAGTAGTTAATTCTTTTTTTGAAAGATATTTTATGTTGCTTTCTTTTTTAACAAGGATTGCATACTTTGTTGTCTAGAAACTCTAATTTGGGTTAGTCTCTGACTAAGACTTTTCTGGTTAACTTCCTAAGGGAATTTATATTACAATTTCCTAGTCTTCGATGCCAGATCCATGACTCTTTATGAAAGACATTTAGACAAGAGACATTTTGTGAGGCTAGAGTGTCTAGATTTATAGAATATAAATTATCATTTCTTATGGCAGTAAATACTAAGATATTATTGGAATAAAAAACATGGCATGAATCATTTTTGAATTAAACATTAAATCCATCATCACATAGTTGAGATATACTGAGCAGGTTATACTTCAGTCCATCAACATACAGTACTTTAGAAATTTAAATAGAGTTTGGATTACTAATCTGGCCTAGGCTGATGATTTTTCCATTACCATTGTCACCAAATGTGAAATGTCCTTCATCAATCTTAATAAGAATGTTAAAGCTTGAAAAATCCCTAGTCATATGTCTTGAACATCTGTTGTCCATGTACCACAACTTTTTACAGGAACTCTTTAGGCAGTTTACCTACAAAACAGTTTAACCAAGAAACGTCTTTGGTACCCATATTTTTCTGGCTCCACAAACATTAGTAATATAAGATTTAGTAACACAAAATTGTCTTATGGGTTTCCTATATGCAGAATATAGTGTATTTGAAAAATACAATTTATTTGGTCCTGTAGAATTGGATACAGTAATAGAATTTGAGGAGCTGGTACGTGCAGTACAATTCTAGTTATTTAAAATAGTAGCATTTTTTCAGATTTGGATAAAAAATGATATTTAAATAAATTCCTTTGACTTGGTTGATATCCTATCCTAGAAGTATACTTATGATATATTTTTTTACCAAGTATTTGAGTAAGATTATTTTTCCCATTTAGTAATCTTTCTTATGTCTTTCTTTAATTGATCATTAGACATTTTTATCTCATTGTTCTCTTTTAGCAGTTGATCATTTTTTTCAGTTGTAAGTTCAGATTTATTAGTCACACTAAGAGAATGTTGTTGCTTCCAATATTTATACTTATCTTTAAAATCATAATAGTTTTCCTCTAACATGTTGTAATATTCAAATAATTCATCATTTTTCATATTTTCAGACCCACTTTTAGAATAATAAGAATCATGTATAGGAGAGTTTAAGGTTACCTTGGTTGTGTTTTTCATGAAACACATATTATCCGTATCATCTTTCTCATTGTGAGAAGATACAAATTCACTTTATTTTTTCTCAAAGTAACTCCATGTGGCCTTTATTTCTTTCTTATATATTATATCTTTATTTTCATACTTTTTTTTGTATTTCATATTTGGGAAGTTAGCCTTGACATGTCCTTTCCTTTGACATTCATAGTAGATTATCTCTTCTGATTTATCATTTTTCTTCCATTCCTTTTTCCAGTTTCCCTTATTATCATACTTTCCTTTGTAACTAGGCCTTTTGACGAGCTTCTTTTTCCTATAAAATTTCTTGAATCGTATAGCCAACTAGGCCATTTATTAATCATTATTTGAAGAGACTTCATCACAACTTGATATTTCGATAGTAGCTTGAAGATTCTCTTTATCTTTACTTTTAGATGCAGTTGTCTTGAAGGCTATAGACATTCATTTTGTTTCATCCTCCTCTTGAATTACCTTCAATTCTTCTTCATACATCATTAATTTTCCAATCAATTCCTTCGCTAACATTTTAATAATGTCACATGATTCTATAATAGACACAGATGTTCCACACCATTTTTCTAGTAGACATCGTAGAATTAGCATGATATTCTCTTTGGTAGATACTTCTCTTCCTAAAGAAATCATGGTATTCATAATTTCATTGATCCTCAGATACATATCAGAAATACAATCATCATACTTCTTTCCAAAATTTTCATATTTAATAGTATAAGTGTTTAATCACATTTCCTTAACATTAGATGTTCCATCAGGTGAAATAAAGAGAGTATCCCAAATTTCAAGTGCAGTTTTATTGGTAGAGATACTGTTAAATTATTCATCTCCTAGTGCACAGTACAGAGCATTCATTGCTTTAAAATTATTTTTATAAGCCGATTTGATAGATTCATCCCAAGTTCTTCAAGTAGTTTCAGGTATTTTGTATTTACTTTCAATAGAAGTCCAGATTTCAAATCCCATACTTTCTAGATGTATCTTCATTTTATGTTTCAACAAAGCATAGTCAGTTCCATTAAATAAATCTGGTCTATTTGTAACAACACCTTCTAATCTATTTTCTATGATTAGTGTTGTAAAATAATTTCAAAGAGATGAAAATATAGAAATAATATAAATTTGAAGATCTTTGAAACACAACTATAATCATAGTTGATATGATAAAAAACATTCCCAAACTCCCTTTTATACCAAATGTTGGTTAGAGTAGACAACTCAAGACGGGGTGAATTAAGTTTCTATAAAAATTCATGTTAAAGAGGTTATTTAAAAAATAATATCCTCCTATAAAATTAAATACAATGTTAGTTTTTAGTAAATTTATAAATGTATTGAAAGTTCAATTTGATTCTCCGAATATTGATTATTTCTCAGTTTTACTAACCTATAGATTAAAAAAAATTCAAAGCAAACATATTGATTCAAGATAGATGTATACACTTCCTAAACTAACTATCATTGTTCAGGTTATCTTAATGAGGGAAAAAATTATCACATAAGAAATATAAGATAATTAGCACAACAGATAAAAAAGAGGTTTAGTCTCAAGGAGAGACTTATCCCTCTCCACTTAGTGATCACCTGCCACCAAGATATTTATATTAATAAACTTTTGATCCACACCATGGATCAGGGTTCACAATAGCACACCCGGCTGTCCAGGTAACACTTATCCTCTTCCACAGATATTCATGGGAAATAAAAATAAACACATCACAATGAACCAATTCCACAGTTCTATGTGGTATACAAGTGTAAGAAGTGATTGAGTATGATGATAGTTTGATATCCTCTAGTTATTCTCCTGAGACAGTGTGTGTGATACAAACAAATATACACACTGCTCAGTTAGTGAAGATAAAACACAACAGAGATAAGAAAGATAATAGAGTTAATAATTCCCTGTGTGTTGTCAAGTAATGCACTAGAGTCAATGGATGTTGAGAAAATGGTATTTGAGTCCTCTTCTAGAAGTTTTCTTCAGGATAGAGCATCGCAGTTTCTGTAATATAGCTTCGAGGAGTGAAAAGGTTCATCTATTTAATGTCTCGATGTACACTAAGATTTTAGAGAATGATTCTTGTTAAAATCTTCTTGTAATCTCAAGATCTTATTTCCTATCTTTTCATATTTGTATAGTATGTGTCTTAGTGTGTGCATTATCATTTTTAAAGTGAAATATGAGGTCCTTTTATACTCCAGGATCCTCTAGTCATAAACATCTCCGCACGTACATGTACATTGTACTATCTATGGATAGTCCTAAAAACAACATTAAATAATGTCAGAAGCATTAATGTGTCTAAATGTGACTGTTAGAAATAAATTTGAATTAATGAAATGGAAACATTTATTTAAGAAAATAGTTGAGCCATCCTAAGTCTGTTAAAATTTGGTGTGTCATCTTCGGTGTGCCGAATTAATTCTGTCGAACTTTGGTCTGTCAAACTTTGGTCTGTCAAACTTCAGTGTTCCAACTTCGGTGTGTCAAAAATCAGTCTGTTGAACTTCATTGTGATGATTCGGTGTGGAAAACTGTGGTCTATCTAACTTCGGTTTGATGACTTCGGTGTGTCAAACTTCAGTTTGTTGAACTTCGGTGTGACAACTTTGGTGTGTCAAACTTTTGTCTGTCAAAATTTGGTGTGACGAATATGGTGTGTCAAACATTGGTCTGTAGAACTTATGTGTGATTACATTGGTGTGTCAAACATTGTCCTATTGATATAACAATCAGTTCCAGGGAATCTCAAAATATTTCAAAGAGTCTGACTTATCGGACTCAGTGTTATGAAAATTTTTATGTATAAATACATTTATAAACATATTTATTCATGAATATAAGCTATTGTCTTATTAAATTATATGGGTTTTTATGACATAATTGACTCACATATAGATATTAAAATTGAATAAAAGAGTATACTATATATATTGAAATTATTTGTGATTATGAAAACTACATTATCATAGAGATTCCAATAGTTGATTTTAGAATATTAATTTGGGGCCCACTGATTTCTTTAGAGTTTTTTTCTTAAATTTACTTTCCATGAAAATAATTCTTGTAATTTTATAGTTATTCTATTTCAAAATATGTGATTTTTTTGTTTGTGGTTACACCCACAACTCAATATTCTACATATAAAAAGTTATACAATAATTGGTTTTTAGTGTTTCATCATGTTTGAGCCACTGTTCAGGTGTGCCTTTGGTTGACCTTTCTAGAGGTCAATATTCTTATAAAAAATGTCTTATTATTAATGTGAATTTTATAATGGCATGTACCATGTATGATCCCCACATTACCCTCCTAATGAAAGTTCTTCAAAATGAGTAATAAATGTGAAATGTGAAATTAAAAATAAAACAAGAATAAAACATGGACCTATTAAATGATATTGAGTAATGGTTAAATTTCTATAGCACCCATTTCCATATTGATGGAATGTAATGGACTGAATATCAATAATGTAATAATCATTTATGTTTAATTAATTCTTGATTAAATGGTTGAAATGCTACTTGTCCTATCCACACTAATATAAGATAATGCTTGAACCTAATGAATGATTACATGATTACAATATCAAATAGGAATGGACTAACTTGGGATCACGTTGGATTCTAAGTGGAGAATACCTTGGTACTCATGAACCCCATTACAATTCAATGATTGAGTTTTCTTAGGTTGATAATAACTTAGACTCGGGTTCTTTTCTATTCCTTGGATGCTTGATGTAGTAACATATGGTTCCTTTCATTGTTAATGAATTCCTAAAATACACTTATTTGATCCATCATTGACTAGTGGGTTCCATGCTAAAAGCCCATAGGGATTTTCTATTCTTATACTAGTTTTACCTTGGTCAAACACCTTGTACTTAGTTAGAACCTTGTTGTGGAATGCCTTTGATTACGCTCCTTGGATTACACTCTTACCCCTTATCTAGACTCATATACTACTGAGTTAGCATTCCATGAGATATCCATTACCTTGGTTATTACCCTAGAACTCCCTCGCTAGATATCATTTTCAGGTTCCCTTGTTATGTATTGGGATCTCCACTACTTATACTATCATGAGGTGATGTCGGTTTTGGGTACACCTCACATGTCCTATCAGCATTAAATGGTAATTACTTCATTAATGAACTGGTTACATGTTCGGAAACTAACATAGGGATAAAGAAGGTACATGGTTATTTAGTTATATTGTATTATTTTATTTGAGTTATATATGCATGCCTGCACACTTCTATATTCCATTAAACAGGTCAGATGTTATAGAAACGTTGGTGGTGGCCCATTGAAGTTAATCTCACACCCTCTATGGGCACCGTTTGGTACCAAGAGTAGATTAAATGACTATAGGTGTTGAAAATGGGAACCATGCATCTTCGAACACTTGTTTACATAACGATAGAATGGAGAATGATAACAGATGACCAACTTTGTGATTTCTTTTCATGATCTTCTATGGACATCATAATTTACCTGAGATGTATTGAATTCTGCTTCATGTTTGATAAACTGTTACATAATAAGAATTGTTGAATCTAACATCTGATTGACTATATCTTGATGTAGTTGGCATCCAGAATCAATACTATAAATGTAGTTGGGGGAATTCAAGGGATTCATTAATTAATGAATGAAAAAATAATTTCTTAAAGAAGTTGAAGATTCGGAAGAATATTCTTTTATTGGCGAGGTAACTTTATCTTTCTCATATTGTATCTTATTAATGTTCTAGTAACATCCTTTTTCACTTTTTAAATAACAAATTTCTTTGGAAAATCGACAAGAACTTTCATACATTTCCCACCTTTAGAGATTGTATTATCAATATTCTAAGAATCAGGCTCACTATCAGAAACATGAACCATTCTATACTAATCATTATTAACTACGTTTTCATCACCTTTGCCATCAAATTACTTATCCAGCATGTTGATAAGAATTTGAAAAAATTATTCATCACTGCTTTCACAATATAATGGACCATGATTGAGCTCACCATGAGAATCATCATCTTTTGTAATAGATCTTTCTTCTAAAAAAATCTTGGTAGATTCATCTTGGGAATTTATTATAACCTGCTTTTCAGATGGGATCTTCTTCTCTTTATATTCATCTACCATTCTTATAACATTATCACTTTACTCCTCCTTCTCTCCGTCTTCTTATTGAATTTATTCTTCTTTAACAAAGGGTTATGGAATTGAAATATCTTTCTTTCCATTAATTTGTACTAGAGTCTTGGTTTGCACTAATTATTTCAAGAATGATTTTGCTACCTAAAATTGTTCAAGTTCATTCTTGGTATCTCTTAGGAAAGCATAAATAATTTCAGATTCTGAATATTTTTTCATCTTATTTTCTTTGTCTTTCCTCCCAACCTCTTCAGATTATTGGATTTTTAAGGACATATCCTCAGCAAGATGTAATAAAAAAATGCATCTCCTTACTTCTTTTTCTTTTTGATCTCTATACATTTAGAAAAAACTACATCAGAAAATGAATTTTGTTTCATAGGCTTGGGTAGAGAAGAAACATGTTTAGCAGTTGGTTCTTGTTTATTTGGTTTGACCTCTTTGAATTTTATTTTCTTAGGGATTGGATTAGAGCTTCCTCCAACATCTCCTTTATTACCAATAGCTTTCACATCCTTATTAAACTGTACAAAGAATTCTCTTGATTTAACACTAAAATCAATCTTCATCCTTATCAAGGAATCCTTACTTAGAAACATGTTATTGAAGGTTTTGGCATTTGAATTTCATGCTAATTTAAAGGATTCTATGAACAAAACAATGATCATGGACATGATCAAAGGGTGTATAATGATTTGAGACTTGATGGTGCCATTCTTAATATTTTTGATGGTCAAAACAAGGTAATTAAAAGTATTTATCTTTTTTACATTGACCAAGATACCAATCATAAAGATATCACATATCTTTGAATAATCCATCTCTCCCTTCCTCGGAATTAGAAATCCATTCATCCAAACGGTTACTAATCTGTGGTTTTTTGGAATATGAGTGATCTTTGGTATCTTCAATCATTTAATCCCAAGACATTCAATAACATTATCATTTTGAAAATAAACTTTATTTTTAGGAAATCTGTGGGGGTAAGAAGTTTCTTCTCCTTCATAGGGTATGTCCAGAGTACTTGCTGCCTTCTTGTATGACAAAGAATATGTCTTTTCATAACTCTTAAAATAAAACATATCCCTTGTAAAATTTTCATAAAAATGAACTGTATCATAAAATTATATGATCAAAATCAGTATCCACTAGATTTTAATTCATTTCACTGGAAACATAGAGGCTTTCCCATCCATTCTTCTGTATGTTTTTTGAAATAAAATAATCATACTTGATAATGAAATTTGGCTCTACCAGCATTTCCATGAAGATTAAACAATCCTTGAGTTACATGTTGGATTCCATCAGAGTCTGTGAAGAAACCTCAAGAGTCATTCAAAGCAAAATGAAAATTGTAAATCTGAACGACAAGATTGAATATCGTCAAATATTTGGCACGAAAATTGTGAGTAACCCGATGTGGGATGTGATAGGGGGACCATATAGGCTTTGCGGCTGTAATTCATATTCCCAAATCAATACAATGATTGATATTTACATGATATTATCTAACAGTTGATATCAATATCAAAGAAGGATATACATGTTCCAATCTTTTGAGGTTTTTAGAAAAACCAGATTTATGAAAAGTAAACCTGAAAATGTTTTCTTAAAATAGGATTCAAAATAACAGCAAAAAAATTGCAATTAAGTTGTCATAAGTAAGGAAACATAACTTCTATATTTCGCAAAAATATTTATCAGTATTGATAAGATTCTTCTTATAGAACATAGCTTCTGAAAAATTTTAATTGGGAAAGAAAACTTTTTAGATTCTAAAAATTATAGGTCTTTATTTTGTTTAGAAAAGGAAATATAAAAGGATAAACATATGTACTCCCCCGATGATAAGGATTATTATAATGATAGGTGATAGATTTCAACATAAGGTTAATATGGATGATTACCATATTTTTATCATTCCTAACTTATGTTTAATTTATTAAAATCTAACACAGGGTATTATTTTTGTAAATATATCAGTAAGTTTATCATGCATTACGATTAATTGAATAATGATACCTCCTTGAGAATTGCCTCTAAAAGTAACTTTTCCACATTTTCTCTTAAAGATATTTTCAAAGAAGGTTTTTTAACCAGTCATGTTTCGGGAACATTCATTATCCATGTCCATGTATTTTTTATGTTACTTCATTTGACTTATTAAAAATAAAATTTTTAAAATTTAAAATTCAAAATTTTTTGGATCAAGAAATTTTAGAAAATAAAATACTAGGTATCCAAATTATATTTGAAAAATTGTATTTATAAAACCTAAGTATTGGGTTTTATTTAAATAAAAAATGTTGTCGCAATGTCCAAAAAATTGACACTTATTTCAAAAAGGAGAACTTTGGGGACCATAATAGTTGTGACTAAAAATTGGTTTTAAATGATAATTACCAAATCTAAAACTATTCCTAAGAGGATGAAGTTGTGGACAAATTTTATCAAAACCTTCCTTTCCATGAGTAATGTTTAGCCAAATACTCCTTAAGGAAAATATTTAGGATTTTATTCTGATGACTAAATTCTTATCCTCAATGTCATTAGTCTTTGAATTTTAATTTGTCTCTAAATCGTTGTTATTAGAATTAACTTTTTCAAGATCCTTATAAATTTTATCCTTTCCAAAAGTAATATACTTAATGTTTTTGGAATGATTTCCAAAATCAAGGGTTTATAAATCAAGATATTTTGAATGTTCTAATACTTCTTTTGTTAAGATAGAGATTCTAGAATTTTCCTTAACAAGTTTCTTATTGATGATTCTATTTTCATTATTAATTAACATGGAAAACCTAGATACATCTTCCAAAGAATGTAATTTATTGTATTTTAATGAGAAATATTATTCATCCGATGATTCATAATTTTCTTTATTAATACAATTAATACTTAAAGAAATATCAGTCAACGATTCAGTAATATTTACCTTATCCATGAGAAATTTATTTTCTCTAGTAATCATTTCTATTATAACAATATTATTCTATCCAAAAGATTAAATATCAAAAGATTCATCAGTGGAATGACCACCACTAGCACTCTAAGTGTCATTATCTTTCATTACATTCTTAGAATTATACTTGTAGTACTTCTTCTTATTTATTTCTAAATGGATATCCTTCATTTCTTTCCTTTTGAGCATAAGACAATCTGATATGGTATGACCTGACCTCTTGTATTCATACCAAGTCACTTATGAATATTTTTTATCATTTCCGATATTCTTCTTCTAACTGTATTGGTATTTTTTATTTCACACAATATGGTTCATTATACGAGCAAGATTCTCTTGTTCATTCTCAGAATGATCTCTATCACTTGATTCATATACAAAAGTAGAATTCATGGATGTTGATCTAGTAACTCTTTCAATATTCCTAGATTTCATATAATTTGACATAGTAGTGAAAGTGAAACTAACATTACCATTATTTTTCATATTGATTTCTATATCTCTCTTCATTCTATATACATGATATAGTGGAGTCCTAAATAACTCATCACGATTGATGTTTGAAACTTTCCTATATTCATTAATAATAGTTTTTTTGGATTCCAAATCAAGGGGAATAGTATATATTATCTTATACAAAATAATCTCATCATCAAGTCCTTTCTCACCCATTGGCTGAAGGTTGTTGATGATAATCATAGAGATTTTTTAAAATTTTCATACAGGTTCCCTATAAAGAAAAATAAAACCATGGTATTCATATCAAATCATATCTCTTATTATTTAAATAACCTTGTATGTACCAAAAT
Organism: Viscum album; assembly: GCA_963277665.1. Taxonomy (NCBI): domain Eukaryota; kingdom Viridiplantae; phylum Streptophyta; class Magnoliopsida; order Santalales; family Viscaceae; genus Viscum; species Viscum album. The sequence goes on from OY728155.1 coordinate 525,806,786, forward strand.
GTGTATCTTTTAATTACTTATATATGAAATTACATCATTACATGATGAAATATGGATATAGATGTTCCTGGTTATAGAACATAATAATATATTGTGTACCTCAAAGTTAACCTGATACTCTTTTTTTTCTTGATTGATGAATTTTTTGGTTTCCTTGTCTAGAGTAATGTATTCTCCCATTAGCATAACTAAGTTTTCCACAATGGTATTGATAATAAAAGACTTTATCCTATCTATCCAATATTTATAGTCATCTCCATCAATGATTGGGGGTCTGATAAGATTTATGTTATCTATTGATCCAATGTTCATTCTTGTCATTCTTAGAATAAATTATTTTCCACAAAAAGGATTAGTTTCAAAAGATTATGATCAAAGGAATTGTAAATAAAATCATTAATAAAAAATTGTACAAGTAATCTAAAGTAAGAAAAGTTGAGAAAGAAATATTATATGAAAGTATATGTATTTCAGAGACCTACTCTTATAGAATTTATAGGATTGAAATTTATATATAGATTTATCAATTAAAAGAGGGGGTGGATTGTATGTTTAAAAACATTCTATTTTTATCCTTAATAAAATCAATGTTTAACAATTTTAAACAAGATGAATTCACATACCCTCTTTAGTTTTGAACAATGAAATTAATTTTCATAGGAAATGATAAGATAGATTTTATAAGGAAATTAAGACATGTTTACATTGGGAAATATTATACCTTAAAGAATATAGAATCTTATTTATATAAGATTATACAAGTATAGGAATGTTTAAAAAAAGGTGCACTTCATATCTTTAACAAAATGAAGCAGAAATAAAAACTTGTAACAAAACAGGAAAAGTATAAGAAATTTTTTTATACAATGATAATGGTATACAAAAACCATTGATAAATGTCCCTTTATTAATAATTTCAAGAAAGTATATCTTACCCACACAATGGAAAGCCCTTGGTACGAAGATTAGTATCTGTATTACTATCCCCACAAGCCCTCGATCTCTAAGGTGATCGACACCTCTGTATTAATTTTCCTAGAATCAATTGATTGATAATAGAAGTAATCAGATTTGAACTAGGTATGCTGAAAAATATGTTCTTATCATGAACAACTTGCTCATAGAATTCACACAAGGTAGGTTTGAGCAGAGCTCTCGCAATGTATCACTTCATTCTAGTGTTCAACTCAAAAAATGTTATGTGAATATTGAAATGGCTGCGTATTTATAGTCATGGATTCAAATTGATGACTTCCTTCTCCAATGGTCATATTTTTTCATACAATTTTTAGGTACCTATGCATGTGGCACTCAGTAAACAGTTATGTTAAAACAAATTGGACGACATCATTTTTAATAAAAACTATAAGAAATAGTTATATTCTTAAGAAACATTATCACATTTATGATCAGATAAAGAGAAATATTATATTAAGGAAATTCAGTAAATATAAGAAAACATTTAATCATATTCTTAAGATAGTGAAAATTAGAGTCTAGATATTTTGAATAATAAATTCTAAAATAATAGAGAATCAGATTTTGATTTCTAAATAAACGAGACTCTGATTTCAGGAGAATTTAGAGTCTGATTTTAGAAGAAATCAGAGTTTAATTTCAAGAGAAATAAGAATACAATTTTAGAAGAAATAAGTGTCTTATTTTAGAATAAACCAGATTCTGATTTTAGAAGAAATCAGAGTTTGATTTCAGAATAAATCAGAGTTTGATTTCTAGAAAAATCGTTTTCTATAGAACTGTACAGTTTTGAGTAAGAGTAGGGATCCAATTTTTGACTTAAGGAAAATATAGTTTTTTTTAGTTAGGAAAAAATTATATAAGGAATTGGAAAACATAGGTAAAGAAAAAAAATATTTTTGAAAAAATAAAAATTTTCATAAGAGAACGTTTTTTAGTGAATGATAATTTTCTGTAAACAATTTTGTTTGTTATTTAGAAAACATAAAGGAAAGATAAATTCACAGGAAAAATTATAGAATCAACACATGGATATTTGAAAGGTGGTGAAAGCACCCAATGATGTGTCTTCCACATCTTGAAATATCCCACTGGCATGTAATATTCATCCCATGAATGACCCAAGACATGTTTTGGAAACCTGGTGCTACCCCTTTTTTTGGATTCATGTGGGAAAATAGATAAAATTTTACATGAAATTACCACTCATCTCTATATAAACATTAATTAGTCAAAGAATGCATCAGAAAATGGGTTGAGTGATTGTCTTCAACAACACACAAACAACCTCACGTTCTCCCCAATCATTGAAAAATAAATAATGTAATGTAGATGAACATGATGGATGCCTCTCATGGTCATAAAACACATGTGACATTCTAAGGATTTCTGTAACATAGTCTTTCAATTACCCTAGAAAATCCATTCTTATTTCATGAAAGAAAAAATGACAAGCCATACTTGTCTCATGAAAAGATATAGAGAAGCCACCTAAGATCATGTGTGGGCCTTTCATCAGGCATCTTGATCATGAAAAGTAAATCTAGCATGACATCCTAATAATACAGAATTCTTTAGGAATATCTATATAACTCAACATACCATACTAATTATCGTTAATACAAATGTGTCCTTGATGAGATAGACTTTTCGTCATTTAAAATCACGTGATGCCTCAGAGTATGTAATTGAAGGACTTCACGAAGATGAATGAAGTTGAAGACATATATTGACTCTAGCCTAGATCTTCATGAAATGTGATAAGGATATAGGGAAAAATAGGGGTGGAAATGATTATAACCCCCATAGAATGAAAATTTCATATGTGCATGGATGAGAAATCCTTGGAACCTTTCGCTGGAACACCGAAGAACAAGAGAGGATTTCTCAGAGTGACTGATCTTGGAATGATATTTTTTCTATTTGTTAAGATACTGGTAAACATCTGGATCAATCCCAACACATGCATATGAAATTTGTGTTATCATTTATAGATCATGAAAAAGTCCTAGGGTGGAGAATATGAAGAATATCCCACATATGTGCTAAATCACACATGATGTAACCCAAGTTAACTCTGATCAAATCATTGGAATTAAAAATATAATGACTAGAACAAAGACTAGAAAATGGGACAGTTGTTTAAATAAAATATATATTGATCCTCATGGTCTTCGCATGAACCATTTGGTTCATGTGACACCACCAAGAAATATCTCCCAAATCAGGAGAAACTACTTTGTCATACTATTTAGACGATGAAAAGTCCCACATACATGTCAATGAAAGTCACATAGAACCCCTAAGAACAAAACCCAAGTCTTGAGAAACCCTATGGACTAACCATCCATGCCTCATAATTTCATCTAGAAATGTCACCCAGAACATATGGTGGCCCCAGTACATGTCAACTAAATCTCAAGGTAGCACCAAGGTATGTTAGCTGGTCCTAGAAAAGCCCATCAGACATGTCATCCCTCCCTCATTATGAAACTGAGACAAGTCATTCAGGACATGAAACACCCATAAAGACAAGTCTCATTTACTCTCATGAATCCCCAAACCATGTCATTCATCTTTTGTTATGATACTTGATAAAGTCAGAAGGACCATGTGTTCATCTTTGGACATTTGAGGCATACATTCTACAAAATGTAAAAAAATAACAAATGCTTTTGGAGTGGAAAATCAATGCATGTTAAGTAGAAAAGTAGGTTAGGTGAAAAATGGAAAACAGAGTGTGTAAGACTCGACTAATGACATAATATGATACTTCCCGCATATAAGGGTAACATCAGTGTCTATGCCCTAACCAATTTAACTACAAGAACTCTAATTCCTATAATAACCCAGATATGTAGTATGAATTCTTAATACTCGATCATAAATAAGAAACTACTTCTATGTAATCCTCCATTTCTCCAACATCTCAACCATCGGGACCCAATCATTCAAATGGGTTAATCACTCTACCACATCTATTAGCGGACTTTGAAGTGAAATGAACTATGATGAATATGATTCATTATATAAAAAGGATATGTTTGATACCTCCCTGAGGTATGATTTACACATTAAATCATCCCATGTTCTTTCCCATTACATAATTCCCACATCAATATATAGTGATATTGATTACGTGTTATCCCTTATCTCTCACAATGATGATGGATCACGGAAACATATGGGGGGTTACATTAGTTATATCATTCGAATCATGAGTCTCCACCAGCTAGGGCTACATCATTGTGTAAGCCCTGATTTTTTGCATGATATATTGGTCTCCATAAAATGGTACTGACATTAGGGATAGAACCAAGGTCATGAACAATATATAAGAAATATGATTCATGAAATAACAAGGATAAATAAGACTCCTTCCCAAGAAACAAGATCAAATATGAATCCAGTTAATAGTAAGTATCCTTTTGTCTCCAACCTTTCAACCATGGAGACCCAATCATTACCATGGGAAGATCATTCCACCCCATCCATCAGTTGATTGAGAAACCAATAAAACAATGAAAACTATGATTCCAGATTTAATAAGGACATATTGGATGTCACCTTAAGACCCGACGATGAACATCTGGTGCCTAAGTGCCCGCACATATGTCTTCTCTACATGATGTTAAGCTAAAAAGGTCTTAACAAAATACATGGGTATTGATTCCTACTATAAATAGGATATGTATGAATCATAATAATGTCTCAATACCCGCTTCAAAATATTATCCTCCCCCTTAAGGGATGTAAATTTCTATGTACCTAGTTATATGGATTCAGTATATAAGGAGATTCCAATTACTAGGAAATAAATGAAAAACCTTAGATACATACATATGGATTGACCAATCAGATCCACTTCTTCTTCATATAAAATGATTTTATAAGAGAGTCCAATAGTAGGAAAAAATCACCCTAAAAGGGTGCGATGAGCCCAAACTCTCATCCTCTAGACCAATGTAAGTCCTTATGTGTCATTGGGTATGAAACCAAAAGTTACCACCTTCCATTGGGAATATGGTCCCTAGACAGTTATGGATGATGGAACCATTAGTATATTTCTTGTATCTTTTCCATTTATTATGCTTGTTATCCTCCTTGTTTTCTTTGTTTTTTCCCCAGCTTATCAACTTTGGATGTGACTCTATTATTTGTCATTTTAGGTTATCAATGCTTTTCTGCAATGTTAACCATGGATGATGTACTGACTGAACCCTCCTTGATGAACCACATATTTGTTATTGTTTGTAATTCTTTACAGTGGTTCAAGAGGTGATGGTGCTCTGTAGTTGTGGATCACTATTGATAACCTTTCCTAGTTGTTCTTCTATTCTTCTTCTATCATTGGGTTCTTGTTTAGTGGTTTCCCATCCTCAATGTCGTATACTTTTTTGGTTTAATTTTTTATCTCATTATCAATACTGTGTTATTTTTACTAGTTATTTTATTTTTTGATTTATTTCTCCTTGGATCGGGCATCCATCAATGTGTGGATCACAGTCATGTCCATCAACCACTCAAGTAATTCCTAGATTTAATTTCCATCTCTCCCATCCAATTTGTTCTAGTGAAATGATTCTAAAAGAGATTATAGAAGGTATTTTTTTAGGGGAAGAATACATATTAAGAGGTGTAGAGACCCGAAGCTTAACGTACATGGACATTAAATTACTTTTGCGGAATACATAGTACATAACAGAAACACACACACACAAGGACCATAATAGTTTAGTGTCTTTGGAAACTCTAAATATAATCTTCTAATCGTGGTGAAAGATCTTCAACATCTCCCATAGAGATCTTCCTTTTTTTACGTAAAACCATTATTTATATCCTGGGGAAAATAAAACATAAATGGGTGAGCTCAAATGCTCAGTAAGGGTAAACAAAAGAAATATTAATCACATCGTATACATAAGAACATAACTTTTGGAAATCTTAACCTGCAAAAGAAATCATAATTTCATAACATGGGATAAATCATAGTAGTGAAATGTAATCCCAATAATCATAACTTAAAACATGAAACTTTTTTTCATACACACATAATCATAGAGAATCATTTCTTATTAGTCAAGACTCATTTCCAAGACTATCTTAGTGGACAAAGTCCATTTTTGAATCGAGTTCACTCCTCGTTTTAGTCCTGTTTCACTGAACCGGTTTAACCTACCGTTCCAGCCATGTCTATCTCATGAGATATAAAATCTTTACCCAATGCATTAGAGGGAGATATATGTCCCACCCATCTCATAATTATACCATTCTTATGTGTGCCACAAAATCATAAACCATACATCATATCATAACCCATGTAATAAAAATGGGAATCTTAAACATCGTGACATCAAAAACAATTCATATAAGATAAAGAAATTCATAAAAATATTTCCATCACAACATAATAAAATTAATGTAATAATAGGTATAGAAACAGAACCCTTTATTATCTTAGATGGAAAATAATTTTGATAAAACACTTGAACTCCATTCTTGAGTAAAATATCCTTTCTACTTCAAAAACACTTTTCATTTCTTAACATGTCATACAATTTTTAACTAAAAGAAGTTGATTAAAAATAAACTTGAAAACTTGTAAAGGAACCTTCTTGGAAATAATTTTTTACAAATCCATTCATGTCGTATAAGTTAAAAAAACATTCTTCTAATACTTTTGTCGGAAAAGTCAAAAAGTACCTCGTACGAAAAACGACAAAAGATTCATTTATTATCTTTTACTAAAAACTCACCAAATGGTAAAATAGGATATAAAAAATTGTATGTGGATGGAAATAATATTACATATTGAGGAAACATGGATGTGGATGATAAAATACACCCCAGTAAATTTCAAAGTATAAACAATCTCGGATAAAAATGAGATTGTGATATTTCCCTTACCATAGGTCCGATTTTGCTTTGTAAGTGTCCGAACCTCATGTATAATGATTTAATTAATGTCATTGACTTATTAAATAATCATACTCATTGTTATGTTAACATATATGGTTCACTTATGACTTTATTTTACCCGTTCTTTTGTAAATTCCATGTTAAAGAGCATTTTGGGTAAAATTGTTTCATTTGTCGTCCATGTTTTGACTTGTATTTATTTATATGATTACTTAGATCATGATTACATAAATCCAAAATGTAATACATGATTTATATATATTATATATTCATAATATACATATATATAATGGATCGATAAATGGAAATAAATACATCATTCATGGAGACGGTAGGTCGTACGTACGCATGAACGCTGTTTTCGTTTCCCTATTGAATTGAGTGGAATTAAGTAGATGACATAAATATATATATATAAATAGATCCAGTAGTATTATTATTTCATATATTTCAGGATTACTTATTATATATACTTTATAATCATTCATGAATGGTTAACGTGGAGAATGAATCTCATCGCGTCGTGGAGACGGTAGTCCGTACGTACGCACGAGCGATGATATCGTTCTCATGATCGTGGAATTGTATTTGAGTGTATGTATACAATTTTATAATCAATATAACTTTAAAATAATCATATATAGTTATTATTTACACCATTATACCCATCCAAGTAAGGTGGTGGTGGAAAATCGATTACACCACGGCGTGGAGACGGTATTTCGTACGTACGCACACGCGGTGATTTCGTTTTCCATAGGATGGATAGATGGTGAAATAGGGTTGGTTCATACTTATAATAACATATCAGTATATGAGTGATACTGATTTTATTACTTCATAATGAAACAACCTAAGAAGAAGAAGTGGAATAAGAAATAAAGTTGAAAAAATCGGTAACAGACATTACCTCTTCTTTGAAGCGCCTCTTTGAGATCTCCTTTTAGGGTACTAAAATTGGTCTTTGAAGAAGACCAGGACCTCTAGGATGTTTTTAGGTAAGTGTATAAGAGAATTTGTCAGGGGTTTGCCGAGCTTTAAGGCTCAATGTTGTTTGAGGAAGAGAGGGAGGGGGTTCCCTTTTATAAGGGAGGAGAGGGGCACCTTTGGAATAACTAAAAATATTATTTGATTATAAAGTCATATTCGGTTTTTAATAGCTCCAAATTGAGTTATTTAAAATCTAAGGTGGGGATGGGTCGCAATCCTCACATCCAATAGAATTTAGACAAGTTTAGGTTCCTATTTTAACCTTATCATTTATATTTGTCTTTAAGTTAGATAATTTTACTTTTACCGTGTCTTTTTGTGTTCTTACACTATAAGGTTAATAAACTTACTATAAGAAGCCAAACGAACCCAAAGTTGTTTATTATTAATATATATAACCTTATCTAAGTCATTTGGGAGAAATTTATATTTTTAGGGATAAAATAATAATTATAAATATAATATTTGTTTTAAAAACTATTTTATGTCAATTTTAACACTATTTAGTAAATGATTTTTGTAAAACTCATAACAGAATGGTTAGTTCGAAAAAAGTTAATTAAATCAATACTAATATGTCATATTAACCTAGAAAATTAGTGTAATTCATAAAGAGTCTCAAATTACATTTATTTTGGCATTTATAACATCAACTATGTAAATATTTCATTAATAAGATAATTACTGCATCATCTTTATGTCATAAATAAATTAAATTATCGAATGTCTAAAAATTACAAATAAAATACAATTATGTAAGAAATCTTTTTAGATTTCTAATGAATTTTTATTGTCTAATTTATCTTATGTATAAACAAATATTAAAAATGATTTATTTATTAAAATTTGATTTTAACTATTTTAACCCTTCTTTAAATAAATTAATAATAAATGTCATAATCTAATACAAGTGGGCCTAAATGGTCATATTTTATTCCTAAAGTTGTTTTTGGTCTAATTACACTTATCCAATAGAATTAGGACATGTGTTAGGCTAATAATAATAACATTTTTACCCTTAATTACCCTATTTACTTTTACCGTGGTAAAAAAAGTAAAAAGTTACTATTCACCAAAAATTATTTTCATCTCATTGAACCACATTTTACCTACTAACATCAACCGTGTCTCTTGGATTTTTGAAATTCCACTCACAGAAGTGTTAAAATTAAGTTTTATGAAAAATTCATTTTTTTAACTACCACTTAGTGGTTTCAGTATTCATCAGAAAATGAAAGTTTCCAGAAAAATAAAAAAAATTAGGCCTAAGCGATATTTGATATTATGAACTCAAAAATTATGTCTATTTTACCAAATTAAAAACATATCAGTTTCATTAATTAATTTAAAAATTAATTCCCGTCGTCAAAACAAATAGCGTGTTCTTAAGAGATAATAACTATCAAAAGATTGACACTTATTTATGTCTGGTTTAAATGTGAAATTACATCCAATGACAAAAATTGTATTAAATTGTAAAAATATATTCTAAATATACATTAAAACCACTCAAATTAATAATTTATCACAATTAATAATTTCGATTAAAAAGGTTGTTTTTAAATAAAATTTAGTAATTTTTACTATTCAACAGAAAATGAAAGTAAGCCGAAAAGTACCAAAATTTCACCCTAAGCTAATTTCGATATTCAGAATCCAAAAATGAAGTCCATTTTGAAAAATAAAATTTACAAAATTTCAAAAAGTGGTTATTACTATTCATAATGGCTAGTTTTAAGAATATTTTAATAGCATATCGTTGTTTAGTGAAACTCGGTATTGCGTACTATACACGCTATCGAGAAAGGTCGTGATTGCCTGAAATGAAAGGAAATTCAAGGATGTGTATTGTGCAAGCTCCTTTTGGTGTAGTGTACAATAGAAGACATTAATGAAATTAAAAAGAATATTTTTCATAAAATCTCGGGGTGTTATAAGAGGTGCTCTAGTGTGTGGTTTTTTCTTCTTTGGATCCTTGGGTGATGTTCCCTTCGATGATAGACATCCTCATGTCTACTGGGTAGTAGTGATTCATCCCTAATTTTTTTTTCTGTCTGTTTTGTGGTTTTGATTGGTTTTTTGGTTCTTTTTGATAATTGTAGGTCGAAAAGTTGGGTCTTTCTAGTCATTCTCTTAAAGATCACAGATTAGGATGTTTTGTTGTATTCTATTGTGTTTTCCTAGATGACAATGATGATTCCTAATGGCGATGATGCTTTCTGGTGATTTTTCCAATCTGTCATTCTAGTATGATTATTGGATTGATCTCATCCTGGGTATGTGGCTTGAGGTGGGTTGTCTCCCGAGGAGGTGATGTAGTTGTAATTTGAAATTTGAAATTTGAAAGTTAAATTTTGATATTTTAATCTATTTTTTTGTGGCGTATTTGTGGCAGTTAATATTGTTATATGTTACCTATTAACCAATAAATATGACTTTATAAATAATAAAAAATTGATTGATGAAAATAGTGACTCAATGTTAATTATTTTTCAAGAAATGAACACCCCACAATCAACCATCATGCCAAACCAAATGCGCCAAAATTAGGGTTTCGGGTCATCTATTTTCTATCGAAACAAGAAAAGTGAACCTGACATGAACATATTTAATCACTACATATACTTAACATGATAAAAAGGATGAGAATCCCAGTTCTCATCAAACCATTTAGTTCATCAGATGGGGGATTCTAGATTATGCCTCTTCCATCGAAACAAAAAAACAAGTTTAACCTAATGAGAACATATTTAATCAGGACATCACCTTCAAAAATAAAAAAGTATAGACAACATAGTTTTCATCAAACCATTTAATTTTTCAGATGAGAGATTATATGTCATGTCTTTTCCATCAAAACAAAAATGCTGAACCAGATACGAATCTCTCAAATAACAGAATGATCGATCAATAATAGGTCAGGCCATTGTTTTCATTTCCTAGAAAAGTAATGATCCCGACATAAAACCATAAAAAATAAGGATGGTTGGTTTTTCTTATGTCAGGACACTTTATTTGTATATCAATAAAAGATGAATGGTTTGGACAAAATATTACAACTAACCCTCTATAACTTGGTTCCCCATGGTAAAATTCCATCCTTGTTTTGAAAATTCCACATGATCGGAATGGATAGATTGAAGATTAATGAAAATTATGTTTACCATGTATACCTTATTGAGCACAAATTCTGGCTATGATACTACCCTAATTGGTGACCTTTTCCTTATTATATGGATGACTATAAATATTTATCTCATCAACATCATCCTAATCCGAGATAATGTCATCATATAATGACTGTTCTGACTAATTAGCTGCGAAAACACACATGTGGGTCACAAAATGATATCACCTTCCCAAAAAAGATCAATGTAGAGTGGATAACACAACGGAATGAGAATACTAGATATGTGGTATAATCCCGACCAATGAAGCTAACTATAGTGGTCATTGAGTTCTGAAGTCGATGACTCCATAACATCATGTGAAATATGTAGCTAAGCCAGTGGCCCTTATCACCATAACCAACTGCTTTGGAAGCTTTATCCCTAATGTAATATGACAACCACATTCAATATCTGATGAAGGTAGATCAGTGAGTCAAATACGGATCCCTTCTAGTTCATGGGCCACTAAGGAGGGCTCCTATCAACCACAAATTCTAACACCATCCCACCGGTTCCCATAATTATTATGATGAGGTTACCATAGGACACACTAACACCTCTAATTCCCATTCATGGATAATAAGGAAGACGAATCGGGAAGGGAAGGCTCTGGATAACCATGAGTGGGATCATATCTCAAATCTCACTAATGAGGTATTATAGAATATTTTAGTAGTAACTAGCGAGTAGTCTCACATCCTTTATCACTAGAAACAAGTCTATGTTCATATCCCCATAGTAGGAATCAGGGAGGCACATATCCCTACCACCATGCATGAAGCCCATTAACATATTCCTATGGAATAAGGGTGAATTAATTGGGCTCATATCTCTACTTAAATTGAAGAAATGTTCCCTTATATAATAAATATGGAATATTCTATGTCTTATATCACTACACACACCTTACTAAAATTCCATTAAATGTTTAAAAAAGATGAATAACTCTACCATCATATTCTAACACGGGTACTGATACAAGGGTGGGTACATATTTCTATCCCTACTTTTAGGGAAATTCAACACTCTGATCATTATGATAAAGTGGTTTCTTTGGATAAATCACACACTCTTCCAACTCTCTAGGACAATTATTGGAATATTCTGGTAAATGACGATTCATCGAACCGAGATCAAATTCCCATTCCAATAAGGGATCAATAGGTGAGTGTGAATCATTCCTCAGGACAAGGGAACATGCCTATCAAAAATGATCAAGAGCATAATCCAATGACCAAGGATCATGCTCACATCCTTATTATGGTTGGGTCTCATCAAGTGATAGCGGAACATTCAATGGATAATGTTTATATTCCAGTTGAAGAAGATCGATAACATACTCAGAAGGCCCAGGATTGGCCTCATATCCCTATTGTTCCTATGTCTCACAATGTGGGAATGACACATGCCTCGGGAATAGCTTATATTTTTTACAGTGAATCAACCTGACATATTCCAATAGATCACAAAATCTGTGCACATATTCACACTTCCATTGATGATTGACTGCACCATAATCCTTCCAAGGGAATTAATGAGGTTCCTTATATCCCTTCTACCATTCTGGAGTTCCATCAGTATATTCTTATAGTGAGTAAAAATTTAGACTATGATCATATTCTGGTTCCAACTGGGGCTCACCAAGTGAGTGCGGAACATTCTCTAGGGTTGTATCATACTACTTCAAAGAAATATTAGTTGTATTTTAATAATAATTAGGATCTTGTTCATATTCTTGTCTTGATGGAAGCTCACTAGGTTAGAATGGGAGATGCCTTAGGACAATCACATATTCCTATAAATAATGAAGATGTTAATTGGAATATTCCAACAATCTCTCATAAGTGGTCTCTTACTTCCGCAATAATAAATCATTATAAATAAGTTACAACAACCATTATACAACATTCACATGTCCCTGCACAATTCTAAGATGCATGCGAGCATATTTCATACATGACATAGAATTAGACCCATATTCCCAATATTCTCAATGATAGTGTCCTTTAGTTCAATTGAGACACATTCTTAACACCACAAGTGCATAGAAACACTTCAAATGAAGCACAATATGATCATTACAATGATAGTAATCCTCATGGTAGTGTGGATATGTATCATAGGGACTCTAATCATGACATCCACTATAGTCAAAACCCCCAAGGTAATATCTCCCAAGGAAAAATAAATATTCCACTTTCCCAAAAACCTCTACATAGAGAGTTGTTAAAAACACACACTCCTTCATACATAGAGTTGATCAAAACATCATGGAAAATTTCATATAGTTCCCCCATCAACTTCTAAGAACACTCCACTCTAGTCAGCATGAGACCCTAAGAACCATCTTCTATTGTCTGACTGGATAAAGGAATGTAATTATGATGAAGAGGAAGGAAAAATTTATATGTGGAGAGAGTTACCTATAAACACCACTAACCATGTCCTAGAACCTTAGTAATTATGACTATTAGGTCCTAGGTGATCTTGAAAAGGATTGCATGGATTATCTATGAAAATAATATATGTCATACTCATCGGCAACTCATGGTTAGGCATCTCCCATATCCAAGATAAAAGTATCACCTTCATCTCATCAATACACTTTGTTGTTAGCTGGATATGGCCGCATTTTCCATCGCATGGAACCCATGAGTGGAATATAATTGAAAACCCTTATGTAATGTTTTTCATCGTGTCACAATAATCTCCATAGGCTGATTTATCAAGCATCGATAGACGTGCATATCCATGGATGGGTGAAATATGGATAATCAATCATCACTATGTCCCCAAAAATAGAAATAACCTTATGATAAAGAGTCCTATAATGTCATAGCCTCTAGAAAAATCAGAGGACTGGGTAATGCACGATCTAGTTGGTTCCTAAAATAAAATTCTTCCACTTCAATGATTTTTAGACCACACAAAAAGAGGGACAGGATAGCCAATAAGAATGCATATAGGGTCCCTCAAAGGAATGAGAATTAATTTCAGATAAGTTTGAATAAGTTTTGATCAACCATACAACTTTCCATAAGACAAAATTCCTATCATAGGATTTCATCACACCAATCTCCGACAAGAGTACTCTTGCTTCACATCAAATGGTCCGAAGTAGTATCTTCAACAGCAGCCATCCAGGAGTGACCTCAACCCACCGAGTTGGGAAAATAGTCACCACAAGTTCCACATATCAGATATTCAATTTGAAAAATGATTTGAGAGATATTATCAACTACTACAAATAACCCCCACCATACTGGGTTGGGTTCATTTATATCTTAATCACTATCACATGGATCATCAACCCCTATGATGGTCCTGAGGAAATCAATAGATAATCTATATAGAAAATATTTCACTAGGATAATGGAATTCATATCTCAATTTAAATCCTAGGATTCAACAAATCCCTATTTGGAATAATTGGATCCTTAACAATATGAACAATGATTTCCAATTCCATCCCTGAATAACGACTAACTGATATGATTGGTTAAATTTTATCATCATCATCATAGAGATAGAGAATAAGGATTTTCTATATTGGTAGGTAGAAATAAATGGTCAACATCAAATCTATTACTATCACAATAAGAAAAACTATACTATTCAGGGCATGTTCCAGAAATCATGACCAAAAAACCCCTTAATTTCATTACCCCGAGGATGATATTGGAGGAGCGTATAGAGAATGAAATCATAACCTATAGAGGTCTCAATTCAAAAAGTCCTTATATGGTTAGGGGTTTGAATAATTAATCAAATGAAGGCAGTTCATCATAATCATATTCTATAAAATGTAATGGAATAACCACTAATTCTTGCTATGGACTTTGTGAAGTTTTTACTTTTAACATAATGGATATGGTGTATCCAAACAAAAATATAGAGGTCTAAATCGTTGAAAATATACCTCGAGATGAGTGTGATTTGAATGCACCAAATGAGGATTCATGCACCTAGAACTAAAGGAGTCTCCAAAATATAGTACATATGAATATTAAGTATCCAACTCTCTAGTAGAATACTTCTAATAGAAAAGGGAAAGGTGTGACCACATCCCAATCATCACCAAGAAGAGTTGATTTTCCTTCCATGGAGGTATATTTTTCACAATATGAGGTGAGATAAAAAATCTCAAAATACTCAATTTGGTTATCCTTAGGAGAAATATTACTACTTGGTGTTATAATAAGGATAAGGTGAATATTCATCCCTTATAATAGTTGATCCTCTAGTAAGAGATGTATTTGATAATCAAACTATATCTAAATCTTAGATACCGATCTACATAAAAGGGTAAGTCAAAAATGATTGTTACATTCCTCTATTATGGAGACGACATATCTATTTCTAATACAATCATTCACTCTTAGAAAGAATCTAGGATTAAGGGGAGTTAATGGTGGTTCCACCTCATTGAAACCCACCCCCACCCTATATATAGAAGACATCTCATACAATAGTCCCCCCAAGATTCATAATGTCATTGAGTCCGAAGCTCCACAAATGGAATCCATAAAAGGGTGAACTAAATATATGTTGTCTAAGAGGATGCTATATACTGAGTGGGTGGATCATACTGAACCTCCACATAATTTTTTAAATCCTTCCTTCTCTAACATTGACGGTGTACCCGTCCCCAAAGAGCATCTTAGAGAATACGTATCCCGATGTTGGTCAATGATTGACCGTTTAGATTAATATGAGGAAACATAGTTGATTTTTTTACATACATAGATAAGGATAGCCTTTTATTAGTAAAGTTGACTACTAGTAGGATCTGTTATAGGATGGGAAGACCTTCATCATCAGTTTCTTCCACAGTTTAACACCATGTTGATAAAAACAAAACATTTTGGCCTAACGAACTGTAAACAAAATGAAAATGTGATCATTTATGTCATCATAGCCAGGTGGAAGGGTTTAACCTATTCACTCATCATCCTTTTTTCATAGGATTAACTGATATAATTATGTGATAAAAATTTCCTAGTTGAGTTGCACACCCCTCTGATCTCAATGAAGTATTCTGGTGGGTTCCATGAGTTTGCGGAAAAGAAAAAATGCATGAAGGACTCCATTTAGTGAACTTGATCAAAATATTTACTCATTCCCTCAGAATAAGGATAAAGGCTATGAAAATAATAATCTATAACTATCATTATCAAGACATCAGCAGTTCACTTATAGTCACATAGGAAGTCCCGAATTTCCCTACACCTCCCTCTGAGAAGCGATGTCCACAAAATCTTTTTCATCTAGAAGAAAAAAAAATTATGGTCACCCAATATTTGAGGAATGGATGAATATATAATATTTATTTTGAAATGAACAAGTATAAAATTATTTTACAGAAGCCATGAATAATAACTTAATCAAGCTTCTAACACTAGGTTTATAATTATCTGGTAAGAAACTACATAAAATTTTGTTCTCATAAGTCCATAGCTCTATATCCACATGGTGGTACCTTCAATATTTTATCAATTTCAGAAATACCCCATCAATGGAAAAGTTTTAATACTAACTTGTGATAGTTCCCCCTTTGAGGACAGTGAATCAACATTTTTTGTGGGAGGTTTCTATAAAATGGGATGAAAACAACCATTGCTGGATGATGATATACATGTCCCATATTCCAATGGCTTGGGGATCTTCCCTAAAAGTCCATGGAATATTCTAAATAGTGATTATGTAGTCCCCATAAATCTAGTTGAGCTGATAGACCTAGTCCTTGAGATCCAAGATCATCCTGTCCCTGGAATAATAATAAAATAAAAACATTTATGATATCTCCATTAAATGAATCAGGAAGTGGGGGATGATAATTTCTTTTCTTATGAGCTCTCCCACCTTTATAGTGGCAAAGAAACCCCCAAATTTCTAGCATCATCTAAAATTGTATCCACAAAATAAAAAATTAAAGAAGATGAGGATGACCATTGGAACACCCCTCTCATATTTGACGAAGTCATATCCACCAACATTAATGAGATCATATTGGTAAATAAAAAAACAAAAGAAGATCCACATATTATACTAATTAGTTCCATCTTTCCCCTTGAAGAGAAAGAGATGTACGTCACATTTATTAAGAAACATCGATATGTTTTCTATTGTAACTATAATGAAATTCCCAGACTAAATACAAATGTGGATATGAACCATCTCATTTTATTGGAAGATCATTGAGGTTTCAAGAAGGTATCTAGGAGGAATCACCCATATCATTAAAAAAATTTAGAGGAAGAAGATTTAAAATTAATTAAATCTATATTTGTCAAAGAATTGAAATACCCAATATGACATGCTAATATCATCCCTTTTAAGAAAAAGAATTCCAAGATTATTTTCTTAATTGATTTCAGAGATCTTAATTGGAATGTACCAAAAGAAAATTTCAAATTTTTTATCTCATAACTCTTGATCATTGAAACTAATGCCTTCCATTACCTTTTCTTCATGGGTGGGTACTCAAGGTACAATAAAATAAAGATGGCCTCAAAAGACAAAGAAATAAATACCTTTAGAGCACCAAAATGGATCTTTTTTTATTAGGTAATTCCATTTGGATTATATTATGATGGAACTAAATATCAAATTTCCATGCATTATATCTTTAAGGAATTATTTTTTAAGAATTTAAAAATATTACATCGCTGACCCGGTGGTCAAATACTAATAGTGATGTGATCAATTCAAGGATATTCAAGAAATATTGGAACAACTGCAAAAATATATACTAAAGTTGAATCCTCTAAAATATGATTTCAAGGTTTTTATCATGAATGTTCCTTAGATTTTCAGTACACCACCATGGAATTGAGGATGCACAAGACAAGACCAGTTCTATTTTAACAATATCACACCTAGAAGTCTCAAGGTACAGTGGGGGATCCAAGGGAACCTTTTATACAATCAGGGTTTCATAGCAAACATGGATAAAATATCTATCCCCTTCACTAGGATAATAATGAATGGTATTGATAATTAATGGGATAAAGTCTATCGATGAACCTTTGAAAGTCTCAAACAGTACCTAATACACACACCCATTCTGATTACTCTAGTGGAATGGAAGCCTGTCATCCTGTATGTGGCCCCCATGGAACTCAAACTAGCAACCCTCCACACAATTAAAAATGATATGGGGAGATAGAATACCCATTATTACCTCAACTAAACTACGCTAGGTACTGATACCCAGTACTCTGATTTCAATAAGAAATTCCTTGCACTCATCCTCATAGTGATAAATTTGAAGCATTACATGAAACACCATGAAGTCCATCTAATCTCTCATATTGATCCTCTATAGTACATACTTGGCCATCCATTTTTTATTGGGATATTTTCATGATGGGTAGTAATTCTACCGCAATTCAGAATTCAATTCATATCCTAGAAATCGATAAAATGGGAAATCTCGATATAATTTCACCACAGCATGTCATACCCTGTAAAATACACCGATGGACACTGAGATTCTAGATGAGAGAGTATTTTTTGACCATGAATCACCCCAGACATGAGATATGTAATTTTATGGTTCCCACCAAAGTCCTATTTATAAACGTATGGAAAACCTGAGACTCAATCAGGTTGGATTAGGAATCATGTTTGTCTCTCAGGAAAAAAAGTTATGACATACTCTTTTTCACTATCTAAAAAATGAAAAAATAACAAGGAATGGTACCAATCTCTCGTTTTTGGGTTGGAATTATCCCTATAGTTTCAAATATCCATCTTTAATATCAAATGGGATTCATAACTAGTTATAAATAATATCAATGTTGAAAATACCATCAAAAATTAATAATTGGGCCCTCTCACAGGCTATGTCATGGGCATAATGGAAGAGTTCCATTTTGATCTCACATTTCATCATGTTTCCCAATAAAGAAAGTCTAAAACTGACACATTGGATAATGTAGCCAAAGTCATGGTAGATCCTGAGCAGGAGGAATAAATCTAAGGTATCACATACTATAAAATGGTTTCATCGACCATCATATGAGACATGGAAGAAATAAATGAGGTTAACACCACCCTAGAGCTTGGTGGACTAGTATCTTCCCCTATATGGATGAAGCTTTAAATCGGTTATATCCAAAATGGATCTCTCTTGATAGGTTCTGTTAGGAGGGAATATATTAGGTTCCATTAAACACATTTTACCCTTTAAAGTGACCCAAATGAGAAGAATACCCCTATAAGTAGAAATTTTATGAAATCCTTATTAATATCATTGTAGAAAGAGAGATTCCCACAATCATGGTAGAAGTACATGCTTGTTTCAATGGTTCACATTAGTTTAGGACCAAGATCTCCCACCAAATCAAGTGGCTGAGTTACTACTAGGAAACCATGATAATGGAATGTTTGTAATTCACCAATAAATTTTATACATTCCATATCCTTGAAAACTTCATCCATCAACCCAAAAATTACTTCATACTACTAGATATTATTGTCCACATTCCATTTGGGGAATGGATGTCATGGGGATGTATCCACCAGCCACAGCTGAGGACCTAATGTAAATCCTTAATGATATTAATTTCTTTTCCAAATGGTATGAAAAAGTACCTCTCAAGGAGGTCAGGATAAAGAAAATCATCATCCTCATGAAGTATTATATCATCATCGGGTTCTGGGTCCCTCAAACAATATTGATGATCATTGGTACCAACTTTTATTCAAGGGAGTTGAAGAAACTATACCAGGAGTACAATATCAACTCCAATCACTCATCTCAAAATCATGTAATCAAAAATAGATAAATATATCTGTTAAATAAGATTCTATAAAATATAATCCCTAATATGGTAATCCCTGATAAGAATACATGGATGAATAGGATCCTCCATGCTTTATAGGACTACCATACCACCTCACGTACTGATACACATGAAACAATAAACTCATTGGGGGTATGGGACAAATGCAGTGTTACTCATATTAGTCAAGAAGTCTTCACTATGAATACCCACATGAGAAAAGATCTCAAATGACGGACAATTTCAAAATTGGTTGGATGAATTACAAAATCTCAATGGGAACAAGTTTCTTATATTACAAAACCTTGAATCCTTTAGGAATCGGATCTCATGAGCCTTTAATAAAAAATTTCACCTATGTTCATTCCTCTATAGAAAAATGGTATTGGATCTCTGAACCCTAATAATACAAGAGATGAATCCTCCAAAGTTGGAACCCAAATTTTAAGTTCATTACATCATACATTAATCAATTGGACACTATAGATTTGGAGTCTGTTATACCCCCACCAATTTGAAATTTCTCAAGAATACTTTTCAAAACTTTCAAAAAGTTCATGACTTGGTAGCAAGACATAACCTACTCAATGTCTCTCATCCTAAAAAAATTCATTAAACTACACAGTGACCAACGTCTTTACTACATGATGTTAATCTAGAAGGTAGAAGTCCTTACCTCATAATGTTAAAATAAATTGAATATTTCATTAACACATAATATAAAAATACATGGATCCACAACATTCATCTTTGTTCACATAAAGTGATCCTTTTCCTACCCCCAAAATGGTAAAATGTATGGTCAATGTCTTTTCCACACAACAATAAAACTTCATGGGTTTTAAAGAACTATGTATGATTTGATTCCCATTTTTAATGGGATACGTAGGGATGAAATGATCTTATATCTTGGTACATTCACTACATGATACAAAATTCCCCTTTCATATACTTAATTAGATCTATATTTTGAGAGGAACCATTGTTATTCTTTGTTTTTCACACCGAGCATAGAGTAAGTGAGATTATGAATTTCAGTAAGGGCTTACCCACACAAATGAGGTATGAAAACTCATGAAAATATCACCAAAATATAGAATGTAAGACCATAAATGGTATTTCATGACTCCTCACCACATGATGTGGAAACTACATGGTTGATGTCCCTTGAATGACATAAAATCGCACATTCCTATAGAACTCACCCAAGAGGACCATTATTGGTAGTTATGGTCTCCCACTACATTTGCATTCAATAATTATGTGTGGTATGATTTATATCATCATGAGATATGTAGTGAGAGCCATATTTCTATCTTTTGGGTTAACTGCAATAACCCTTTTTACATTGGAAATCCTACGTCATTATGCATGATGTGAAACTGTACGGTTTCTCCTGAACTATATGTGAATTGATTATTATCATAATATGAAATGTCATGATGCATGAAAATCCAATATAATGACCAACTACAATAGAAATTGAAATCAATGACCACATTTAAGTATAAGTCAGACTTGTGTAGAGAGTTTTCCATTAATGAACTACACGTGGCATGATTTTGGTCCTCAAAGGATACGTAGTGAGGTCCAGATCCCCAAATATAGGCCCATTAAAAAAATATGTATAAAATTCCCACCCTCTCTGTGTATGGGTCAGACATATGAAGGGATTTATTAATAACTATATATGGCTTGATTCCTATCATCATTGGATACATAGTGATTCCCAGATATCCAAAACTCGACCCATCTAGAAAAAATGATATAAATGCACCCCAAATTCAAACATTTGTTCCATACAAGACCTTTTTTCCAATGTACAAGTAACATCTACATGTGGTCTTCTTTTGCATATAATATATCAGGCACAATTTTCCATTATATTTTCTATGTTCTTACCACATGAAATTAAACTAAAAAGAAAATATCCTTACCATATGCCATTAAAATTGTATGTAATCTAGTACATCGAAACTACATGATGTTTAAATGTGAATACAATCACTCATTGACATTTCTTATCAAATGGCTACAAGATCCTTACCAATATCAACTGAAGTAAGGGGTGATTCTTCCACATTTTAAGCACCGCAACCACTATACAAAACTATATGTGTTGAGAATCTTGGGTTTCCGAAAAACATTCATGGCCCTTGGAGAGGAAAACAGATGTCCATGTTTGACCATGATATCAATTAATAAATGGATTATATAGACCAACTAGATAAATCTTGAATCTGCAAGGAGGTATTTCTAATCCATGTGACCCTGAAATCTCCATGGTGGAGCCAATAACCTGAGGGTGTTTTGTGTCATCCCCGATATGATTGTACTATATCATTACTCATGACATGAGAACTTCAAACCATGATTTACAAAATTTTATTCTCTCTCTTGGAAGGATGTTGGAGAACTATTGACCATGGATATCCTAATTAGGCTATTTTGTAGCATCTCCCCATAATAGGTCTATGTGCATCATAAAATTAAACACCATGCACTATTTATCAATGATGCACATCCTTAAAAATTATCCTATAGTGGTAAAAATCACATGACCATAAATTATTGGGGAAAAGGAAAAAAATATGTCTTGTTGATAACCTACAAAGGGCGTACTAGTAAAAATTCAATTGTTGATTCACTAAATTCTTCATCTACAGGGTTTTGGAAAACATTTGGGTAAAGAAATCAGGCACAAAGTTGATGGGGTTCACTTTATGGTCATAGTAAAATCCAAGATATGCCCACTAATCCCCTAGTCTAATAATATGTTAAGGTAATGGTTTGTAACATCTCTTTGTTGTGATATCTTATTCACTATGTGATGAAAAAACCAGTAGTGTACTCAAAACCTTCATGAATCTTACAATTTTCATAAATAACCCTTAGTGATTTGATCACCTGAGGTCATCGCAAACCATTATAGGCCCTTGGAAAGGAAAGGTGATATCTTCGTTCGAACATTATATTGATGCCGAAGATCTTAGACCCACCAACTAGAGACTTCTTTCTATAATAAGAAGGAATTTATGAATCTTGTGAGCTTAACATCACCTTGGTAGAACCCAACACTAGAGGGTATTTTGGGTCATTACCGGCATGATTTTCCAAAAAAATTCTCAGGAACTTAGAACATGGTACCATGACTAGAAATTTCTTCAATCAGACTATTCATGTAGATTCAACATCCTCAACATTACGTCACCATGTTTTGTATCCTTTTTGAAATAAGGAATATACCACTCTATTATCAATCATTTTGTGATCTACACCACATGTTTCAAAACCACATGGTGTAATGATTGAGATTCACATTATGAGATAAGTTTTCCAATAGTTCCAAAGGCCTTCTTGGATAGCTTTTCTTCCATACCTAACATCATTGGTTATAAACTTGATTCTTAAAAATTCTTCCACGGCCCTCAGAAAATAGTTGGGATCAACTCTACTTGAACATATATATATTCCCTATGGACTAATTCATAAGGGGAATGACCTACTAATTAGAGGAATCTTCTCTTTCCAAGAATGGAACCTCAATCCTCATGAGCCTTGTAGAAACCAAGTCAGAACATGGCACCTTAGGTAGTTACGATTTATCCCCAATATGTCTACCCTATCCCATATTCACTAACTCAATATTTTGGGTTATTACTTATATCTCCCATATTCTAACTATCTAGGTCGACATAGCTTCTTTAGTATTTATCCTTCAACCAATATTACCCCAATAAATATTCCTTACCCTTTTGAAAAAAGTGTAGAGACCTCTATTTGACATTGTTATCGACACATGATGGGCTTCGACACACCAACTACTGGAACCTCCTCCCTGAAAGAAAGGATAGCTAATCAATGTGATCCTAGACAAAACCATGGAATAATTCATCATCTTAGTATGTTTTGGGACATTCCTAACATGTCGTCACCATATCCCATGATCATCAATCAATTACCATCGAATTGAATTTAAACTACATGGAATCCTAATGTTTTTTATAAAATAACCTAAAATTAAATTACATAAGGTTCGATATATGATACCCTAAACTATAGTAAAATAAATTCTGAGCTAAAATACTGAAAACTATAATGATATATCATTCAAGATAAAATATCCCAAACTATATCCCTTGATGGTCTTAACTAGAAGACCATAATCTATAGTGATATAAGGTTTGGAAAAAATTATCTAAACTAAAATAATATAAGGGATGACCTAAAAGATGCTATCTATAATGATAAAATGTCTTTGATAAAAGTATTTAAAATAATACATAGTAACAATTTAGTTAGAATGAAGGAAAAATCATGTATGGCTGACCATATGGCCACCGAAAAAAATCATGTCATTAAAGACAAGCCTATCGACTTTAGAAAAATAAAGAGCACTCCCTATCTGGGACATATATCTTACCCAACTAACATTTTTAAAAATTGGGTATATTAAGTTAACTGGAATACATACTAAATAAATAATCTCACATTAGTGGGAATTCATGAGAACTTCTAGAGAATAATTTTTTATAATTTCACTGTTAAGATACATACATTCATATTTACTTCAGATTATATAAGGGATGGGTATCATTGTTGGTTCATATAAAATCAGATCAAATAAATTTCATGCACATCATGAAAGAAAAGAAAAAAACTAGAAAATAATATATAATGTTTATAAAATCCATTCAATGATCATGTTCAAGAAGAGGAATGTCAAAACTTCAATTTCTCTCTTAGAATATCATTAAAAAAAATGTACATCAAACTATGGTAATATTCAATCCAATAATCTAGACATGTTGGCAAGATTCTATCAAGAAACGTCAGTTGAACACTGAAGTGATGCTTCCCCCAGCTCTTTTGATTTTTCCCACTGACGAAGAGTATCAATTAAAGTAGTCAACTCATCAACACTCTTCTGAGTTGTTTCTAATAAGGAATATTCTATTAAGAGGACAAACCTTGGATAAGGTATAATTTCCCCATATCTCCAAGTCTGTATAGTTCATACATTTATATGGGCTTTCACATTAGACATAAACTAGCGACTCTTCTCCAGTCCCTCTATAACCTTCATTATCCATCTGAAAAGAGGAGCCTCATCTTCACATTCTTTAAAGTTCCCTTATTTGGTGGTAAGATATTTTAGAGTTTGGATAATTTGTTTCATGATTTCTTATAGAGTCTAGGGATCAAATCCATCTCCCCTATGTAATTAAATAGATGATGACGGTGTTTCCGTTGGTCATGAAATGTTTCCAAAGGAGTCTCAGTAATCAAGTTATGAATCTGGTGCCAGACCAGCCTGTGTAGTGTCTTGTATTTTGTGATTTATGGATTGGAAAGTCATAAGGAGGGAAATATGGCTAAGATTGAAATGAAAAAAGGATAGGAGGCTTCACATATCACTACCTCAGCAGAGGCATCACGTGTTGGTTGTGTAGGAGGGATTACTTCTTTGACACTCTATCCCACTATCAGGATATTCATCACTAGGATGAGGGTATTTTTTCAATTCATTTTCCATGTTCTTAATCATCTCTATTGTTTCTATACAATGAGGGGTCTTTGAAGAAAATAGATTGGACACAAGATGAACCAGTTGGCTATGAACATCACCAGGTTAGACTGCTACCCAATCCTAGTCATTATCTTGGGAAAGAAAGGTAGAAGCATTAGTAGATGAAATAAAGATCTCAACATCAATATCCCCATGTTTCGGCATCATTCCAAACTCACAGATGTTCCCATGGTGTATCTCTCTTTCACACTAGCTGAAGGAAGAGGAGAAACCCTTTGAGTGTAGAAAAATTGATTAGTAAACTGATTACGTGTATATGGATCATAATTTATCAGCTCATAAATCCTAGATGTGAGAACCCCATCCAAAGGGGAGAACATATAAATGCTTTCATTAAGGTATCCACTACCATGTTTAATGATAATCCCAATTATTGTGTGATAAAAGTTAAAAAAAAACTATCATATCGACCCAACACATATAAATCCTCAGTAAAGCATAGTGACATAGAAATAAACCCATATATGTTTAGCCAATGGGTATGAGATTGTGCACTGAGGATACTTTTAGAATTATAGTATTCATATCAATAAAAATGATCCCCTATACATCCAAATAATTACTAAAAATGACAACTTACCCTAAAATGGATGATTCCTTGATAAATGGGGCCTCAAATTTTGTAAAGTCATGATAGGGTTGACACAACCAGATTATGTTGATGTACTTCCACTAACCATGTTGTCATCACCAACGCAATCATAGAAATTATTTAAGGCACATCGCCAGTTAAAAAAAATACATCCATTCAATAACATGTACATAAAGACATCAAAACACAGTCTCATATATTTCTTCTACTTCACTCGATGTACCCATGAATATTGATAAACATCTTGAAAAATATCCCTATACAAACTGGCATTATTGCAACCCTACTTGGAAGATCACTGATGGGAGCATATAGCAGTTTTCTTAACCCCACTGTGATAAAATAAAAGTTTGATCCGGTCTTTGAATGGGATAATAAAGTGAGTAGTCATATCCTTTATCATCATCTCCTTCACAATGATGAGCATGACCCATTCAAGGACTCGATTACGTAAAATATCATCCCAAAAAACTTTTGTGGGAAAGAATTCAGCGTACAAATTGTTGATATAGGGATCCCTCCTAGTTGGTATATGTCCCATAGGATAATGCAAACTTCACCATGAGAAAAATGGAATGAGTTGGTACTAAAGAACCAGCAACTGATCAGTTATCTAATAAGATCAGGCTGGAGATATATGATAAATTTATAATTCCACACTATATCATAAAGATGGACTCTATACAATTGGTTAGAAAACTCTAGGAGTCTTCTTGAGGCCTTGAAGGGCCAACCCATTAATCATAAAAAAACATTGGGATAAATATCAAATTTCATGCTCCATTCACCTCCAATATTATTAAAATATGCGAAATATATACCCAAGTAACTATGAAAAATAGTATTACAAGAGATATCCTAGCCATATTAACCAATGTTAGAGTAATAAAACATATATGAAAATCCATTCAATTAATCTATGACCAGTCATACATCCTCAATAATTTTCATCTAAGTACAATCAAGAATATATGACACTAGAAAGTGAAAATATTAAATTCTAATGGAGGAATGACAACATCATCAAGTAAGTTTAATCCCTAGAGATAACTCCGGTGAAAAGGAGGGTAATTTTATATCTCTAGCAATAGAAAATGCTTCAAAATATCATTATCATAATTCATGTGCTATCAAGGGCCAAAATTTTGGTTTCTAGAAATCATGTCACTTTGATTAGATATAGTAGAACAATCATTATAAGAACTGAAATCCGTATGAACAAAAGTAATTGGCATATGTCATATATATAATATAAAATCTTGTTAAAAAAATCATAAACCAAAAACATCATGGAAACCACATGAATCATTAAATGGATTTGGGAATCACTTGAAGGACTCTCAAACCACATATCTCTTAACGATCTCATTGGTCACATACTTCCTCAATGCATAACACAACAACATAATTGCATAGAAGAATCGATATTGCATCACCTTGGCTTGGTCATGTGAGCCATATTATAGTCAAACGATCATGTGATCAACGTGACATATCTTTAAGAACCATAATGACAATAGATAATACCCACTACCAGTGATCATAAAATTAATGAAGTTTAGTCTATTTTTGAATTGATCAGGTGCCTTGGAAAAAGAGTTCTTGTGAAGAAGTTTTGGTATAAAAGTATTATGATGGGTTCTTGTTGGAGGGTATTTCTATGAGGATAAATGATGGAATAAGATAGAGAGAGAGAGAGAGATCTCTGGAGAAATCAGTGGTCGATTTATGAATCTCCCCCCAGTATACTATTTATAGGGAATCACACAGAATGCCAAACTTCACATGAAAAATATATCATAACAAAAGAATTTTTTTTGATAACACTAAAGACTCATATGGACATTTTATTTCCATAGAGTCGATTATTTTTCCTCGAAGATGTATCTCTGGAGGAGGGGAATGTTTTGAATCCTACCAAAAGAGAATCAAAAAATTCATTAAGGAAGAAATATATCAATATGGGTATTACTTTTTCCTCAAGGAAGGGAAATATTAAGGTGTCCATGATCACAAAAAAACATGTTAACCTCTATGGATATGCAGTCACATAACCAATAGAAGGTCATACTTATGGTCATCAACTATTAATTTCCTACAAAATATAACATGGACCCCATTTGAAATGTCCTTCATCTCTTTTGGAGGGTCCCCAGACAGTCATTAATCAAGCAGTGGGGTCTTGATGAGCTCCCCAAGGTCACACGGCTTGTCAACTGGTGGATTCCTAAAAAATACTCTATAAATCCATTGAATATAGTAGGAAAAAATCTAAATTTATGGATCCTATTTCATTTTTAAAACTCATGCAATGTGAATCTAATGGGAAAAATTATTTTCATTGACAAAATCCATGTAAACTTGAAAAACCCCAAGTCTTTTAAAAATAAACAATAGGGATAAAAATGGTAGAAGGTAGAAGCCTCTCGTAGTCATAAATAACAAGGGACATTCCCCTGGTGATTCAAAAGCTGCAGAAATCACCCTGTGGCATGTTTGTCTCATCTCATGAAAGTCCACTGGCATGTCATCTTAGTCATAGGAAGGGCCTCAGATAGGTCTACAGAACATCATGATTTTCCTTTTTTGACTCTATAAAGGAAAAAAGATGGAATTATTATTGAAATGATCAAGCATCTCCACATAACCTTTTTTTAGTCACATGATGCACCCCCAAGAGGTAGAGTGATTTTATTTGAAAAAACTCCTAAAACCTCCCATACATCCCAATCCCTATAAAATAATACAACAAATAATGAGGGACATGATAGAAGAATATCGCGGCTAGAAAACTCATGTGATATTCATAGGATATCTAAAAAATGGTTTTACAAGAACCCTAGACAAGAAAGACAGATTTCAAGAAGCCCCTTGACAAGACATCCATGTCTCAAGAAAGATTCTAGACAATAAACCTAAGAACATGAAATGGTATTATAGTAGTAATCATAATCACGTGAAGGCCCTTAGAAATTTCAGCCCAAAAATATGTAATTTTTCTTACATGAATTCATTTTTTAAAACATCCCATTAATTGGTAATAATAAAAATGGGGGTTTTAAGAGATGGTATTATGGTCATTGAAAATAATTCAACACCCCTAGAGTTACATATATAAATACTTCACAAAGAGGCATGATTCCAAATACCTCTACTGAATGCTTCATCGATTTTCACAACACTCTCTGTGAAAAGTTGAAAAAAAAACTTCGGTTTTGTAGCCGATAAATACCACACCTGAGCATGAAAAATGAATGTGAAAATGGAAGATTAAACCATATAACCTTGCACCAAAACACCCAAGAAATAGATTAGACTTTTCGAACTAGATGATTTCACGACCAAGAAGTTTCCCATCAGGTAAGATAATGGAGAACAACCAAAGAAAGCATGAAACATGCATAGGTGCTTCATGTTATCACTCATAAATCATGTGGATGGAATTTTAGTGGACTATGAAATGAACATCCCACATATCTGCTAAATAAAGATGGACTTAACAAAATATAACATGGAAAAAATATAATCATTCAAAATTTAAATTCTAGAGAAAATAATAAATGGAGGTAAAATTATATGAAGAACCTATACACTAATCCTCACATGCTTTTCATGAACCATATAGTCCATTCGGCATCATTGTGAAACGTCTCCCGTATCATACATCACTCCTTTTTCATTATATTTGGATCATAAAAAGTCCCATGGACTTCTTAAATCAAGACCATGGTGCCCTGGAAATGAATCCCAAGTCTTGTAAAACCTTACAGGATAGCCATACAAGCCTCACATTATCCTCTAGACATGTCAGCTAGATTATTTGGCGGAACAAATACATGTGAGATGAGTCTCGTGATTGCTACATGTTTGGTTAGTAGTCCCTTACAACGCCCCATGAACATGTCATCTAGCTCTCATAATGAAACCCAGGAAAGTCATATAGGACATGTAGTACCCTCTGAGGCATGTTACATTGAATCTTACAACTCTCCCAATCATTTCATACTATTTTTGAGATAACACCATGGAATGGAATCTAGATCATGTTCCAAATTTCGACATGTTAGACAGTCATTCTCAAAAAATTCATGAAAACAAACAATGAATATTGAGTGGGAAATCAATGCATGTCAATAATACAATAAGTTGAAATCATAAAAAGAAAAAATTCAAATTGTGAGGACTGAAAAATGTTATAACATGACATGTCTCACATAAAAGGGAAAAGATCAAATAATAATCAACTTTGGTGTAAGCCCTCCAAGTTCCCAATATCTTAAGCATTAGGACACAATCATTTATATGGGATGATCACTCTACCCAATCCATCATCAAACTGAGAATTGAATTGAACTATGATGAATTAGATTCATTCCATAACCCGAATATATAGAAAACCACTTTGAGGCCCGATCTCCACGTTAAAGAATACCATGGTATATCCTTGCACATAGGTCCTTCAACTATATACAGGGATATTGATTACTTATAATCCCATGTTTCTCACACCAGGCATAGATCACATGATCTTAGGGAGTATTTAATTTTCATATCATTATCATTATGAATCTCTCCCAGCCATGGAAACCTTAGTGTGTTATCCCCAATGAGTAGAATCATATAATTACCTCTATCTTAGGGCATATATTTTTAGACCAATCCCATGGGCATGAATGTACTATGAGATATAATATTCATGCAATAACTAAGATACGTAGGATTTATTCCTAAGGACTGAGATCAAATAGGCACCCACATCTGTTTAAGTCCCTTCATGTCTCCAACATTTCAACCATCATGACCGAATCATTCCCATGGGATGATCATTCTATCGTATCCATCACGGGACTGAGAAACAAAAAAACTATGATAAATCATATTTCTACTACAAATAAAATATGTAGGACATCTCTTCAAGATATTAACATGAAAATATGTTAAATATGTGCATGGACATTTGTCCTCTCCCCATGATTTTAAACTGCATGGGTTTTAACTAACTATGTGGGTTTTGATTCCAACTATAAATAGGATACATAGGATGCCACATAATGGATCAATCCCTTCCTCAAAATATTCACTACATCCCTATATTGAAAAAATGTATAAATACTTTTTATACAATTTTATCACATAAGTAGATGCCCATTACATGGAA
Source organism: Viscum album (assembly GCA_963277665.1). Lineage (NCBI taxonomy): Eukaryota > Viridiplantae > Streptophyta > Magnoliopsida > Santalales > Viscaceae > Viscum > Viscum album. The sequence continues at coordinate 525,837,972 of OY728155.1, forward strand.
AAAATTAAAGAACCTTAGATACATACAAATAGATTCACTAGTCAGATCACCTTTCTCTACATATAAATTGGAATAACCTACATTTTTTTTTGGTTTACCATTCCTATATTGGGATTAGGGAGAGACTATATAACATATTTTAAATCTATAAAAGAGTTAGAGAGTAGGAACCAATTCCCCCCAAAATGTTGAGATGAGCACGACCTCCCATCTCCCTCTAGTTTCATCCCGGAAGGTAGTTGATGCTTTAGTTTTCATGGATCATGTCTTGTATTGGCCAATTCCCCATTATTTAATTCATTTCACTACAATAATGATATGTTTATTTGGCCTAAAAACTAGATAGAAATGTAATATAGGTTGTCTATTCGAATGTATAACATTTTCTCACCCATGTAATTTTTAAGAACCATATTCTATATTTATGATCTAGACATTGAATAGGTACAATGTGATATTTCTTTTGTGGGAAAATTAAAAGTTTGTATCATTGATTCATGTTGCTACATTAGATCCAAATCCACCGATTGTTCATAAGCTTTGATCTTTCTCCGCATCCGATTCATGTGCGGTAACTTGTGAGGTTCTAACTTCTTCTACTCTAGTCACCCAGGTATCCTAGTGGATCATTTTAGGTATATGGACTTCATTAATATCATATAAATGGGTTCTGTACATGGTCCCTCTCTTAATGGTATTCTATTATTTCTCCTTTAGTGGCATCAAAGTTCTCTTTAACTCCTTGGGACAAATCCAATCATCCTTTATTTAAATAGGTCATATTCTTATCTTGAATATCCAAGGACTCATATTTTGGGTACAAACTGATCATTTATTTTAAGAGAAACAGTGGTCTAATGACTCTGTTATAGTTGTTCTTGAACCTAATCAAAAGTTTAACACGATACAAGGTTTCGTGCTGAAGCCTGTCTTGTTTGGGTTCTTCATGATGCTCCAATCAACAACCATATCTGTATATTTTTGGATTCCTTGACTATGGTAGAGATGATGCCATCCTTGATCTAGAATATTTAAAAAGTACTATATGGGGTAAACAGTCCCTCTTCTTATCATTTGTGTAAGATAAATGTAGTTTTTTGGAAATGGAATCTTTATGGTTGGATCTGTATTCTTTCAATCATAAGAATGGTGCATGGCTGGTGGTGGGGGGAATTCAATGCAATATTGGAATCCACAGGGAATAAAGGGGGATTTCCTTGATCTTTGAAGAGTTCAAATTAGATTACATCCTTTGATAATAGGGATGGTAAGATAGATCTAAGGTATACATGAGATAAATATACATGGTGTAATAACCAGTAAGGAAGGCGGTACACTTGGTGCAAACCGGGTTGATGTTTTGTAGATATCAAGGTAATCTCTTTATCCCTAGATACTATGATTGGAAATAATATTAGATCTTTCATAGTCCACTATCTACTTCTCATATCTCTTAACAATTTCATGAAGGATAATATTTTTTTTTCATTTCTCAAATATATGTACCTCATATCCTACCTTCATAAACACATTTAGTCATTCCTGGAATAATCACATGCCATAATCATCATGGGTGGGTTTTCATAATAATATTAGGCTCATAAAAGTGGAACTTTCTTCCTAGAGTATTAATAAATAATCTCTATAAATTGGGATGGAGTCCAAGAAAATGGGGATGGAGCATGCTTAGAAAATATTGGAGGTCAGGTGGGATGAGGATCTTTTTAATGGTCTTATTAAAAAGAAGTGTTTTTTCTTAGCATTGATGCTTGAGAAAGAAATAGTGTCTCAGGAATTGTCCAAATCACTGTATCTTAAGTAGGGTGATCACAACACTAGGTTGTTTCATGAATGTATTAAAGAGAGGAATAGATCTTATGGCCATAACATAAGGATGGAAGATATATCTTTCAATTATGATCTGAATTATGTTGGAGAGATTGCTAAATCCCACCTCAAATATCTTCTTGGTGAAATGAATACTTTCATAATGTATGGGTAACACATGAGGTCGTTTTTTCTTTTTGAAAATCGTTAAATTGTGTTGTGTGACCTGATTAATTGTTCCATAAATAACATTATAGAGGGAAAATAAGATTGGGATGTGGTAACATCCCTCAATCTCAAAAGTGCTCAAGGGCCCGATTGTTTCCCCAAATCTTTTTCTGTGGAATCTTAAAGTATAATCAATGCTTATCTAGTGGGTATCATCTAGAATTTTTTCAAGGGATGAGAGAGAAAAAGTGTATCTTGTAAGAATACTATGGTAATTATTCCAATGATTAGGGACCCAAACGATATTATTCAGTATAGACCCATGAGCATGTCAATGTTTTTTTAAAAGGCGTTGGCTTGCATTCTTAGTAGAATGCTAGGACTTCATGTTAATAATTTTGTTAAAGAAGAACCGCATGGTTTCATTCATAGTAGAGACATTCAATGTAATATTTTTATATCTCAAGAGATGATTAGAGATATAAATATTAAAACACCAGGTTCTAATATTTCTATCAACGTTGACATGGACAAGGCATACGTTAGAATGGAATGGAGGTTTATTATCAAGGTAATGAACATTGTGGTATTTTTTGTGTGGTTGGTTGATCTCCTTTTTAGATATTATAGCTCCACCTAGCTCTGTTCCACTGTTATGAATAATATATATATATATATTAAAGTGGTATGAGGTCTGATATAAGGGGACCCTTTATCTCTGATCCTTTTCATCCAGGCGTAGGATGCTCTTAGTATATCAATCACAAGGAGAATTACTGATGGTTCCATCATTTCCTACCATTTGTAAACCATTTAAAATTTTAATATTTAATTTTATCTCCAAATGTGATGTTTTTTTAATAATTTGAGTGGATGATCTATCCCCAATCATAAAAATGCATGGGATGATTATAGTAATTTGTTTGGGAAACATAACGATAAGAAACAAAATGGTGTCTTCATTACAAAACAATGTCTGGATAGAGAAAGTAGGATGATTGTGGAGTCTATAAGAATTAGGAGGAAGTATTTTCCCATTGAATAATTGGTTTCCCATTTTATTCTAGTCTATATTTTCATCCACCAATTTGGGGTTCTTAGGGACCAAATTTCTTGTCAGATCACAAATAGGTTAAATCAATTTCTCTCATTTGGGGGTCGTAGTACACTGGTAGATTGCATCCATTCATCCATTCTATTACATATACTATCTATTATTCGAGTTGTCAAAATATTTATAAGAATAATGGAGAAGTTTTTTTGATGTTTCTATAGAATTAATGTGATGATAATAATTGTAACATGGCCTTATGGGGAAATATTGATAAAGAGGTGATTGATGGGGGAATTAAAGTAAGTAGTGTGGAGGAAACCATGTGTTCACAGTATGCTCGACATGTCTGGGACATGATGGAGGGTAAATATTTATAGGGTAAGTTTATCTCTCATAATTATTGGTCAGTTATAGAAGTGGCCAATGACCATTTTACGGGAGTGTGAAAAATAAAAAAAGGGCATGCTTAGGAGCTCCAGTTACATGTGTGATGGGTCGTTGGCCGAGGATTCATCAGCTATTAAAATCCTAATTAGGTGGGATCGAGGTTAGGATTTATTGGGTGTCATACTCATTTGATATCATTTAACAAATATTTAAGGTTCCCATTCACATATAATCCACCTTGAATTCTTAATAGTGTGAAGTGTTTGATGAATTTTTTTAATGAGTAGAAAGTAAAGCTAGTTTTTATGCACTCTCCCACCATTTAGTTCAATGACAAAGAATATCAATTTATATGTTGTGGCCCCATTGGAAAAGTTGTTTTGGGATGAATTCTCTAGTGTCTGTAATTACCTGAAAAATACTTCTTCTTGGTATGGTGCATTAAATTTCATGCTATTTTGATATACAATGTGATAGAATGGAAAGGCATTCCCTTGTAATCTAAATATAACTACTTCTCAAAGGCAAGAGAAGAAATAAAAATCATATATTTTTTCATGGGGGTTGGGTGAATGAAATCTGTAATAGGCTTAGATAATTTATTGTCTTTGGTTACCATGACAACACAAAGTGAAGAATTCATCCATAGTCATTTAATTTATTAGGTACCAACAAATGTGATTATGATGCACGGTTTATGATGTTAGCTGTATGGTGATAGACGACATGGAAATCCAGAAACAAGATTCTATAGGAGGGCATCAATATCTCATTGCATTACATGGTGTTAAGATCATAGATTATGTAAGAAGAGCTAGGTATTCTATGGAATAATTGGAATAGGTTATCATCTATGAGATCTTTTCTATTTGACTATGTGTCTTCTTTACATTCCTAGAGGCCCTCTCACCAGGGCAGCTGGCATAAATGGAATCCACCTAAATATGATATGAAACCCAAAACTGATGGATCTTTCTGTAATGGGATCAAAAGGGGTGGGGTGGGGTATGTCATGATAGGGGCAAATATGTGATTGCTTTCTCCACTGATTATGGTTATGGTGACTCTGTTATGGGGGAAGCATAGGTGATTCTTAATCGCATAAAGAAATATATAAACTATAATGAAAACTTGGATGTAGTGGAGATGTATTGCTTGATTATATAAAAATCTCTCAAAAATTATATATCTATTCAAGGGGACATAACTTATGAAATATGAATCTTTAATCTCTTACTGAGTAACCAGGTCCAAGGGAGTCACACATGGTACCAAGGTAACAAGGCTATGGATTTTTTGGCCTCTAGGTTTATTCAACATGGTTCTCCTTTTATTTTTTATATTTATGGGATCCCTTCTCTCAAAGTGTGTGAGGATTGTGAGGGGGCATGAACTTGTCTTTCAGTTTTTTCTCCCTCCTTGATGTTTTTTCTTCAATTACGATATTTTGGAATAACAAATATCATACATTTATCCTACAATAGTGAATCGATATTAATGATTGTGCATGAAATGAAACCCCACAATAAAAAATTAGGTGATACAAATTCCACCTCAATGGGGGTTCTTAATTTTCTCCTTTTCGTTAAAATACAAATGGTAAACCCGATGTGAATGTATTTAATTAAGAAATCTACTTCCCAACATAAAAATGATATACAACCCAGTTCCCATCAAACTATTCAATTAATAAGATGGGGATTCTATGTCCCATTCATTCATTCAAAAAATAAATGGTAAACCCTACATGAACGTATTTAATCATTACATTCACTTCACAACATAAAAAGGATAGAAAACCTAATTATCATCAATCTATTCAGCTACTATGATAATAGATTCCAGGTTACATATTTTCCATTGAAATAATATCTTTTGTAAAACTAACTTTATTTTTAAATCTAAATGTCAACATTATCTTTGGATTATTTTTTTAGACTTTTGGTTGAAGATTAATGGTAAGATGAATAGTGAACATATATATTTTTTTGAAAACATCATATTTTTTTGTTTTAAAAAAAAAATATAATTTAATTTTTTAAAAGATAAATTAGGTGAATTTTTTTAGAATTTATATAATTTATGGGTTTTGAATTGAATTCATATTTAATTCTGATATAAAATCTTTTAAAACTATTGATGTTTTTTCATTTGAATAATCATTTTTTTGACAGGTTTACATAAATAATATTATATAAAATTTTTCCACATATATGAATTTGATTTTTAGAACCTTATTTGATAAATTTAATATGCATAATTTATGTTATATAATATGTTTAACTTAATTATCCCCCATAATTAATAGTGAACACATTAAAAATTAATTACTGTGGTTAATGTTAAAACGAGTTTACTGGGTGTTAAACTAAGAAGATAATGGTTAATAATAACCCAAAACATTTCAACCACCCATTTTATGGACTTATATAGGATTTATAACTTATAAGGTTCAATTATAACCTATTTTCTAGCATTGTTTCTTGTGAAAAACGTTGGTACACTTTATCCTTCTCAAAAAGTATCAAGTGTTTCCTCCTCCCACTTATAATCAAACACCAAATATACTCACCTATAAAATTAAAAAAACTCTTTATTTCATCCAATAACTTCCCATATCCATAACCCACACCTCTCCAAAAAATATATATTCCTTGTTTTCATTAAAAATCCAACATGGGACAGCTTTTGACGGAAACCTAAATAGCCTAACTGAAGAAGAGGTAACATTCTTAAATGGGAGTTTTTATTTTATTTATTTTCCCACAAAATTAAAATATTATTCATTCTTGATAACATAATTAAAAATGTGTCTACCATACACTGATATGTTATTATTTTAATTTAAGAATCTATATCCATATGTATTTCTATCAAATGGAATATGAAACAAACGATTATGTGTATGCTAGATTGTAGTCTAGATAATTGATGGAATTATTTTTCCATCACCGACATTAAATGATGGATATATTGAATGAATTAACATATTTTTATGATATTTATTTCATTAATATAAATATTTAATTATAATACATCTTATACCTTCTTACCTTCCAACCCGTTGGAAAATAATAACATTACTTGTGTGAATGACAGACTTCCCCTTGCAAACTAATGCGATATGTTTTCCCATTTCACTGGTGAAAATAGAATCTTTCACAATACTTTTATGATAATGGTTTTAAAAAACCTTTGGTATACAGTTTTTACATCAAACATTCTCAATGGTCTGAACAAACCGTTGGTACACAGTTTTTAGAATCAACCTTTCCCACCAGTTTGAGTAAACCATTGTGGAAGCTCTCATTTTTTAATGTATACAAATATTTTTTTAGAAAAATCAGTAAATATTATATTTCCAAATGGGTTTTTAAAACCATTGGAAATGGTTTCTCCTAAATAAACAACATATACAGTTTTCTCATCTCTGCGATTGATGCCCTAAACTAAAGCTCTCCCAAAGCTCTCTCTTTACCCTAGGCTGCAAAACTCCTTCCACCCGATAGATGCATCTTCAATCAAGAAATATTTTAGTTATACACTTGAAATATGTATGCTTTACCTTAGTTTTAATGTTGTGCATCTATATTTTTTTCTATTTTGATTTGGCCTAAAACAGTGGTCCGTGAAGACTGTGGCATGATATTCCCAACAAGTGCACAGGGATTTATTTTCTATTTTTGTTCTACACTTCAAGTGTAGTGATTCTATGAATCTTCTTTATTTCAAGTCCTCATATAAAATACATCTATGTAAAGATAACTAACTATATGAACTAATGGGGGTGATGGTGAGATGTATCCCCACTCAAAGATGGTAAATGGTTTGTTAATTCGTATTGTCTCGAGGTGGGTAATGGATATAAGGATGGTATTTGTGAAGGGATTGGTGACAGTTGGGGTAGTGGTGTAGGTGGGTTTCCATTTTTTAGTGGGGTGATATAGTAGTATCTATGGACATTAATTTCATTGAAAATTGTATTTGTATTTAGTATTTATAGTTTTGGATCAAGGAATAATGGGAAGGGTATTGATATTGAATGATGAAGAGGATGTTGGTCGGGTGATGGATTGGAATTGTGATGTTGGTTGGATTGGGTATAGGTAGTTTTGAAGGTATTATATGGTTATTTACTCCCCTTAACAACCCCACACCCACCCCCTAGACACCCCCATCCCCTGAACAACCCCCACTCACCACCCTTGACATTCCCATGGATACCCCCTATTGGACAACCCCCCCCCCCTTGCATACCCCCACCCCTTAGAGCCCCCATTGGACAACCCCCCTCCCATTGCACACCCCGCCCGAAGGAAACCCCCACCCATAGTCACCCCCACCACCTGCACACCCCCAACACCTATAGACCCCCACCCCCACCCCCAAGACACCCCAAACCCTCGTAGACAGCCCCCCTGGACACCCCCACCCCCTGGACACCCCCACCATCCGGAAAACCACCCTAGCCAGTTGTATAGCCCCCTAGATACCACTGCCTCCAGGACACCCCCACCCATGGACACCCTACCCCCTGGATATACCCCACCCCCTGGATACCCCCACCACCTTAGACAACCCCCATGGATACTACCCCACCCCTGGACACCCCCACCCCTAGACACCCCCACCCCTGGACATCCCCGCCCAAGACATCCCCCCAAGACACCACCCACCCCCTGGACACCCCCACCGCCCCTGAACACTGCCACCCCCTTGGACTACCCCCACCACCAAGAAATCCCCCCCACCCCTAATACACCCCACCCCCTTGGACAGCACCCCTGGACACAACCCCACCGCCTGGACACCCCCACCCATTGGACAGCCCCACCCCTGGAAACCCCCACCCCGAAAACCCCCCACCCCTTGGAGAAATCCCATGTACACCACCCCACCCCCTGGACACCCCCACCCACTTGGATAGCCCCCCACCACATGGACAACCCCAACCTCTAAATACCCCCACCCCTAGGACACCCCCACCCCTCTAGACACCCCCACCCCCTTAGACAAACCCCATGGACATCCCCGCCCCCTGGACGACCACACCCCCATGGATGGCCCTCACCCCCTGGACACCCCCACCCCCTTGGACAGATCCCCTGGACACCACCCCAACCCCTGGACAACACCACCCCTTGGACACCCCCCCCCCCTAGACACTCCACACCCCATGGACAACCCCCACACCCCTGGACAGCCCCCTGGACACCACCCCACCCCCCGAACACCCCACCCCTTGGACACCCCCATCCCCATGGACAATATTCTTTCAGGTCAGTTTTATCCTCTTTTATTTGATAAATGAAAAAAATTCCAAAACACGTTTCACCTCAAATTTAGTCACACATAACTGAATTAGTATATAATTACATCTATATACATACTAAAGTAAGGTTTTTCCCAATTTTGTGTCCTCCTCCCACGCATCCACATCACCACAATTTCTCCATCCTATCCTCCAAACCCGCAAATATCCCCCATGTTCCCGACCTCGATCTGGAATTTCCATTTCTACTCACACCCCTCCCTGATTCAACTCCTTGAATCCATTCCCTCTGATCTAGGGTTCATGCACCCCTCCCCGATTCCCCCTCTTTGAATCTGCTCTCCTGCTCCCCTCCCCTCCCTGAATCCCCTCTCCTATCGACAGTCTGCCTGTGTGTGATCCGCCTTTGGCTCCTTCGGATTTGGAACCCTCGACTTCGACTCCTCGGACTTCGGCTCCTCCATCGTCGGCTCCTCCGACTTCGGATCCTCCGACGTCGGATCCTACGACTTCAGCCACTCTGACTAAGACTCCTCCAATAATGCCTTCTTTGTAACCGGCAACTCTGACATCGGCACACCCACGTTCGGGTCCACTGCTCTACCTAGGGTTCTCGTGCTCTCGATCAAGCAGCGAGTAACCCCAGATATAAACCAGTGTCAAATGTATAAACCAGTTTCAAAGATCCTCTTGCATCACTGTATTTGATTTTTATGGTGTTTCTTTTATACGATTAATCATTATTCTTTTCCATGGGTGATGGGTCTCTGATCTAAATTCTAATTCAGGGTTACAGATCTCGGAATAGAACATCTATTGAAGAGTTTCAAGCATATATTTCAATTAAACATAAGCAGTTTAAGGTATATCGACAAATCTAAAATAAGGGTTCATTGCATATTTATTTTTACTTGTAGTTGGGCTTATATGTGTGCTACAGAGAAAGATTACAAACACAAGAACATAGTATTACTTCAAATGTGTTTAGGAAATGAACTTAGTTGTCTTGAAATTTTTAATTGATTTGTGGTTTCCCAATCACCTTGGTGTATGAAGGAATGCATTCCATATATTTTTTGTATGATCACATTCATAACTAGGAATAATTTTTATGAATGTGCATATATATTCTAGGCATCGGTTTGACTGAACTGCATTCTGAAAAAAGAATCAGCTCCAACAATATGAGGTTTACTGTATGCGCTTGAACCCATCTTGGGTGACATAAATATGAATTCTTACTTTTGAACTGCTCATAGCACTTAAATTTTAATTAATGATACCCTAACAAGATAATTTCCTCCAAATTGTTCTTAATATTGTTGTCCATAGTTTTACGATTTCATTTTTTATTTGATATATATTAACCTACATTACTACTGCAATGGAGCTTCATTATTCAAAGAGGCCATCACAATGGGTGGATTGTACCACCACATGAAGGTTACTTCCGATTTATTTTTATTTTCATTATAATAAAGATGATTCCATTCAACTTATGATTACTTAAATGTATTTATTCATTTTTCAATTATTCTGAAATAAATCGGCTCCATCAACATGTGGTTTACTGTATGCACTTAAACTCATCTTGTGTGACATGAATCTGAATGCTTCATATTTAACTGCTCATAGAACCTAAATTTGAATTAATGATACCGTAGCTAGAGAATGTCCTCAAATTGTTCTTATTATTGTTTTCCACGATTTGACTATTTTATTTTTTATTTTATATATATGAACATGCATTACTACTACAATGGGAGATTCATTATTGAAAGAGGCCATCAGAATGGGTGGAATGTACCACCACATGAAGGTTACTTCCAATTTATTTTTGTTTGCATTATAACAAAGACGATTCCATTCAACATATGATTATTTAAATGAATTTATTAATTTTTCAATTATTCTTTTCATTTTACAGATTTAGTTATAAATATATTGTTTCATATCATGAATGAAAAAACAAATTTAGTTATTCTTGTTTCCATCTAGACACATGAAGCACTCCAAACCGACATCTTGAGCATCATGGTCACTATTACAGTGGAATTTCTTTCAACATCAACTGGTCATTATGAGTACGCATTTTAAGGTAATTGTTCCAATTATAATTTATGTATTTTGGAATTCTTCCATATTTCTAATCTTTCTGTTCTAAATACATGTTATTTTCCTATAAATACATGTAATACACATTCTCATTCAAAACACTTATGTTTGAACTAACCTTTTCTTTGAATCTCCTGCGCATTTATTTATTTTTCACTATGGTTTCCCAATTTTACTAATTAGTTTTTTGTTGTTTTCTGGATTTAGCATGTTGGTGGGGGGATTCAAGTGCAGGTAAGGTTGCAACCATTATGGTTGGAGGAATTTGAGAGGCCATGTAAATGGGTAAATTGTATTACCACTTGATGGTTAGTTCTAATTTATGTTCATTTTATTTTTAATTTTAATTTTGATGATTCCATTAAACTTATGATTATTTAAATTCATTTATTCATTTTTGCATTATTATTCTCATTTTACAGATTTTGTTATAAATATATTTTTTCATATTGTACATGAATAAAAAAAATTAGTTATTCATGTTTCATTTTAAAGTAGTTATTCCTATTATAATTTCTATATTTTGGTAATCTTTCATATTTCTAATCATTTCATTCTGAATACATGTTATTTGTCACAAAATACATGTAATATGCATTCTTATTCAGAGAAGTTATGTTTGAACATACCTATTCTTGGAATCTTCTACATCGAATTTATTTTTTATTTAGTATGGTTTCTCAATTTAGCATGTTGTTTTGGGAATTCGAGTGCATTTAAGGTTGCAACCAGTAATGTTTGAGGAATTTTAGAGGCCATGAAAAACGGTAAAATGTACCACCATTTGAAGGTTAGTTCTTTTTTTCAGCTAAATTCTTATGAACTTTCCCACTAAGAATGAATGAACTCTATGATTCATTGTAATTACTGATGAAATAAGTAACATCATGTTTAGTTTTCTTCCATGAATTTTGTAAAAATCTATGTCATAAAATGTCCTTAAAGTGTTTCCAAAAAGGAAAACTATTCTTAAGTCTATAATGATCTTTAGATTCTGAGAAATACAAGCTAACTCCTTCAACACATGCAATAGTCTGGTTGAACTGGAATGAATTTAACCTATATTTGATCCCTCATATTCTTCCTCTGTGAATCCATTCCACAAGTTGTTGCAAATTTCTTTTGAAGATAGACACCGTGGTGAAGTCGTTCGCACACCATGACATGCACGAGGCACATGACCAGCACGCATTAGAATGCGTCATCCTCACCATGATCGGCGTAATGGATTCCCAAAGGACCCCTTACCCTTCCAGGGCCTTTGACATGGCTCACTACTCCATGGATTCCAAAGAACCCTTACCCTGCTAGGGCCTTTGACATGCCTCACTACTCCATGGATTCCCAAAGGACCCCTTACTATGCCACGACCTTTGACATAGATCACTGCTTCCGTTGACTCATTCCATGGCAGGACAATGGTTGAGTATCCCCCACTGCCCATTCACTACTGGTATGTTGTGCACTTTTAATATTTTGAATCTAGTGTAGAGGTGTTTCTAGTTAGTATGTTGTGTTCACTAATTGTTCATGGATAGAATGATATGTTGTGGTCACAAATAATATGTTACATTCACTAAAAATTGATTCCACTATATAGTTTTTCCTATTCACTTTTTGAATATTCTATTCACTGTTAGATTTTTCATTGTTAATATGTTCTGTTTCTACTTTTATGTTAAGTAGTGAACATAATATGGAGTAGAAGTCACGTATTATTTTAAGAAGTTAATGTAATGTTCTTCACTGCTGTACATCACTGCAGTGATTGTTTTTATACTCTCTGTAATAGGTTTTTATATGTTCTGCTGATCTGATTCTATTTTGATTGTTTCTTTTATATTTTTTCTCCATAATTTATAGGATTTTTGTTTCGATTGAAATGCTTCTAATGTTTGTATCCTTATAGATCATACTAGACAATTTTTATAGTATAAGGTCATTAATCCTGCACTAATGTTTCATAAAGTTCATGCTCATAGGTTAAGCAGTTTTCCATGGGTTTTTAAACATAGAATAGAGACAAAATTTCAGAAATTACCTGACATTGTTAATTGTATTTTTTCTATTCGTAATTATATGACCTAAATAAGTATTTACTTGCCTCATATATTTTTATTTGCAGTGATGGATAAGATGAAGTTTGTTCATTTCAATTGAGAATTCATTGGGGGATAAAAAAAGATTTGATACCATACTATCTATCAAGATTGATGACTTCAATGAAGAAGGTATTCTTTGGTTTAATGTTATTATATGTATTACATATATATGTCAGGAAAAAGGGGTTTATATTTTAGTTGATGGAAATTTAATGTGAAATAAGGTATTTTACATGGGCACCGCTGGATAATTGATGAAAATTTATTGTAATGTGAAATAAGGTATTTTTCAAAAAAAATCATTCAGATGCCTAATTCCCACATTTGACTTGAAAAATCATACACTGTCACGACATGCCCTTGAAGGTGGTTATGATTTTATAGGATGGACAAAAGATCAAATAAGGGCAATTGAACAAGTAAATGCTTCACTAGCAGCGTGAAAGGATTTAAAGCCAGATGGTCTTGTCATCATTGGAGGTGGGATTGAGTTTTATAGAGTATATTTGGAATATCAAGTCACAATTTTAAAAATTTCTAATACATTTTTTGGTATCTTTAAGGGGTTACATCAAACAAAGATGTTGCTCAGCTTGCAAAAACATTTTCTGAAGATAAATGCCACACTAAGGTGTTCAGTCCACCAAATAATTATATTTTAATGCGTTGATTTTTTTTCTTGTATCACAGTCTGTCCACTGTTTTGTTTTGTAATGCAGGTTGTTGGTGTTCCTATTTCATTGTATGGGGATCTCAAGAACCAGTTTTTTGAGACTAATTTTGGGTTAGATACAATATACAAGGTATTAGTTTTAAGGAACAACATGAATTATGAAGACAAGAAAATCTATTTTGTTCAAAACATAAAAACGCAAACCTTTTTTAATGTCTACCGAAGAAAAAGCCAAATATGTGTTTTTTGTTGACATTAGGGATTAATAAATATTAACAACTTTATTTATTGGTTTTGATTCATTTGGAATCCCTTTTGCATGTAAGAGTAATTTTTTTAAAGTAATTGTTTGATTCAGAAAAAGAATTGATTTGAGCACATGATTTTAATAAATGTATATTACATCGAGGTTAACGCCCAGCTCATAAGCAATGTTTGCACGAATGCCCTTTCTGCAGAGAAGGTATTAATATATTTTTTATTATCAAATTTCTGCAATTTTTAGGGAATCTTTTATAGTTGAAGAGATCATTGTAAGAGAACCAAACCTCATTGATGCTAATTGTAAATTTTTTTAGTTCTATTTCATCAAAGTTATTCAAATGAGTGACCTACTATCAATGTTTGAACGAATTCCCTTTCTTTTAGTTCCATTTCTTCAAATTTATGCTATTAATGTTTACACGGTTTCCCTTTTTTTAGTTCTCTGTCTTCAAATTTCTTCTATTTTTTAGTTATCATTTAATGAGTAACATGTTGTTGTTGTTCTCTTTCTCATTGATGATAATTTAAAATTTTAAATTTCTGTTATTTTTTATTATTTATTTAAAGTTATTTTTTTACTTCTTTCATTTTTATTAATATATATATATATATATATTATTTTTGGTAGTACTACTACTTCATCCGACTCATGGGAAGAAGGGATTCTCATGTTTCTCTAGAATGCACCCTTCAATCCCATCGAAACACGGTTAGCTATTCTGTATCATTTTATGTATTTTCAGTTTATGGTTTGGTCAATATTTTGTGGATTAATATAAATTCATAATAATTTGTTAAAAACATTTATGTGGCAGTATTGTTTCCCTCAACTGTTACTTTTAGAAAAAACATATGCACCTTGATTCCTTATTTTCATGTGGCTGTATAGTTTACCTTAATTGTAATTTTATATTATACATAAAATGTGTCTGTATTAACTAAATAAAGGGGTTTTTTATTAGTTTTATGTAAATTTTTTCCCAGTACTTTTGACTTCTTTTCATAGAAACAAGAGGTATGGTTTTTGGGTCTTTAGTCACAATCCACATGAAAAACAACAAACAGCATAATACATTTTGAATTTTGCTAAAATTATGATTCTTTATGTTAATTAATTATTTTCTTAAGCATTATGTACAAATTCTACACAAATAAAAATGTGTTCCTGTGATTTATTATTTAGAGTGTCTCATTTTTTTGTGAATTTACTATGGAAGATGTCATCGGATGGTAAAAATCACAACATTGATTTCATGTTTCTAGGAATATCATGTGAGGAGCCCTGGTTGGTTCAGATGAATGTGAACAAGAACAGAAAGGGTTACCAGGAGATAAGTATGGGAGTGTGGATTGATCCCACCATAGATTTCCATACATTATCTCTTCAATAGTTCCTTTTCCACATTTTGTAATGCTTCTTTACCTATTTATTCCTACATTAAACCATATTCTTCATTTATTTCATATAGAAGACTTTCCATATATTTATTAAATTGGATTAAAAATACATGATTACCTACTGTAGTCGATGCACATTTGATTATGTTTTAGTAATAAATGAATATACATGTTATTATACATTTTCAGCAAAGCTGTAAATTATTTAACATTGAATTTATATCCATTTTCAACATAAATTCAATATTCATGCTTATATATAATATAAAATTAAACAGATAATATATAGTGGATTCAAAATTATTTATCATGTACAGTTTCAACTGAATCTAAAATTTCAAACTATGAACTTCTGTGCAATATGAAATATCGTTAACATTATTCTTTATTGGATAATATCAATGAAATATGTAGGAACAATCCAACTAATTCGATATATTTTGAATTCAGTATCCTTTTTAATGTATAGTTCCAATATGTCTACATATAACTATAAGTTTATACTATGAAGTTTCACATGATTTGAAATTTGATGATTATTTTAATTAGTGGCATGGTTAAGAATAATATCATTGCATTTTATAAATATAATACTGGTTATAAATACTTTCATTTCTTTTCAAAAATAGAACAGAGATGAATATAAATATAACATATTTTTTAAATAAATTAAAAATCACCATGTAGCAGCAAATTTGATAATGCAAAGTGATCAGATTCAATTATCAAAAGACTTATTCTTTCCCTAAAATCCTTTATTCTTTCCCTTGATTAATTTAAAGGCCCAAATATTTACAACCACTATATATCACGAAGGGAAAATTATTTTTTAAAATAAAAACACACACCAAACATGATACATGGAAACTTTCTTTCCCAATTATGAACTACTAAAGATTCAATATTTTTATTAAAGGTTTCATTTTTAGTAAACCTATATCTACCAATTAGATATCATATTATTTCATACACATGTATTCATATTGTCGTTATCTTCATTTTATTCTAATCATTATATTTATTTTAATGACATTAATTTGTTTTGAATGATGTATAACTATATGATTTATGGAAAATTTAATAGCCCCGTGCATTTGCACGGGTGGAGTACTAGTTATTTTAATAATAAGGTGTCAACCCTTGAATAGTTCATTACATCCACTAGAATAACCTTCCTTTATGGATATCTAAAAGGAGGATAGATTATCCCATTTGGAAAATAAAATTCTATCTCATCATTCGAAATCTCCATGTATATTGAATCATGCTTCTTTTCTCTATGGAAAATTCATCTTGTGACATAAAACTATTCTTAATTCCATTTAACCTTTCTTGGATCATGATCCACATGTATGACCATGATGTTTCAATCCCTAAGGAACATCTTACCATAATTCTCATATTATATTTTCCATTTATTTAGAATAGATATTTTGATTATCAGTAAAATAATCTACTAAAATTTAAAATATATTCGATATAAAATTTAATCAACTGTAGATTAATTGTCCTCTACAAGAGTACATGATCTTGTACACTCATATATAGTTCTTAATTATATTGAAAACCATCCTTGAACATTTTTTGGTCTCAAAACACTCTACAAATCTCATGTGATCAGTTTATTACTTAGTTCATTAAATACTTGAGAATAATGGGATTCTTCTACTTCAAAGGATCATGGATTTGAAATACCTCCATCTATTTGACACAAGATATATAGGACTCTCAAAATTCTCCAATAGATTATATATGTTCTCTCAATATGCACAACTATCATGGTATTATATATATAATTGAAATCAATATCATGGATTTATATTAATTTATAGTATTTTGTTATAAGTAGAGTATTGTTTTGTCATTTATATTATAATTATCATATAGAGTAGTGTGTCAGTTATGGTTTCATATAAAGTGAAAAATTCTTGTCTAATTAATTATATTTATATATTAAACATAAGTATTATTGAATTTATTTTGAAAAAATGACATATAATAATTTTAATACAGAATTGATATAAGTTGGATGTATGAAACCAATCAGATCACAAGATATTTTCAAAACAATTTGGAGAGATTTTTGGATTTTATATTTCAAAATGATTCAGATAGTGGTCACATACACTTCCCATGTTACAATTTTGTTGGAAGACCTTGTTTGAGCCGAGAAGAATTTAGTTTCCACATAACCAAATATGGTTTTCAAGGAAAATACTATGTGTGGTATCACAATGGGGAGAAAATGAAGTCTCAAATTTTTGATGATCCAAGTGAGAGGACTGGTTTAGAGAATTTGTTATTTGACTGGTTTTTGTTTAATCTTCATCAAGAAAAAAATAGACTTCGTCCCAAGAAGACTTCAATATGAGAACACATGGAGCGTCTAATTAAAGTGATGATGTTTTCTGGGAGAAAAAATTGATTGATTCTCACATGACTCTAGTATATTGATAATGCGGTGTAATGAAAAAGATGGAATTTTTAATCTGACTATTTCATGGGTAAACTAGGTATGGGATTTCTAATACTTCCTTTAATTAAATTATTGGTATCTTGGAGTACTTACTTCCACTTGATTTATATATTCTCTAAAACCACTATATTTCATGAAAGATAGTTGAGGAACTAGATTTTTATGAAACAAAATCCATGCATACCTGAAATATTATAGTTTATTCATAGAGGAAACTGGTGAACGAAATGATTGTATATAATGTTTCACATCCCCCTAGAAGCCAAAAGCTGATGGAACACCAACCTTTGTTACACGAAAAGTAATGTGGCACTTTTAATTGTTCCCCAGAATCCAGAATCTTGTTATTCCATATGAAATATCAATAATAATTTGATGGAATGATACCAAGAGAAACAAGACTAATGATGAGCTCATTCACCCTATAGATGAATATTTGTGGTAGAGATTGACACTCAATGTTTTGATTTTGTAGTTGATGCGTGTAATGTGTGGCTCGGTCTTTTATGTGATGGTTTTAATTCATTTGTGTAGATACTTACTTTTCACATCACATGGGCGGTTTTTATACACATTTATAACCTTCCCACATGGTTGTGTATGAAAAAACATTTCACTTTCTTGACTATACTCTTATTTGGCCCTTATGATCCAAATAATGATATATAAGTATACGTGAAACCTTTAATAAAATAGTTGAAACTTCTTTGAGATGTGGGTGGGCTCACATAAAATGCATGTTCGAAAGACATATTTCAGATGCCTATTGTGCTTATGTGGACGATCAATGATTTTCCTACTTATCCAATAACGTCTAGATGGTGCATGAAGGGAAAACTATAATGTCCTATTTGTATGAATAATACACGATCAAGAAGACTGAAACATCGATGTAGTTTCAGTTTTATATTACGTCAATGATTCATTCAAATGGACCAATAACATAAAAATAATCATCAACGATTTTTCAATACCATGGATATCGATTTTCCACCTCATCATATGTCTAGAACTGATGTTCTTAATGAATTGACAGATAATAGTTTTTAATTCAGGAATGGTCAAATGAAATCTAGAAAGAGAAAGAATGATTCCACTGAAACCTGTTACATTTGGAATAAGAGGATTATCTTCATTGCTTTTTCTTATTGTTCAACCAATTTTTTACATCATTTCTTAGAATAATGCACATTGAAAATAATATATGTGAAATTTTTCTATTGATTATTCTAAATTTTAAGGGAAAGAGAAAATATGATTTACAGTCTTGGTGTGACTTGGTGGATTGGGGCATCAGACCAGAATTGCATCATGTGTGTATCAGTGAAAATAAATGGAACGTTCCATGTTCTTCTTATGTGATGACACCTACAGAAAAATGAAATTTTTGGATGTACTAGATACTATTAAAGTCCATTATGTAAATTTTAGAAACATATCTAAATGGGTCAACATAAGAGAGTTAAAGATAAAATCTTTGAAGACGCATTATTATCATATCCTTATGAATTTGTTGATTCAAATGGAAATCCATAATATTTTTTCCAATAATGTATGGTTCCTATTATTCGGTTGTGCCATTTTTTAGGTATCTTTGTCCTAAAAAATTTTCCAAGTATTTTTTGAAAAAAATGTTAGTAGATGCTCCATTACTTTTGTGTGAGTTAGAGAAAATATTTCCTTCATCAGATTTCACATGAATCCTATATCTGAATGTCCATATTCCAACATTAATAATTCTCAGAGTACTTATTTATTTTTTTTGGATTTATCAAACTAAATGAAATATGTACACATTAAAGTATTATGTCCAAAACAGAAATCATTCAGAAGGTTTAATTGTGAATGGTTACTTGGCTCATGAATGTATAGATTTCTTCTTTATATATTTGTATGATATTACTACAAGAAGTAACTGACCAATGGAAAATGAAGAAAAACTATATGAGAAAATTGAACTTATTTTTCCAATCACTACCTCAAGCAGGAGGAATTCCTGGATCATATACAGTAAGGACATTAAGCTTTGAAGGTTGAGAGATGGAAAATTGAATAGTTTTTTTCAACTGTGCTTTGATCGATGACCACACCAGGTAAGTAAACTCAATATGTATATCTTACATATATATATATTTTACTATTCCTATTTTTATATATACTGAACATAAAGCAATGATAAATAGAAATCATCATTCATTATCTTTGATAAAGAGGGAGACTTTTCATAGAAAAGGGTTTTCATCTTTGTTAAAATTGAATGTAAAAATATTACTGTTTAATATAATTAAATTAATAATTAATTAATTTTAATATTAATTTTTTATTTTAGGTATTGAGTTTTCCTGCTGACTCTGTCTCTGAGGAAATAATATCTTTGGATTTTGGTCCTAATACCGTGGTTTGTGACTTTAAATCAATTGTTATCAATGGGTACAAATTTATTAACGCTGAATGAGCAATGAACACGATAACACAACATGATGGTTTTATGGTTACTTCCACAATAGAATGTTATGTCAGTGCATCAAATAATAAACCATGATTTGAAAATTTAGGTTATTATGGAGTCATTGAATAAATAACTATATTATATTATTAATCTCATGGATGAGTCGTGATGATGAAATTCTAGTGGTTTGATTAAATGATGAGGAATGACACATTTATTTATGATTTTGTATTTATAGTATTTGATATAACTCACACTCTTGCTACCAATGCACCATATGTCTTGGCATCAATGGCGAAACATGTTTTTTATGTCGAAGGCCAAATTTGACCTAAAATTGGATTCAATATTGTGGTAACTCCAAAACAAATTTTTTATGCTGGTGATAATGGAATTGAAACCATCTATACTTCCATTAGAAACAATACATTTATTACTTTTTATGACTCCAAAAGCTCAATTGCCAGAGTTGACTCTGAAACTGAAGTTGTGGTTGGAATATATAGAATCATCCATCCATGTTTTCAATTATTCCGGTTTTACTCTACTTGGGTTGTTAAGGTTGGTACTATTAAAATTGATTAATATTGATTATAAATATGTCCTATCTAACATGAATGTTATGTGAATTTTAAATATTTATTTGTTGTAATTTTATTTGAATTCCATTTTTCTAGTTTGGAATTTCTCTGTATTCAACTATATGAAACTAACATTTCTAACTTGGTTAAAATTTTAATGCTTTATTTACCATGTATAAATAATTATAACTCTAAGATATCCATTTAACATTTCACTAGATAATGAACTTTATAGTTTGTCTTCTTCTAAAAAACATGTTTACAAAGCTACATTATCTACCTGGGCTAAAGAAATTAAATTTTTCTTTAATTTTGACAAGTGCTTTACCAATTATCAATTTTGTATATATATTATACTTTTTCAAATGTTAATATCATCATTACCAACTATCTTAAGGGTTTAATCATTCATATTATATACCTTACTAAATTTTATAGAGGCATAATTCAGTATGATCTCTCTCTCTTTATTGTTGAGTGAAATAAAACCTCAGAATCAATGTTCCATGATTTAATAGACTGGTGAAACTTAGTAAATAATCATACTAAACAAAATTATATTTCATTATTACATCTTTTATGATTTATTTAATTCATTATATATTCATTCAATCTCTCCTAAAATAATGGATAGATAAATTATACATGAATCCCTTTATTCCCTCTCATATATTTTGTTTTTTGGGTTACACATTAGTTATACTTCTCTAATAAATTCCATATTTCTTTTTAAATTAATAAAATGAAACTAATTGAAGAGAGGTGATAGAAAAAGTTGATGGACAAAAATTATCGCATGGATAAGATGGGAATTCAACCACTAGTGCATTTAGTGAGTATTTTATTTTAGATATATATATTTAAATAATATATAATGTCCTCTGATTAATTTTATTTTAAATTTTTTTGTAGGATCTACCTCTTAGGTGACAATTATTTGATGAGAAACCTGGTAGTGGTCCTATTACTCAGTCTGGTGGTAAGAGGGGGTGGTACGAGAGCTAGGTGATCTGGTCGGCGTACCAGATTATACCTTTATCCTCCCACTGACATACCATCTATCCCACATTATGATCCCAATGTGTTGTTAGTAACACACGAGATAATTAGGCCTCCCATGTTTTCACCACCCATTATATCTAAGTCTCTTCACCCATCTTTACCATATCCGATGATGATTCCCACTCCCCATCCATTATTCGTTTAGCAATCAATAACATCTTATTTTACTTCTACTTCTTTCTATCTATGATTCTATATTTTATCTTCTTCGACTCCTACTGCACCACAATCTATCCCTAGAGAGCATACTCTAGGACCCACTCCACCTGTAGTGGGTGTTCCTTCAGTTTCTTCAGATCCAACAGTGCCCATTGATCAGACTGCCACACGTATATGTATAGAACCCTAAAAAATGTTATACCATTATTTATTTTCATTGTAACATGTTTTGAAAAAATATTTTTTTTCTTTCATAACAGATACATCTACTGGTAAGATTTGGGATCGAGCGGTACATGAAATCATGCAGTGTGGAAACTCCACACTCAGTTGATGGTGGACTACAATAAAGAAAATTAAATGATTGAAATAACAGGGTAGCAATGTCAGAGTTTTTTGGTGATGCTTTCAAAATACTCATACATCATTCATGTCATCCTGGTCCCATGGAGACAGTTTCTTAATAAAGTCAAGAATAATTCTTGGGAAAATACATTTGTAAAAGAATATGTTTTATTTAATGCAATATAATATTTTTCATTTATATGAATTAATATTTTTTTGTCTACATTGTATTAATTTCCACGATGGTGAGGGTGCACGACCAACACATCTAAAAGATTTAGCTGAGCTTTGGAGTGCCTATAAGAAAATGTTGTATATTGGCCGGTGTGATAGTGTTGGAACAGAGTTATAGGTAGTACCTGTCATGGAAGATTTTCTGATATAACAGTATCAGCAGATGATTACTCATTGGACAACTATCCAGTTTAAGGTATTAATCACATTTGAGGTATTTAAATGAAAATTTTCATGTTTTTAGTTAATATTATATTTTATATTATATAATAAAATTTAGGAATCATTGGAAGGAAATAAAAAAAAATTATTATAAAAAAAATACCCCCACACAATGGGATGTACTACGATATCAGATCATGAGAGGAAGCAGGTATGGTAGTTCTTTATAGTTTTTCTTTACGACTTGCACATTTTATTGTTTCCTCCATAATTCATTTGATTACTACAGTTTTCATAAAATTTTAGTTATGTAATAAATTAATGGTAACCTATTTTTAATTATGGTTTCCAAAATACAATGTCATTTTAGAGGAAAACATTGAATATTCGAGGAGTTTTTCCTCGATAAAAACTATTTTTCTTGAGTAGAAGGATGAAAGATGGAAGTGTGCTTAACGAACCGACTCTGTAGAAGATTGTAAGTCTTACTTTGTTGATTTAAAATTTTAATATCTATTTTTTAACATTATAATATATTTATATTTGTAATAGGAAGCTTTAGAGGCCCTTGATTCCCTCAAAGTTTTGGGCCAAATGAACACTTACATCAGGTGTTGGGAGACAAGCACCCTAGTAGAGTACATTGCTAACTTCAGAATAGTATAGTCCTGATGAGGTGTTGGACCTCCATAGGTACGATTTTTAGGGACACCGAGTTCTATAAGGTTAAGGCATAAGCAGAACAGGCTGAAAAAGGGCCATATAGATGATAGAACAGTATACTAGGGAAAACAATTCATTCATGAAACTGTTAAAAGTTTTATGTACAACACATCCACCATAGGAAAACATAACTTTTGATGAATATATTCCATTAATGAATTCTATATAGTGTTCACCAATAATATGTTCTAGTGTTGGTCGAGAATATGTTGATCCTAGAAATGGTGATGGTGAGGAGGAGGTCGAGTTGGAGGATGAGGGTGAAAAGGAGGGTGGGGATGAGGCTGAGGCAGAGTACGAGGGCGAGGAGGAGGGAATTAAAGAGGACGTGGAAGATGATGGGGACGACGATGAGGATGGGGATGAGACTGATGATGATTGTGATGATAATGACAGTGATGACGGAAAAATTCATTTATTACATTTTGGACTGATATTACTAACATTTGATGATTGATGATTTTTTGTTCTTGAATATATGTGGGATTAGGTAGGTCACATTATCTTTATTTATTTATCTATAAATAATAAAACATGACTATATGATTTTTTGTGACTGAATATATGTTTGACGGATTCACCCTACCCCTAGACACACCAACCCTAGTGGACACCCCCTGGACAGCCCCCCTAGACACCCCACCCACCTAGACACACCCACCACCTGAACACCCCCCAAAACTGCCTGACACCCCCACCCCCTGGATACCCCCACCCCACATGAACTCTTTAACCCCCATGGACAACCCCCTAGACACTCCCTATCCCCTAGACACCCCCAACCCCTTGACAAAACCCACACCCACCCCTTGTATAACCCTCCAACCCCGGATAGCCCCGACCCCCTTCACCACCCTAGACACTCCCCTGGACACGCCCACAATAGACATCCCCCACCACCTGAGACACTCCCAAGAAACACCATGGCCACTACCCCACCCCCTGGACACCCCACCCCATTGGACAGCCCCCTCCCCTGGATATCCCCCCACCACTCGGAACACCCCCAACCCTTGGACAACCCCCACCCCCTAGACACCCCCACCCCATGCACACCCCCACCACCTAGAAACCACCAACCCTAGACACCCCACCCCCTTGGACAACACCCAAACCCTCTAGACACCCCCTTAGACACCCCAACCCCTTGGGAAACTCCCACCCCCATGGATATCCCCCCAACCCCTGGACACCCCACCCCCTGCACAACCCCATCTCCGGGTCAACCCCCCTGGACAACTCCCCCTAAACACCCCCACCCCTTGGAAAGCCCCCCCCCCTAGGCCCCCACCCCTGGACACCACACCCCCTTGGATTTCCCCCCACCCCCGAAACACCCCACCCCCTTGGAAACCCCCCCCCCCCATAAATAGTCTCCACCCCCAAAACACTCTCCACCCCCTGGACACCCCACACCCTGCACAGCCCCCCTAGATACCACCCTAACCCTTGTACACCCCCACACCTTCGACACCCCACCCCCTGAACACCCCAACCCTTTAGATATCCTCCACCCCTAGACAACGCCCACTGCCTAGACAACCCACTCCTTTGGATATCCCCCTCAGACACAACCCACCCTCTAGACACCCCCACCCCTTGGACACCCCCACCCTCTTGGATAACCCCATAGACACCACCCCACCCCATAGACACCCCCACCCCCTTGAACATCCCCCCTAGATAGTACCCCCCCCCCCCACCTCCTGGACACCACCACCCCTGGACACCCCACCCCTAGACACCCCACTCTTGGACACCCCCACCCCCAAGGACACCCCCACCCCCTGGACACCCCCACCCCCTTGGACACCCCCCCCCCTAGACAGCCCCACCCCCTTGGACACCCCCATATTATAAATTCAATTTTTAATTCCATATTTTTTTTGTGTTATACATAATTAAGTTATGAATGTAATGAATTATGAATTTAATACACTATAAATAATTCATAATTCTGTTTATAATTCATAATACATATTGTATGTGTTATACATTCGTAATACATAATTTAATACATAATTCATTCTGTATGTATTCAATTGGGAATTCAATTATGAAATAGGAATTACATAGCCTAATTTGGTTTTGAATTGAAATCTGAATTCGAAAGTGCATATAGGATTGGAAAGTATGAGGTAGGTCAGCCTGCTGCTGCAATTGCAGCAGGGCTATACCAATGGTTGTAAACGGTTGGTATATGTGTGAAAGGTAACTATATACCAACGGTTTACATAAAACTGTTGATCAAAATATAAACCATAAGTTAGTAAACCATTGATATAGAACCTATAATAACTCTTTACTAATGGTTTTAATGTAAACCATTAGTAAAGGTTTATTACAATGGTTTTGAAACTGTTTGAATAGATATAAAATTGGTTACTTTGCAATATGTATCAACCATTGGTATAAAGATATACTAACAGTTAGCTGAAACTGTAGATATAATTTTCATTCCAAATCCATATACCAATGGTTATACTATAAACGTTGGAATATATCTATCCCCATGGGTAACTATCAAATGGTTTGAGAAATAATTGTTATAGTTCATACCAATAGTTTTCAAGTCTTTCCTAATGATTTGAAACCGCTGGTATAAGTCATATTTCCAGCAGTGCTGTCATTTTACTTGGGTGATGAAAAGTCTATATTAAATAAATATATATATTATATTTTCCCCATATTTATATCAATGGGAATATGATATTACATATATCGTCTTACAATCCACTTTTATTAAAATATTACATTGACACTCTTGTTCACGTCAGACTACAACATCATGAAGTGACGTGACTCGTTTTTCAATATCGATTTATATAGAAGTAAATGAAGATAAATTTAATTAATATATGTGTTATATAAGAAATATTAATTACTGTGAAATTTATTTTTAATTTTCCATTCTTTCATTCGATACATTGATTAAAAATGGATACATCGTTAAAGCATACATACAACCTACCGTGTCCATGAATGTTGTATTCTTTTTTCTATCACGAAAATTAATAGATTAATATATATACATATAAAATTTATATATGTGATATTTATATAATATTTAAAATTAAATATATTATGAAACCACAATCAATGTAAAATTTCATAAATTTCATAACCAAAACATATATGAAAAATGAATCAATTTTCACTCAAAACTGTCATTTTAACAAATAATTGTTAATAAAAGTTATATATATGATATTTATATGGTTATTTATTATATTTATAATAAACATATATATATTTATATAGAATATTTATACACATATAAAATAATTCAATCAAGTGTTAAGTGTTTCTCATCTCACTTTTACTTCCTTGAGACATATTCCATATTCAACACTAATTTCATTTAAATGCTTCATATACTGACCATTTTATATATCATGTAATGAATATATTTATATTAATCATATTTAATGTTTCATTTTTTGTTATTTATTTTATAGGGGTTATGATTCAGAAGTTAATAAAGTGGTAATATTTGTTTTTCACAATCACATCGTTATTCATGATTATTTCTGTTTAGATATGCTTTGGGATGTTATCTGATATTTGGATCTAAAAAATATATTCTATTATCATCTAGTGAATCATATAATTTTAAATTAATAGTTCCATTTTTCATTTCATTGGTACTTAAAAGGACTGAGAAATTATTTTTAAGAGAATCTGGCTTCATTTATCTCTTTGGTCAAAAAAACCATTTCCTTCTAGAATAATATTTTCTTAAAATGATTTAAAAAAATGTTTTTAATAATCTAAAAATGATATATTAATTAAATTTTACCCATTTTTAATTGTTTAAAAATTATTTTTAATGGAATATTCGGGTAATTTTATAAACAAGGCTCATTTACCATTTACAAAAAAAAGTTAAAGGAATATTTCTGTTAATTTTTATAACATGAATAGAATTTCCCACCATGTTGACCTATATAGGTTTTAAATCTTAAATAATATATTTCAAAGGTTATTTACAATGATATTTAGTTTAAACATATTTTTTAATTTATATTTTTAATAAAATTCATTTTGAAATGTCATAATACTCAAGATTGTTTTAATTAAATTTTAAATTTATTTATATTCACCACTATATAAACCCTTTAGTATACATATTATCCACAAGGGATATGTTGTATTGATATAAACTTTATTCTTTCATTTGATGGTTTAAGATTATTTTTAATTGGGTTTTACAATTTTATTACTATTCAATATTCTATGATCGATGGTTTGTGATTATTTTTATTTTTTATGGTAAGTATTATCATTTCATATGTTAATTTTTCAATAAAAAGTTTACATTTATTATGTTTCCACCATTTAATTTAAGAAATGAATTATAATTATTAAGTGACACATGGGGTTTTATTATTGATATCCCATCAATTCATCGATAAGTCTTAGGAGAGAATCCATTTTTCCAAAAAAAATTGATTTTTACCCACAAATTTAAACTATCTGGTGAGAGGTCTTGATACTATATTTTCGAAATCTTTTAATATTAGTTACTCAATTATGTGATTAGTTATTTATTTCCACATGACTATTCGATTAATTACATTATCCATGATTAGGTTCCATGTTCATGTGATTATTTATATGGATTTAGTCGATCATGATATATTGCTTCCATATTATGCTCATGTTATTATTTAAAAAGAACATGTTTCAGTTATATACCTTACAATATTTATTATTCTTATTTATTCATTACAGCTTCGAATGTATTTATACCCTTATTTAGAATCATAGGTTATCCCTTTATTATGTTTTATTTTCCCCTACATATAAGGAATTTTTTTTGAATGATATGAAAGGATATAGTAAAGGTAATAATTTTGTTTTGAATGAAAATAATTTGTGTGTTCTATATATTAAAATATAACGTTAATTTCATCCATGTATCTAGTATACCAGTACAAATAAACTATCTGGTACTTTTGGATTTCATTTGTTGAATGTAATACCTATGTAATTAAGTAACCAAATTCTCTAGGATTCTAGGATCATGGTATTCACTATTCATATCATACCATTTTTTTAAGAAGATTGGGAACAAGATTTAGGAATAAATAGAATAGGTAATTTAATCTGTTGACTTATTTTAATGACATGTCAAAGTATTTGAATAAAACCTAATGTTTTGGTAAGGTAGAGATTATATGGATTTTATATCAAGACATACATATATGGATAGTACAATTAGATGTTTTTTTAAATAAATGTTCATAGGGGTAATAAATATTAAAGAGGAACATCAATCTTGAATCTAGTATTACCTTGTATATAAAAATTATCCTTACTGCACACCTAGTATGAAACTACTAGGGGATATGATTTTTCTTATTAACAGTCTATTTAAAATTTATTATAAAGGATTTTCATTAATGATGAACAATAATGAACTAGGATTACACATAAGTTCTCTTATATTTAAAAGAGTGTGTATTGATTTAGAAATACTATAATTTATTTTTCATTATTATGTTGTTTCACAATATTATTATTATTTCAAAAGCATTTTTTGGGTTTAAATAATAGGTTAGAACTAGAAAAATTAAGTTAACATTGAATACAATTGATAATTTGTTGATGAGGTTCCAAATGGGATGATTATTGGGGTGAAGGAAATTATGATTATGTCTAATTTATTATCTTGATATACGAATAAAAACATGAACTTTAAACAACTCTTAGACTCACAAAATGTACTGCGGATAGATTTCACTATGATCTTGGGTGGTGGATACCATGGATTAAATAAGATTTAGTTTTCTATAAATAAATAATTTGGGGATAAAAAATTATGTAAATATCTTAGAGGAACCCGAATCTATTATAGGTGTGGAAAATAAGGACCTAATGTAATCTATTACTGAGGAATAATTGAATTTTTTGTTAACATAAAAGATGAGAGTAATGGTCTACCTAAGTTATTATCGGTGGTTAAATGTTTTAAATTTATAATGTATGGGAATTATAAAAATTGATGTATTGTGGGTAAAAATCCTGATGAGAATTATCTTGTTTATATGAGTAATGATTACACTACAAATAATGAAGATTCTTAAAATGAAATATGAATGGAAGGAGAAATTTTGGAAAAGGATGACGAATCATAGTTAATGGTTTTTGAATATAGTGGAAGGGTTAATGTTATTGTTTATTAAAATTTATGAATTCTAAATTATATGTATTTTATAAATTATATTCTCATTATATAAATCATAAAACATGTATGGATTTTACTGTAATGGATTTATATAAGTATTTTATGAAACTTGTGGAATGTTATTGAGAAACACAATTTAGTGGAAAGTTTTCCTTTTTGGAAAACAGATTATTTGTAGAATATAAACCATAATATGTATTTTATTTTGAGATAATAATGATAGAGATATGTTTTGGGATTTTAATAGTTGTATTTAGATTGGTTAGTTATTTTACGGTTTTGTTATCTTTTTTGGAGTTTATTTCATGTTTTTATTTGTGGAAACTATATGACATTCTGATATTTTTGTTAAAGAATTCATGTTTTCTTTATGGTTTTATGGTGACCAAGGTATTCACATATTTTTAATGTGACAATGAGATGAACATTATATTGTTTAAGGATTATATTTTTGATTTAGTAACAGAAAATATTTAGGAATGTTTTTGGATGAGTCTTATGTATAACTATATATGAAATGGATTTTGTTGAGATATGGGTGTTATTGGGTAACATTTTCTCATATTTTATGTTTTAGTAAATACATGATGAACATATTGTTATTCATTTATGGATATTAAGATATGTTAAATGTCAATTTCAATGTACTAGGTATGAAACATCCATCCTGAATATGCATTTTTTCTGAAAAAAACATGATATTGTTATGGAAATGATTAATGGTATAAAATATATATTTCAAGTAAGTATATATAATTATGTTCTTATTCTATATGGTAAATGGATTACAAAACCCAATGAAAAGGATCTTGAAAAAAGATATCATATTTGATGAGTCAAATAGTCTCTAAAATAATCACATAGTTATAATTTTATGATCATTTTATTTCATCACACCAATGGTTTATCTCACTCTAAAGACTAATTTACACTTTTCTTCCTCATCAACATCTTAAAATCCCACCAATGTTCTCAAATTTAAAAACCTAGCTATACATTTCTTCTAGATGAAGGACACACCTTTGTATAATTCATATGATGAATTAATTGTATTAACCCTTCTCATGATTTGGTATTTCAAGAAACAAATCTTTAAATGTAAAAACCTATATTTTTAGATCATGATTAACATTCAAGGACAAAATTAATTTAAGGGTGTAGAATGTTTCTCCCAATAATTTTAAAATAGAACCATGATCTTAAATAGAATATAGGAAATGAAACAAAAAGATTATAGGTTAATGTAAAAACCCAACACTATATGATATATTTAGTTTTAAATAAATTCGATTTCTTAAATTTGTTATGATATAACCAACATCCAATTTAATCAAAACATAATAAGCTATTAAAATAATATAATTTAAAAATAAACAGTATAACCTAGGTTTTTAGTTGTTAGGTTGGAATATGACTAACTTAATTGAGAAAAATATATAGTTTACACATGTATAAATTAAATTCAATGGTTATGTATTATTTAAAATAAAATAAGAACCACTCAAATAAAGTTTTCTAAAAACATTTACCTTTCAAGAAGTGGTTCAGTAAAAAAAAATTCAAAATATTGAAAATTAAAATTTAATAATTTAATATTTTTTTTAAAAAAAATTACTTCATTTTGGAAATCGAGAATAAAAAATAATCTTTGTGTTAATTTTTGATAATTTTTGGAGAAGCTAATGCTTTAAATGAATAGTAAAAAATACTAATTTTTATTGAAAAATAACCTTCTAAATTTTTTTTAAAAAGAATAATAGTATTTTAAATTTGATTTAATGTAAATATAGATCACTTATATTACAATTTAACTAATTGAGGACATTGGAATCAAATTCATATAAAATTTTAAAACAAAATCTTTATACTCTTTTTAATATTATTCTTTGGAAAACCATTGTTTGTGTTTGTGGGTTTAATTTTAATTGAATCATTTGAAATCCATGGATTAACTGTGTAAAAATGGATTCTATATTTTTAATCAAAATTATCTATATTATATAATAATATAAAAATAATTTCTTCCCATAAAAAATATTGAAAACAGTAAAAAAATATTTACTCTGGTTAAGGTGAAAACGAGTTTATTGGGGGTTAAACTAAAAAGATAAGAAATAAAAATGAACTAAAACATTTCATTGGGTAGAAACATTTATAACTTATCTCTTTAAAATTTAGACAATGACCCATTTTACCCATTTTTAATGTAAAATATTGAGTTAATATTTTTATTTTTAAAATATTTTCTGTGTGTCCTCCCTCCCACTTATAAAAGGACACCCACTCTCCAATCCTCTCAAAAATTAAAAAAACATTTGGTTCAGCCCAGATGTGT
Organism: Viscum album; assembly: GCA_963277665.1. Taxonomy (NCBI): domain Eukaryota; kingdom Viridiplantae; phylum Streptophyta; class Magnoliopsida; order Santalales; family Viscaceae; genus Viscum; species Viscum album. The sequence continues at coordinate 525,869,948 of OY728155.1, forward strand.
CTATATATATACCCTAAACCCCTCCAAAAATCATATAATCCTTGGGGTTTTTCATAAATCTAACATAGAATAGCATTGGATGCAAACCTTATGAGGTCGTCTAAAGAATAGTTAATGGTCTTAAATGATTATTTTTATTTTATTCCACTTATACGAACTTAAAAACATATTAAATAATGATTTTATAAAAAAATTATCTTAAACATTATTAAATTTTATTATTCAACTGAAAAAACCTACATCTATTTAAACATCCATAAAATAGAAAAATAAATCATGGATCGTGTCTTTGGTGGACTACCACCTTATGAACAGATGTAATTATTTCTCTATATTCACCTTTCTAGAATGGATATAATGGTGTTTTTAATGTATTATTCTGACATTTATTACATTAATATACACTTTTAATTTTAATATCACATCTAAATTTTTACATTCTACCTCATTTGAAAACAATAACATCACTTGTATTATACAGGGGACTACGACCTCAAGAACAATTTGATTTGCTTTTCCAATTTTTATTTTACTTGGATGTTAACAAGGATATATTAAATAAATATAATTGATATTTTAAAAATTACTATAAATATTAATTTTTTATGGAATATTTACCTAATTACTTTTAATTTTGATTAATGTATGATAATGTTACTCATGTGTACATCGACATACTGCTTCACAAAGTGATGTGACTCATTCTTCATTAACTCATACAATGGTAGATAATAAGGGTAAATTTAATAAATATATTTTCATTATAACACATTATAATGAAACTGGGATGGTTGATATATTATTTACCATCATTTCATTCCTTCCAATGAGAAAGAACAAAAAATATTGTTCATGCCTACGTACGACATACCATATCCTGGAATGGTGTAATGCATTTTATATTCATAACATTTATGAATTAATATAAATAAATATATAATTAATTTATATGATATTTATAGAATTGTGAAAATTATTGATTTTATTTGACCATTATTAATGTAAAAGAACCAAAATTACCTAACCAAATCATACATGAAAAATGATGCAGTTATCACTGAAACCATGATTTTAACAATAAGTTTTTTATAATCAAGGTGTCAAATACAATAATTAAATCATATATGGTCTTATATAATTGTGTAGGGTTATTTAATATATTTATAGTAACATATATTTTTTATACATGAGGTTATGAAAAAAAATTAAGTAAGTAAAATAAGCTGTAAGGAAATCTCATCTCAATTTATCTTTCCTCAAACATATTCTATATTCACCATTATTCCTTTTGTGTGGTTTATATAAAATCCCTCTCATATGTTATATCATGAATCCATAATTTTTAAGGTTCCAATACCATAATTTAAATGTTTTTATTGATAAAAAATAATTATTAAAAAAATATGAAGAGCGAGATTTCATTAAAATATCTTTCGTGATGTGAAACCAAATCAGCTAGAAGATCATCTAACCAAGTGAGATCTATACCTAATCCTTTGTTAGAATGAACATATTTAAAACTATTTTTCCCTAGTAAACATATGTAATAATGAAATTTAAATGAGGTTTCCCATACATTCCATCCATTTTTTAGTGAGTCTCTATGAAATGTGTAGTGAACTATTAATAATAGCTTGCATGATAATATTGGAATCACTTTTCTAACAAAAAATTGTTCCAAAAGTTTTATCATGAGAAGTTAACTATATTAATGAAACCATTCATATCTAATTAATGTTATTAAGATAACCACATGATCCATGTAATCATAATTGAATCATTCCATTATGATAACAAAAGACCATGACTCATCCTGAGGGTCTTGGTTTCCAATTTAAAGCTCCATATATGTTGAATATTATCCAATTATGTATGGAGGATAAAAATAATTATAATATTCCAACTGATGGTTTTTAGTTTCTAGAAATTAAAATTCTTCTGTGAACCATAAAGTCATACACACTATTATCATAATACCATTTTTTATAGTATTCAACTCTTTCACTACCAACATAATTCTCACTAGTGATAATAAAAAATATATAGATTATACATTATGAAATATTTCATTATGTTCAGACAATATTGTATGTATAAGTTCGGCCGACATCAACTCGAAAGTGATTCTAAAGCTAAAGAGGGAGTATATCTCTAGTAAAATGATGAATAAAAAATACATGCATCTCATGACCAATACCTATAATTCAAAGATATCAAATAGAACCTTCCACACCACCAAAATAGTAATGATGCTGATAAATATATTCATTTCATCTTCCATATTTTGGTCTCAAATATTATATTAGGAATAGAGAGAGACACTAATAAATTATATGCATTTATCATTGGGTAATTTGTTATGTGCTAGTCACCAGATAAGAGTCATTTTTGAAGGTCTAATTGAAGATTATAATTATGAATCTCTTTATATTCAAGGTATTAAATGTTTTATTTTATTTATTCTGTATGGATTTTTATTCATAATATACCAATATTTTTATGACTTCATTTCACAATATCATCATTAATTTGGATTTTTTATGTATAAGTCTCATTTTGGGAATTTTTCAGATACCTATATCATACAAATAATCTATTTTTTTGTCATCTGGTAAATCATGAAATATTCAAGTAATTGTTCCACATATAATCTTTTTTTTATGTAAAATGATTAATAATATGTTTCTTCAAGAAAATATAAATTCACTAATTTTTTTGGTTAAAAATTACTTTTCTTCCAATAACACATTTTCTAAAAAAATTTAAATATATTTTCAACAATCTCAGAATGATATATTACATAAAATGTTTTCTGTGTTATAACTTTTACAAACTGTTTTGAAAGGAATCATTAGGTCATTTTTTAAATAAGGTCTATTTGAAATTTACCAAAAATATGAAAATAATCTATGTTTGAATGTGCACGACATGAGTGGAATTTCATGGAATCGTAACCATTATATTTTTTCAATATTAATTTATATGTTACAAAGGTTATTTTAAATAAAAATTAAATTGAAACAATTTGATGATCATTTATTTTTAAAAATATTAACAAAGTTAAAAGGTTACTTTCCTTATGAATATTTCTGATGAATTTTGTTTGGTATTTTTATTCACCAATGATGTCAAACATTTATTTTACTCATGCTCTAATGGTAATATGTTCTATTTATATCATATTTATTCATTATTTGGAAGGTTCATGATCAATGAGAATAAGATTGTATGGATTTATTATTATTCATCATATTACTATAGATGGTTAATGATGATGTTTATTGATTCAGGTAAGTATTAAAATTTTATATGTTAGTTTTTCAAAACAAATATTAATGATGATAGTGATTCTCCACATTCATATGAGAAATGTGTTGGAATTATTAAGTGATGATTGGCGATAAATTATATACACACCATCAATGCATTGACAAGTCTCATTAGAAAATTCAATTGGCTATATTAAATGGGTTTTACAACAATTGTAAATTTTATTATGAAATGTTATGAAAATATGTTCTAGATTTCTAGAATTATTCCTTACCTCGCTATGATATTATTTATTAATGAACATTTGGTTATTAAGTTTTTGATAATATCTACTGATATGTTTTAAGCTCATTTAATTATTTATATGGATTTATTGGATAATCATTTATTCCTTCCATATTATGATAATGTTTTATTTAAATGGATTGTGTTTTCATTATTTACCTTGACATGTTGATTATTATTTTTTATTCATGAAATATTCTACTATATGCATAATTGTTCTAGGCATCTGAACTCTCCCATTTCATATATTGTATTTTCCCCACGATACAAGGAAGTGTTTTGTTATTGATATGTAGGGATACACTAAGGGGGATTAATGAAATTTTCAAAGATTTTTTTTATTTTATAATTTAACATTTATTTTTAATTTCATATCTTTATCTATATTATGAAGGATAAAAGCTATTCTATCATTTTGGATGAGTTTTATTTTATCAAGTGGAAATATAAAAAATTATCCACTAAATCCGGGCTACTAAGGTTGGTGTCTTAAAATTTAGTCCAGGTAGATTTTTCTCTACACAACCCTTACAAAGAATATGAGCTCATTATTTACCTTTTCCCATTTACAAAATATATAAAGTATAATATTATGAATGATAAAAATAAATAAAATAATTTTTCTTATACATTTTATTTATTTTTCTGATGTAATATAAGAATCATTTATATATAAAGGATACTAAGACTACTAAAATATTTGGTATATTTGGGACGTGATCCCTTTTATCTTATACAAATGTAAAAAATTAGGCATCAATTATAATCTACCGGGTTATAGGTCCTTACACAAACCCTTATTAGGAAACCATATCACATTGGTACCAAAAAAATCTACATTTATAAAGTATTTAGGTAGGGAAAATGTATATTGATGGATTATATAGATATATAAGTTAGATGTTTATTTGGATACTATGTTATATTTATGGTTTTTATGGTAGAAAATCCTTCTATATATTATCATTAATTATTAAATATATGTTATCAAGCTAATGGTTGATCTGTTAGGATCTATTATTTTGTGAAATAATTTAGATTTTGTTGAGAATAGGTATAATAATTTCTCCTCCATAATCTATAAATTTATTATTTATAACGATTGATTATTTTTTTATTATTTTTATCACTCATATATAAGGTCATAGTCATACCATAGTAAAAACTCAAGCCGTCACAACTAGTCAGCTGCCATTGGTGTATGGGAAGGCCAGGTTATGATGATGTAATAAATTACGTATAGATACTAGAGGGTTATTATTGGATGAGCTAATTATAGACATTCACACACACCCATACATAGATAAATATCTCTGTGTGTGTGTGTGAATGTGGTTGTGGTGACTTTAGACATACTCTTATATAATATTTATTTGGTTTGTAAAATTTGACTAATAGGTCATTATTTGTGGATAGGTTTCCTACCTTTATTTTTAGAATGGATTGATTTAGGTTTCATTGATAAAGATTAAAATTACTATATTTTTAAATAATTATGAAAACAATTTATATTGAACATTATAACTAGTTTACCGATCTAAGTTTTCTAACTGTATATATTGCAACCTATTGATGAATTTCTAGGATACGTTATTTATTTACTATATTATATTGATACATTATAATCATTATGTTATGATATATTGGTGAATGTAGGGTGGTTAAATATATAGTTACTGAATTAATTACACCCGATATGTATCACCCAATGAATTTACAATATATTTATTTTATAATAAATTTCATTTTCTGATACATTAAGATGCAGACAACACTAGGTTTATAAAAAAATCAACTAAAATATTTTTAAAAATTAAAATTATAAAATATCCAGAAATATGATGGTATGAAATTTACAAACTAAAATATTAATAATCTATTAATTAGAAATAACATTGGAATATTTTGATTAAATAATAAATATTTTCATAAAAAACATTATTTTTTAAAAAAATGGTTTAGTCGCCCTTCCTATACATAACATAAAATAAATTTTTACCATTTCACAAAGATTTATTTTAAAATTTTAAAATATATTTTGAAGAAAAATATTCCAAAATTATCTTATGGTAATTTTTTGTAATTTTTATGAAATCATTCATTTATCGATTAATAGTTGAAAATACCGATTATTAATTGAAAAATAAATGTTCGTTTAAACAATTTTGAATTATAAATTATATTAATAATTTATTTTAATGAAAAATTAAATTATTTTTATATCACTTATTCCAATTTATGTCATTGAATCAATTTCATGTTGAATTTTGATATTAAATAATTGTAAACTATTGGACATTTTCTCTTTAGAAACCTACTTTCTCATCACGTCTGCGAGATAAATTTGAAATTAATAAATTTCACTTATTATTATTGAATTTTGAAAAATGGATTCCATATATTTAATCATCATAAAATATAATTTAAATTAATCTCAATGTAATTTTTTTCCAAAATGCATCGCGAAAACAATAAAAACTAATTACTGCATTAAGGCAAAAATGATTTTTCCAGGGGTTAAAATAAGAATATAAGGATTAAAAATGACCAAAAACATGTTAAAAACAAATTTTATTTAATTATATTTACCTTATATCTTTTAATTTATATAATGGGTCATTTTGGAGGGTTTTTTACATGATATAAATGTGGGTATGATTGAATCTTTTAAAAAATTACAACTATGTCGATCAGCTCATTATAAAAGTCCACCTCTCCCCTCTCATCCTCACACCATTAAAAACTTATTGTTTAGAAAAAACCTACCAAAACATCCCAAAATACATCCTATAAAAATATAATTATCACCTTTTTAAAAAAATCCATCCCAGGAAGGCTTTATTATGGACATAAATAAGATTCCTAAAGAAGGGGTAACATTATTTAACGAGTATTTTTATTTTATTTCTATATCCACATCTTTAAATTACTACCAAATAATTATTATATAATATATAAATATTACATATATAGGGATTTTTAAAAAATAAGTTAATGGCCTACAACTACCTCAAATTCCATTTAATGGCTTACAATATCATGGATCTTGTGTAAGGTGGACAACCACCTCGTGAACCGAGGTCATTATTTTCTTCACTACCACCTATCACATTTGGTTAGTATGTTGGATATAAATAATATATATATATTAATATAATAATTATAAATTAGTATACATCATATCATATATACGTTTCTACATTCCATTCAGTAGGTGATATAATAACGTCGATTGAGTGTATGACAGACTACCGCTTCACAAAATGATGTGATTCATTTTTCGTCAATGAATTTCATGGAATGTGATAAGGATAATTTTAAATAGTATATGTTATCTAAATTAAACAATTAATATATTTATGAAATATTTATCATTATTTAAAGAATATATATCATATTATTTCATACACTGAAATATGGTAATGTCACTCGTGTGCAAGTGGACTGTCACCTTCCCTAAGTGATGTGACTCTCTTTTCATCTCCACACCACATGGATAATATATATAAGTATAATTAAAGAAATAATATGATACATGTGATATGATTATAATTTTTCGAGGATAAAATATTACTTCTTTCTTTTCATAATGATCATTGGTAAATGGAAACATTACACATGCATACGTACAACCCACTGTCTCCATGATCATAAAGTACATCATTTCTCATGACTATCATTCGTGATTGGTCTTAAAGGTATAATTGATTTAAAAAATAATTATTTTTTCATGATTATTATTATTTAGGTTATGTCACTATTTAATATTCATAAGAATGAAAACTTTTGTTACAAAGAATGAATGATAAAACGAGGTAAATTACACCCAAAACAATGAAGATAACGAAATATTATTATCTAAAAGGTCTAAAAAATGTAATAACAGAATCATATATGATATTATAAATATAACCATAGTTCTGGTATAAATTAATAAAATTCTTAAAACCATTACCAAAGTGGATAAATAAACCTCAACTAATGGAAATAGTGGTGAATGAGACTTCATCTCAATTTCCCTTCACTGAGTCATATTGTAATGTTGTGAACCAAATTTATTTTATATGATGTATATAATTACCATTTGATAGGTAATATCATGATGATCCAATACTTAATTTTATTTTAGTTTTCAATTTGAATTATTTTATCAAAGGGTAATTGAATTGGAAATTACCAAATAGTAAATTTTATTGTATAATGTCACTTTCTTGTTGGATTATGAACTTTATTTTTATGTAATCACTTTCATGGGATAATTTTTCATTATTCATTACACTTATATTAAATATAAATATTATTAAATAATGGATAAAATTATTTCCTAAAATATATATATGTTTTACATATAGTGCTTACATTTACAGTTATTTGATTAAATATGGAAAATATTGATAAATGGGTAAACTTTATGCCATAAAATTATTTGATGTTAATCAAACTGGTTCATTAATTAAATCAATTATTCTATATATGAGAATTGATTAGGACATGAAGAAATAGGCAGGGTCCAGTTATATATTTGCCCTCAATACATTGACATGTCTCATGAGACAAAATGTTGGCCAATAAACACTATTGTCAACCTATAGTTTTAAAGCATATTATATAAGGTCTTGACAGTAGAGGTATCATGTACATAAAACATGATGTCCAATAATTTATAATTTCCTTCATTGAGAATTCAATTATTATTATCCATTATATTTTATCTATGATGTTGTCCATGGATGTATTTATTGTCAATTAATTAAAAATTGGAATGTTTCTTCATTTATTTACAGGAATTATCGATTATTACATATCTTACCATGATAATGAAGTTATTTAAATTGAATGATTGTTCAGTTATTTACCATTCCATTTTGAATATGTGTATTTATTAATTATATCATCCTCTTTTTAAAATTTTTGTGCTTTCTCAGTCTGTTACTTTTCTGTTTCTAAGTGTGGGAGGTGTTCGGTGGAGGATCAAGGGATTTCTAGAGGCGTTTGAGTGTTGAGAGTTGGGAGATAGAGAATTTAACTATATGAACTTGGGTTTCATGTCATGTAAAACAATTACATGAAGTGAATATTGGTTTTAAGAGTTTTAATAAATTGGGGTTTAAAAATAAATAATAAAATAAAGAGGTGATGTGATTTTTAGTGGAAACTGAACCCCAAATATTACAACAAGAGAAAGGGTATTACACATCATGTAATAGCCAAATACATTATAGATTTAAAAATATTTTCCATCTAAAAAATAATTTATTCTACAATTGTTTTTTCTTCCACTAGTTTTGGGAGTACCCTAGGTGCCCCAAAGTGTTTTTCAAGCCCTTTTCCTCCCCCTTTGATCTATTGGTCCGAGTGGTTTCTTATTAGTGACTCGTGGTCGATCTGAGGTTCGTTCTTTTCTCATTATCATGAATTTTCTTCCATTCCTCTCCTGGGGTTCCAATGCATTCGTGTTTCTTTGTTTTTGTGTGCATTTTGACCACCTTTTGTGTTGTTCAAGTTAATCCACAAGTTTCTTATGCAACATTGGTTTTTGGGTGGTTTCTTATTTTCCGTACGGTGTACAGCGAGTTGAAAAGCTTCCTTGAGGTAGGATTTTATGTGATTTTACTTATTATGAATCATGCAGGAGGGGATTAATTTTTTCCCTATTGATTATGATATTTTCATATTAATCAACGATAAATAAATTTATAATTTAATTTAATGCGTAAAATGCAGTATATTTTCATGCTTTTACAAATTTGATATTATTTTTGATATTGTGATTGTCTAGGTTTGATGCCCTGCTGAAAATTGATACTATTGGGAGATTTTCTTGAACTGGATATATCTGATGGATAGTATACATTGGTTTTTATATTTTTTATATCACCCTAGATTGAAATTAGTTAATTATGTGTACTTGTCTAATGAAATTGATTCTGAATAATTCTAGTTTGTGTGATAATGCTGGTACAATAATCTAGAAGGTGAAAAAATCCCCTTTATTAATCTATAAATAGATTCTAATGTGTTATGATGTGTGGCCACACTTTTGGGGTAGTGATGTGTGTTTGGGGCTTATGGGGATTATAGTTTGTGGTAAGTGATCATGGGGTGGTGAGGTGACAGTTTGTGGGCCATGCTTTGGGGGTGGCGAGGTGAAAGAATGTTGAGCTACTTGTTGAATGTGTTTTATTGTGCTAGATACCTGAGTAGTGATAGAACAAGTAGTTATATAACATCATTTTAAATTGAGTGGGTTGGTTTGGTTAATGGGACTTGTTTTTTAATAAATAATTTAAAGACGAGTTATGTGGTTAAAGGTGGTTGATGATAAATAATGAAATGAATGTGTGTTAAACATTTTGGAAATGTGAAGCCACTAGTCATGGATATTCACCTTATAAAATGTTTATTGAAGATACTAATAAATTCATTTGTATGTAAAAGAAAAAATGGAGGTGATTTGAATTGGTTATTTTTTCTATAAACCCATAGGTTGTTCTTGTGTGCTTATATATATATATATATATATATATATATATATATATATATAACATACGTTATTGTGATTTTATAAACACCCCACCCACATTGAGTACTATGTGTCAAAAACCCACATAGTAACACGAGTCTGTTTTTTCCAACATCCTATGAGGAGTACAGATGATTGGGTACCCACTCGTTTCCTACCTCTCCACAATTCAAGGTAGGAACTTCATAGGCTGTGATGGTTGGATGTCAGTTAGTGAATTGGATAGTGGTTGTGGTATCCTAGGTTTTTTCGAGATGATTTTTGATGTACTTTACCAAGTATCTTCGGTGTAAGACCCCGATATTTTACGAGATAGATTATTTTTAATTTATTTTATGTCTTGTGTTGTATGCTACACCAATATTAGATTTCACTATACGTAAAACGGTATTATCTTGTAGTATACACAACAAGATTCATGGCTTTTGTAGCACACAATTTCAAATTCATTTGATAGAATTCAACACTAAGTATAGATTTTGTTCAATGTAAAAATTAACTATGTTTGGTTAATGTTACAGAAAACACCAAGGAAAGTTTGAACTACACGCAACACTAACATGGCTTGTGTTACTTGCAAGAGCGACCTTCCTCGATATCTTGCATTGTACATGATACCAAGTTTCCCTAAACAATAATATATTATTAAAAAATTATTATTTAATGGGATATAAACTAGAATTTATGAATAGTATTAACCAAGTTTTTTTTATATAACTTTAGAATTCATATTCCACGTTTTTTTGAATATTATATGAGAACAAAAACAATTCTATTCAGATACAGGAGTATTTTTCAAAAAAAAATTACAGTTTTATAGTCTTTTGATGGATCACCATTTTTAAATATAGTTTTTAACACTTTTAAAAGATAAATTTTACAAAATAAATTTATTATTTGGAATCAAGACATAAAAATTTACTTTTTTTAATTTTTGGTATTTTTCTAATAAAATTCAAATTTTAATGAACAGTGAAAAATGCGGTAACTTAATTTGAAATTGCCTTTTCATCTAATTTATTTATATAGTTATATTAACGTTTGAATACGTTTTAATGTTTATAGGGTTATATTTTTTATCATTTAATTAAATTTTTTCATTGCATGTAATTTAACTCTTAAATATGACATAAACACATATCAATCATTTGATAGTTATTACTTTTTAAAAAACTCTCTTTTTCATTTTGATAATAGAAATTAATTTTAATTTAATTTCTCAAACATCTGTATTTTAAATTTGGAAAAATGGATTCTATATTTGGAATTAGAAGGTTCAAATTTTTTAAATAGGTACCCTGATATTATGAATAGTAACTTCAGTAATTATTTTATTTACTATTGTTAAAGGGTTAATATGGTAAATAAGGGTAAAAAATAACATAATATTAATATTAATCTACCCTACCACAAGTCATAATCTTATTTTATGATATAATTCCGACCATGGGCATCATTGGGTCGATTTTGGGACACCATGGATGCACATGGATTTGAAATGTTATTTTATAAGAAATAATTTAATGTAATGATAATTATGACACAAACAAATAAGTTTTATTAATTAGTTTTTTTATTTGGAGTTATATAACAGATCTCTTCAAATAAAAATATTAATCATAAATCTAAAAATACTTCTTACATTATGTTATTTTATTTATAATTTTTATACATTAGATGAATATATTTATTTATGACATAATTATGATGTATTGATTACCTCATTAATGAAAGATTCAAATAAATGAATTTATAAATATAAACTAAATTGAGCATTTTCATGTCATCCAAGAAGTTACTGGATGACACTAACATATTAGGGAGGAATTAATTTCTTTGGTTTGAAGGAATAAATATCTTATGAATTTAATAATAATCTATTACTAAATAATTTTAAAATTGATATAAATTTTTTTTCAAAAAAATAGACTATTTTCCTAAATGATATAAAAATCCTAAAAATGTAATGTTCAACCAAAAAACATGGATAGTGATAAAAATTTCATAAAATATTTAATTTAGTTTACCTTGGAATTTTATAGTAATGATATCAACAATGTAATATAAAAACACAAGAGGACATGGTAAGAGTTAACTTATTTTACAAAGGGTTAAATCTAGAAGATAAGGTTACTTTTATGACCTAAAAATGTCTAAAACCTATTGGTTCAGAGGATTTAGACTCATCCTCATATTATCTTCTAAATGAATCAATTTTGAGCTTTTAGAAACAGAATATGTTTTTAAAATAATTTAATATTTCAATATTTTCCTAATGTGCCCCTCACCCCTCTTATAAAAGGGAACCTTCATTCCTCTTTATCTCTAACCTCTAAATCCTTTTGGTTTATCCAATCCTTGCCCATTTATCCTACCAAATTACCTCACTTCATCATAGAGGCCAAACATTGGGTATGGATCCATCCCAATGAGACTTTTTTTAATCAACAGGAAACACCTGAAGAAGAGGTGTTTTGGACTCGTACAGAGAGTATCAGACCTAAAGTAAGGGATAATTTTGAAATCTCATTTTTATCCGAGGTTATTTATACATAAGTATTTACTGGGTATATATTTATTATCCATATTCATGTTTTCTTATAATGTTATCATAAAATGGTTATTATTATTCTATGAATGTTTAATGTAATTTTTAACCATTTTTGACTTTTACTATATGGTTTGAAAGGAATCTTTATTTTGTTTACTATATGAGGTACTTTTTCACTTTCCCTACAAAAGTATGATGAAAATATTTTTTGAACATATACAGAAATAACGGATTTTTACAATTTCTTAACACATTATTTACAGGAAGATTCCTATACAATCTTTCAAATGTATTTTCAATTAAATTATTTTCTTTTAAAATTTCATGACATTTGGAGAAAATAAAATGTTGTTGAAGAAGAAAGTATATTTTCCTATGGAATTAATTTCAATAGTTTTATGAAAAAAATTCCATATAAGATGAAATATGTTTATGTCTCTATATTTATTATTACTTTGATTTGATTGTATTTATGATGGAATTATTTTTATGATGTTAATTTATCTTATACGGATTATGTTATGATGAAATGATGTTTAAGAATACCATTTTATTTCATGGGTTTTGCTATGATGAATGATTTATGTTTTTTTGGAATATGTAAGAATTATTTCATTATGAGATGGGTGGGACCTATATCTCCATCCAATGCATTGGTTATATATTTATATCTCATGAAATAGACATGACTGGAATGACAAGTAAATCTAGTTCCATAATACATGGCTGGAACATAATGTTAACATAGTTCAGTAATGGACTTTGTCCACTATGATGGTCTTGGTAGTGATGATTTGGATAATATGGAAATCATATTATGTTATTATAAGTTATCCATATTTACTTGTTTTATGGAAATTCTATTATATCACGGTTAATGATCCTTTATTCTTTATGCCTTATGTAAATCCAAGATTTATTTCATGGCTCCGAATTTTGATGTTTAAACATTATGTTCATGTTTTTACATTCAAATTTATATGGATTGTTTTATGTTATCCATGTCTACCCTTACTGGTCATTTTATCTCACCCTTTTTATGTTTTCTTTTCCCTGGATATGAAGAATGGTTTAGGTTGGAAAACAGAAAGGGAATATCATTATGGGATATGTTAAAGATCTTTCACGATGATTAAAAGATTACTTTATAAGATTCCAAAGTCAGTAAACTAATATGGTATTTGGGCATATGTTTTTTTCATGTATTATGTATTCTGCAAAATAAATGTAATTTCCATGTAAGTCAAGATTAGTCCTCTACAGTTGATATAAGAGAGAGGGTTTAGTTAACCTTTGAAAAAAATGATGTGAAAACATTCATGAGTTCCCTAGAGATATTTAAATCATATAACTAGGGATGTCCCTAAGGTTTAGTATAATTATATTTTACAATCCTTGAATTATGATAGTGATCATGAATAACCCAGGGTTGAACTTAAGAGGTTAGATATTGAATGTACTCCTCCATGGTAATATTTTTTTCCTAGTCTATGTTTTTCCTCTCACACTATTATTTTTGGGATTTAGAGAATGGATGGAACTCAAGAGGACTGTGTTAATGATCAATGCACTATAAAATGCAATGATTTTCCTCCTAAACAATAGAATGTTATGGTAGATGGAAAGAAAAATCTTATTTCTATACTTACACAAGCTATGAATCATTCTGGACATCCAAATTAGAAGATAATGGAAAGAAATTCTATTGAGTTCTTCGTGAGGAAACATCCACCTTCATTAAGTGGGTCTTCTGATCCACTTGTTGTTGAATAATTGGTCAGTACCATTGAAAAGTTATTTTCCATCCTTTGAAATTTGGAACATGAAAAGTTCATTTTGGTTGTCTATCATTTAGAAGGTGAAGCATACCAGTGGTGGACTCTAATTAATAATTCAATGTACTAAGATGAAATTGAATCAATTGAATGGTATGCGTTCATGAACTTGTTTTTCAATAAGTACTTCCCTCGTATTCTTTGAGAAAGGATTGAAAAGGAGTTCCTTGATCTTACGCAAAAAAATGATAAATCTGTTGGTATATAAGAGTTGAATTTTAGGAGGAATTCAAGGTATGATTCTAGATTTATCATACAACATAAAAGTAATGTTGATCAATTCATCAGTGGCTTAAAACCAAGTCTTCAAAGGGAGTTATATATAATAGACTCCAGTAGATATGAATAGATTGTGTTTTGTGCTATCAATGTAGAACAAGAAGTTAGTGTTACATATCCATCTCATGGTTCTGACCAGAAACAAAAGATGGTGTCAAGGAAAAATCTCAAAATAGTGGTGAAAGGAAGATGAATGGTTCCTTATGATCAAAGTGTGGAAAGAAGCATGGTGGATATTGTTTTAGAGGAACTAACAAATGCATCAATTGTGGAAAAGAATGTCATCGAGCAGTTGTGTGTATAATAAATGTGGAAAATGTTTCTAATGATGTGAATAGATAAAAGACTATAGAGAACACAACACCAACACTTCAATGTACAAGTGCAAGGAAATGGGGCAGTATGCTAACCAATGCCCTAATCCAAGGGTTTATGATGATCGAAGTCATCAACCTCTTATGGAAAATTAACAAGGGAAGTCACATGCAGTCATTATTGGTGATGTTGAGTATGATAATGAAGCGGTAGAATGATTAAGTGTCTATCTAATGGGATTCCAAAATAGTGTTGTGGAATCTCATTTATATTATTATGGAATATTGTAATATATATGCATTGGCCTATTGTGGTTTTCCATTATTATATAGTCTTGGTAACCATGAAAATAGATTGAAATGTTTTTTAAAATCACATGATATGATTATAATGAAGGGATAAAGAGATAATGATATGTTTGATTGTATTAATGATCTCAGTACTGATATAATGACAAAGAGTTATCGTGGATTGAGTATATAGATGTTTCGGTATTTTTGGAGTTTTGAAAGAGTTAATTATTATGTTATTCATTTTGTCACTAAGGATTTATGATAATTCATGTTATTATCATGTTTCAAGACAATACACGATTAAGGTATTAACATGTTTGGAATGTGATAACCAAGAACTACCAAATGAGATATGGGTGAAAAATGTTAAGTTGTTTTAGTCCAACTATTTCTAATGTTTTTTGTTTTGAAATTTTGGAAGGATTGTAATGTTATCCATTTATGTATAGTATAAGTTGAATTCTTGTTTATGTTTTTTAGATTAATGTATTATCTCTCTATAAGGTGTACTTATGAATATTTGATAACATATTCTAACCTTTTTGATCAGATAGATGGAATGATCTATCATTAAATCACATGATCTTCTAGCACATAAATACTGAAAAATTCAAATTCATTTCTTTAAATAATATATGAGGTTGAACTTTTTTAGGGAATGATCAATGGTACTAAAATCAAGTATATATTTATTCTCATTAAAAATTCATTAACTTTAGGAAAAAGATATTGAAAACCAAAAATGTTATCCTAATACCTTTTTATATGATGAATACAATGGTCCCTTAAATCATCACATATTTATGTCTTTTTGGTAGTTAAGTCTCTCCAAACGTAATTTTTAATCACTATCCATCCTAACATGATGGATAGATTTATCTTCTATATACATGTTTTCACTTCCCACATCTATTCACATATGTGGAACCCCAGTGATAAGTAAATTTGGATAACTATTATGTTTCTAAATTTTCTTTTTTAAATTACCTTTTAGTTTTCCTTTTTATGATGTAGGTTTCTATGAAAGAAATTTTTATCTAGTAAACCAATTATAACTCGAAGAATTATGAGGGAGAAATTAATTTTAAGGTGGTTGGAATGTAACACCCCGAGATTTTATGATACATATTATTTTTAATTTATTTTATATCTTCCGTTGTATAATACAACATGATTAGATTGTGCTACACATAACACCGTATTAGCTTGAATTATAGGCAACACTATACATGGATGTTTTTGCAACCAATTTCATGTTATTTTGATAGAATTCAACACTGGGTATAGATTTTGTTCAATTTAAAAATGAACTATGTTTAATTATGTTCTATGCAATACTAAAGGAAGCTTTCATGACACGTAACACTTACATGGATTGTGTTACATGCAAGAGAGACCTTCCTCAATATCTTATGTTGTATGTGATACAAAGTTTAACTAAACCATGATATATTATTAAAATATTATTATTTAATGGGTTATAAACTAGTATTTATGAAGCGTATTAACCATATTTTTTATTTTATATAACATTAAAATTCATCTTACAAATTTTCCAGAACATTATATGTGAACAAAATCAATTTGTTTGGTAAAATAAATATTTTTTAAAAAATATAGTTTTACCGAATTTTGATGGATCACCCATTTTAAATCTATTTTTTGACACTTTTATATGTTAAATTTCACAAAATATACTTATTATTTGGAATAATGAACGAAAATTTTAAAAAAATTTATTTTTTGGTATTTTTCTAATAAAATTTAACTTTTAATGAATAGTGAAAAATACTACATTTTAATTCGAAACCGTAATTCCATGTAATTTATTTATATAGTTATATTAGTATTTTAATTCGTTTTAAAGTATAAATAGATAATATTTTTATCATTTAAACCAATGTTGGTCTTTGTATGTAATTTTAATTTTAAATTGGACATAAATACTTGTCAATATTATGATAGTTATTACTTTTTAAATAACCCGCTTTTCAGTTTTAACAATTGGAATTAATTTTAAATTAATAACAGTAACATATGTGTTTTGAATTTGGAAAAATGGATTCCATATTTGGAATTATAATTTTTAATGGTTTAAATTGGAACCTTTTATTTTTATACATTATGAATCGTAACTTCTGTGATTATTTTATTTATCATGGTAAAAGGGTAAATAGGGTAAATAAGGTTAAGAAATAATATTATAAAATTATTAAACTACCATAACACATGTCATATTCCTATTAGATGATATATATCTTACCATGTGAATCCTTGGTTCAATTTTGGGACCCCATGGATTCACATGGATTTGAAGATGATATTTTGTAAGAATTAATTTAATGTAAAGATAATTATAACATATACATATATCATTTACTAAATAGATTTTTATATGAGGTTATATAACTGATATCCTCAACTATAAATAGTCATTATAAAGATAGAAAAATTTCATACATCGTAGAATTTTATTTATAATTTTTATACATTAGATAAATATATTTATTTATGACACAATTAGGATGCAGTGATTACCTCATTAATTATAGATTCAAATAAATGAATTTATATATATTAAAATAAATTTAATTTGAACATTTTGATGCAATCCACGAATATTATGGAGGAAAATAACATAATAGGTATTATTTAATTCTATTTTTTTGAAGTAATAATGTTATTATAACTTTAAAAAAATCAATTACTAAATAGTGTCAAAATTGACATAAATGTTTTTTAAAATAAATACTATTGTATTAAATGATATAAAAATCTAAAAATTTTAAAGTTTGGCCAAATAACATGTACAGTGATAAAAATATCATAAATTATCCAATTTATATTCCCTTATCATGTTATAGTAAATATACCAACAATGTAGTATTAAAATACAAGATGACATGGTAAGAGTTGACTAATTTTATAAAGGGTTAAATATAAAATATAAGGTCACTTTTGTGACCTAAACATGTCAATAGCCTATTTGATGAGAGGAATTAGATCCATCCTCATCTTATCCTCTAAATAAATCAATTTGGAGCATTTATAAAATGAACGTATTTTTATAAGAAAGTAGTATTTCATGATTTTCCAAAAGTGATCCTCACCCTCTTATAAACAGAACCTCCCTTCCTCTTTAACTCACACCTCTACAGCCTTTTGGTTTAGCCAAACACTACCCATTTATCCTACTGACCTCCCTCACTACATCCTAGAGGCCTAACATTGGGAAAAGAGCCATCCTAATGATCCCTTTGTTTCAAAACAAAAAGAAAAACCTGAAGAAGAGGAGTTTTGGACTCATACAGAGAGTATCAGATCTAAAGTAAGGGATACTTTTGAAATATCAATTTTATCTGATATTTTTTATACATAAGTATTTACTAGGGATATATTTATCATCGATGTTCATGTTTCTTAATAATGTAATCAGAAATTTTTATTATTCTTCTATGTATGCTGAAATTTATTTTAATGTATGAGGATAATGTTTTTTTAACTTATAAAACATAAATAGATTTTTTTCTTTCATAACACATTATTACAATGAATATTACTTTAAGATATTTATATTTTATTTTCAATTAAATTTATTTGTTTTAAAATTTCATGACAAGTTGAGAAAATAAAACCTTTTTGAAGAAGATATGATATTTTCCTCAGGAATTAAATTCAAGTGTTCTATAAAAATTATTTTCCATCTAACATGACATAGGGTTTTATCTCTATCCCTATTATTACATTGATTTGATTGTGTTTATTATGGAATTATTTTTATTATGTCCATTTACCTCATATGGATTATGTTATAATGAAATGATGTTTAAGAATACCATTTTATTTCATGGGTTATGCTATGATGAATGATTTATGTTTTTGTATAACATGTAAGAATGATTTCATTATGAGATGAGTAGGACCTATATGTCCCTCCAATTCATTGGATAATGATTTATATCTCATGATATTGACATTACTAGAATGAAAAGTACATATGGTTTAGTAATACATGGTTGGAATGACAAGTAATCCCGATTCAGTAATAGACTTTGTCCACAATGATGGTCTTGGAAGCAATGCCTTGCAAAATATGGAAATCGTTTTATGTTCTTATTAGTGTTCCAAAATTACATGTTTTATTACAATACTATTCTATCATGGGTAATGTTACATTATGATTTATGCTTTATGTACAACCAAGATTTATTTCATGAGTCATGATTTTGATGTTTAAATATTATGTTCATGTTTTTACCTTCAAATTTATATAGTTTGTTTTATGTTATCCTTGTTTACCCTTACCGAGCATTTGAGATCTCCATTTTTATGTTTTATTTCCCCCAAGATATAATGAATGGTTTTAGGATTGAAATATATGGGAAAGATCGTTATGGTATATTTTTAAGATCATTCCCCATGATTAGAAGATTACATAATGAGTTTCCAAATACACTAAACTAATACGGTATTTGGGATTATTTTTATGTTATGTATTATGTATTATGAAAAATAAATGTAATATCCATTTATGTCATTATTATGTATCTACATTCGGGAGGAGTTGTGATGGGATTTTCCATGTGTTTTTAGGTAGAGATGTGATGTATTGTGTGCCACAGGTGTCTGTGGGAGGGATGTGTTGTGAGGCTCAGCTATGTATAGGTGGGATTTTTTCTGTGGACTAGGTGTTTTCAAGCAGGATGTGATGTGGTATAATTATGTTATGTGAGTACTCATATATACGAAATTGGAAAAAAGTTGCATACCACTGGGAAAGTGGTGTTGGGTACCCTTATTGAGGATATTTTCATTATAATATATTACTTAGTTTTCATTTTTTGTGAGAATTACTTGGTGAGGATGGGATAGTTATTATAGTTTTTGTGGTTTTGTTTGGTTCTATTGTTTTTTCATATGTGCATTAGAATGATTCATTCACATGTTCCTGAGAGACATTGGTTTTCCTACTCATTATAATATTTTTATAACCCTAAAAATGTAAAAACAAATTAAGTTTCTATAGTGATTTTATGGATTGTGATGGAACTAACTAGCTAGTATCCATGATATTTATTGTGTTGCTTATTTATCTTTCCTTTTGGGTATTTACTTTGTATACTTTTTATTGTATCAGTTCTATTTATACATTCATGTGGGATGGTTTGGGTTTCTATTTTATATATTTTCTTGGAGTTATATTTTATTATTTATTCTATGTCTTAATATTATTTATTATAACTGTTAATGCCTCCCATATTTGTGAGATTTATACACCCTTGGTGCTAGTGTCTAACCTGGGGCATACTGGTGGAAGAAATCAAGGGGAATTATCTCTCGTTCATAATTTCCAACCTAGGAGTGGTATATTGGGAGGGAGTGGCTGACATAGTCTATGGAAATTTACAAGGACATGGGATTTTATCCCCCCCCCATGAACTAGTGGATAAACACAATGCTTATTGAATAACCAACTAAGATAGACCTACTTGTAGGGTATAGACCTAGGACATTTACAAGTATCATAATGACTTTTGTTCTTTTTCTAATAGGGCTATTTTAGAAAATTTAAAATGATTATGAACATAAATTAAAAAATTTAAAATGAATATAAATTAAAATCCATACAACTCGGGCTAACGAAATCCTTGTTTTTTTAATAATGGATCATATTCCTTGTGTGTGTGTGTGTGTGGATCAATAAGTTGAGTTTTTGTAGGCTAATCAACACAATCACCATAGGGTTTATCTCATTTATAAGGATGATCAGTGGTAGAGGATGTGGCATGGTTTCCGATGGTAGGATATGGGGAAGTATGTGGGTAGTGATTTAGATGTAGAGATGCAGTACTGGCTAGAGGATCTAAGGATCACTTTTACTTTGATCTGGGCTTTGATGGAGCATTGGGTCCCTTTGATAGTTAGTCAGATATGAGGATATGAACATTAGTGGTGGACAATGTATCTGCAAGAGTTGAAGGATGTATATGTTTTGGGGGTCTACTTCTAAAAGGTGTTCCAAGATAATTAATATTCATCATACATGAAGGGAGTACAGAGGATGGAGAAACCCTCCCTTCATTAGGGGAGTATGTTAGTGCAGAATATGTGAATCATGTGGAAGTACCATTTGAGTTCTTCCCTAGATCTTTTTATAGATGAGGAGTCTTATTATAGGTATCTTGAGGAGGTACTCTTTTCTTCAATCCATTATACAGTTACTCCTTTTATGTTTTCAATGTATCTAGATGTTTAAAATACGGAATATGCGATAGAGAAGATTCACTCATTATGAGGTTTTCCATGGTAAAGGAGACATTAAGATTCTTTGATAAGCAATGTTTTCAGTGGAATGCCTTAGGCGCAAGGACCTTGGAGGTTTTGGCCATCAGGGTTTCAACCTTAGAAACATCATTTCCATCCTTTGTGTTCTAGTTGTTTCCATGATTATTCTAGGATCTTTGTTCTAGTGTGTTTTGGTTGTACAGTTTGTGTCCATCACTAGAGGTAGTTCCCAATTTTTCCCTAAAGTCACTTTAGTAGAGCTGGAAAGGTTCAATGACAAACTTTATAGTAGTTTCTTGTGATAACGTTTCAATAGTAGTGGTAGTAGGTTTTTTCTCCACTAAGGAGAGATGGAGTAGGTAGAGGATGACCTCATGATGATCCTTGTGTTCAGAGACCACAGCACGAGGAAGGTCATAGAGGTGGTCATCATCAGAGAGGTAGAGTAGTTAGTCATGGCCAGTTGCACATAGAGGAGTTTGTAGTTACCAAGGGTCCATAGATAGTCATAGGTACGATGAGTTTTTTTAGTACCCTTGTTTGTGAGTTTTTTGATATAAGAAATTTTCATTCATTTTTTGTACCTGATCTTTCCCATTCTCTAGGAGTAGGCATAAGGAGTCTTATTATTCTCTTGGTGTTGAGTACGCCAGTCAGAGGCTAGACCTGGTTTTATGATGTGTTTTGGGAGTGTAGAATAATGATGGGGTTGCATCAGTCTTGAGGGTATATTTCCCTACTCCAAATACAGATATATGATTTCATCTTTGTCATAGACTAGTTATATTCTGTCTGTTCTATTATTGAATGGTTTTGGAGGATGGTCATGTTTTCCGATGTGGATATCCCATGTGTCATTCTCGTTTGAGAGAAGGGTTGTAAGGTGGGTTGTTAGTATATAGAGCCATTTATTTTCTTGTTGGATAATTTTTTAGTGGAATCAGTGGATGCTGATGTTGTAGAGGTTCCCTAAGTCATTGGGGAGTTCTTAGTTGTTTTTCTCAATAAGGTTGTGATGCTACCCCCTCGACATGATATTGAGTTCGGGATACACTTGTAGCCAGATGGTTATTCGATTTCTATGGATCCTTGTAGAATATAACCTTGTGAGTTATAAGGGTTGAGGATTCATATAGATAATTTTATGAAGAAGGTTTTTATCAAGCCTAGTGTGTCATCGTGGGGTGATCTATGGTTGTTCTCGATGGAGGATAATAGTCTACGGTGTTGTATAGAATATCAGTGGTTTAATCGGGTGATGGTTAAAACCATTATCTTACTGTAAGGATAAATGATCATTTCAACCAAATGATTGGGTAAATTGTTTTCTAAGATTGATCTGCGATCAAGATATCACTGGTTGAGGGTGAAATTGGGAAATATCCTGAAGAATTCCTTCAAATTAAGGTATGGTCACATCATGTTTTTTTCATGTTATTTGATGTTACAAATGCACACTATTTGTTCATGGAGATTATGAAATCTATGTTTTATGTGTTCCTGGATAGGTTCTTCATCGTAATCACCAATGATATCTTAATCTACTCAAAGTTATATGAGGATCATGCTGAGCACCTCATAACTATCTTGCATGTTCCTCTACGCCACTAGCTCTATGGAAATTTATCCAAGTGTATGTTATGGAAATGATATTTGAATTTCCTTATTCATGTTATATCTCAAAAGGGTGTGGAAGTAGACCAATTGGAGGTGTATGTAGTTGTTTCTTGAGATGCACCCAAGAACATTGTAGAGGTTCCTAGTTTCATTGGTCTCATAAGATATTATCAGAGGGTTTTACCTAATTTATCTCTATTTTAATCCCTTTTGATGCATTTTACTAGAAAAAATCATTATTTTTTGTTATATTTTCAGTTCTAGGAAGCATTCGGTTACCTGAAAGGGATTTTAGTCAGTGCTAAAATGCTTCAACTTCCATAATAGGGTGTGTTTTTTGAGGTTTTTTGTGTTTCTTCCTATCTAATATTAGAGTGTATCTTTGTGTAGAAAATGGGAGTGACATTTTATTGTTCTATGAAGTTTCATAAACAAAATAATAACTATGGAAACCTTGATATGGAGCTTCTAGAAGTTGTGTTTATGTTGAATTTGTGAGAAAATTACCCAATGGAGGAGTGATTTTTGGTCTTTATAGATCACAATATTTTGAGGTATGGAATGGAGGTGGATAATATTTCTTCATATAATTCTTTTGAGATTCCCTGCATCTCCAGAATGGGGAATGTTGTGGCTGACACATTGAGTAGGAAGTAGTTTAAGGGGTTTGTTCTAGAGTCTATAGATGCATAAAAGGAAATGGAGGAATTAGAATTCCTACACATAGATGCAAGGTTAGATCATGTTAAAGAATTTTTTTTCATATGATGGTACAATCTTCTTTGATATAGTATGAGGAAAAATCTCAGTTTGAGGACATTGAGGCATATATGATGCATGATGGTGTTGTCCATGGTAATGATCCAAAGGGATGGTTGGGGAATAGATAGAACCATATGTTTTTTGATGGAAGGTTTCTTGTTATTTTATTAATTCATAGTTCAGTCCTTCATGAGTTTCATAGATCACCTTTAGAGGAATACCAAGGAGTTTTGAAGATTCGGTTTTGCTGGCCTGGAATAAAACGGCCAGTGTCAGAGTTTGTGGCTTGGTGTCTGGTTTTCGAGTAGGTAAAATCCAATAATCATGTTCCTGGTGGTTTGTTTTAGAACATGAATGTTATGAGTTGAAATTGGATTAAATATCTATGGATTTCATCATAGGGCTACTCATCTCAGGGAGGTTGTGATTCTATCTAGGATATACTAGATTATTTTACAGCATCGGGTCGCTTCTTAGCAATAAAAGAGTTAGGAGAAGTGGATTCCTTGGATAAGAAGAATTTTGATGAGGTGGTGTGATTTCATGATGTTCCTAGGTCCATTGTCTCTGACCAGGACACATGTCTTAACTCACAAGATTGAAGGGGATTACATCATGACTTAGGCACTCAGTTACACCCCAACACTACTTTTAATCCTAAAAAAATATAGGCAAACAAAATGGTCTATAAAAATATTGGTGAGTATGTTACAGTTGTGCATGATGGACATTGGTGGATCATGGGATGACATAAACCTTTGGAAGAGTTTTCCTATAATAAAATATATCACTCTTCCATTCAAATGGACCCATTTTAAGCTTTGTACAAGAGACTATTTCATTCTCAATTATGGTAGATAGAGGATGGGGAGATAATTGTTCATGATCATGATGTGGTGCAAATCATGACAAAGAATATTCAACTTGTTCGTGAGAGGATTGATGAAGTGAAAGGCCGGTATAAGTCTTATGCCAATCACATAAGGAGGACCTTGGAGTTCTAGTTTGGGGACCATGTGTTCTTGAATTTTTCCCCTCGATATGTGGAGAAGAGTTTGGGAAGAGGAAGTAATCTATCTCAAAGTATTGTTGGCCCCTTTAACGTGTTGGGCATAGTTTGTGAGGTGGCATATCAATTGGAGTTTCCACCATGGTTGAATATCATCCACAAATTCCTCCGCATATTCTATCTTTTTTGATATCTTCATGAAATATCCCATTTCATTGACTAGGGAGAGTTCAATATCATGGATGATGTGATGTTTGTGGAGTGGCCAGAAGAAAACTAGGATATCTACAAGATGGTGTTGCATAGGAGGACCAATCCTTTTTTTAGGTGTTCTGGAGGCATGGAGGCCTCGAGGAGAGTACATGGGAGTGATAAATGATGATGTGATACCACTAAAAAGAGTTGTTTTGAGTTTTTTATTCATCTATTTCTATTATGTTTGAAATGATTGGATCTATTTTTAAGAGATTTTTTATTTTCTAGGGTTTGTGATTGATGTGGTTTGATGTGTTATGAAGACCTCACATATGATAAGGGGAGGATCAGATTACATAACAAGATGTATTAACTATAATGTGATTAATCCCATTAGGGAAAGTCTGTGCCGCCCGTAGATCATAGTATCTTAACATGGCAGAAAAAATTACCGGATTCATGTATTCGAGATTCTTTGTTTTTTGGTTGTGTGGTGGTTGTGTGGTAGTGTGGTTGTATGATAGGAGACATTTTGTAGTTGTGGTTTCATGGTGATGGGGTTGTGAGGTATGTTTGTGGTCATTTGGTATGACATTATTAGTTGATTGTAGCATTTGAGGTACGAAGAGATCCTTGAGGGGTATCTCATGTGGTGGTTGTTTAGACCCCATTCTTCTTTGCTTGGTTTTGGATTTGTAAGGGATACAATCATTTGATAGTTATTTGATCTAATGGTTTGTGCCTTCGAAGTGCATTAATTTTTGGTTTATGAGGGTTGGACATGTTTGAAGGAGGCTCAGATGTAGTATGGAGAAGTTTTGGTGTAGAGAGCTGGGAACATAGGACTTTCACGACATGAATGTGCGTTTCATGCCACGTACCCCTATTCTTCTTTTCTTGGTTTTGGATTTATAAGGGAGACAATCATTTGATATGTATTTGATCTAATGGTTTGTGCCTTCTACATGCATTAATTTTTGGGTTATGAGGGTTGTACATGTTCAGAGGTGGCTCAGATTTAGTATAGAGGAGTTTGGGTGTAGAGAGTTGGGAACACAGGACTTTCACGACATGAAAGTTGGTTTCACGCCATGTAAAACAATTACATGATGTGAATTTTGGTTTCAAGTGTAAAGAATCCGTGTTTAAAAATAAATAATAAATGAAATAGGTGGAAATTGTTTCAGTATAAACTGATCCATGAGGATTACAAGATGTGAAAGGGTATTACACATCATGTAATATCCTAATAGATTGTCAATTTGAAAATATTTTCAAGAAAAACACTATTTAATTTGTCTTTGGTTTCTTCTTTGGCTCATTTTGGGTAAAAACTAAGATCCCTAAGGTGTTCTTCAAGCCATTTTCCTACCCTATTAATTTATTGATCCATGATTCTGTTCGTTGATGATTTTTGGTTGATCCATGGTGTGTTATCTTCTCATTATCATCGGTTTTTTTTCTATTCTTCTCACATGATTCTGTTGGACTAGTGTTTCTTTGGTATGGGGGTGCGTTTGGGTTTTGTTTTTAACCACCATTGGTGTGGTGCTGGTTTATCTACAATTTTCTTGTACAAGAATGGTCTCTGTGTACTTTCTTCTTTTCCCTATGGTGTGTAGAAATTTGAAAAGATTGCATGAGGTATAATTTCCCTCATTTATTTATACTGTTTATTATATAGGGGGAGGGGGTTACTATTGATTACGTATGTATTATGGTTATTTATTATAAATCAATGATAAAGAAATTGTTAATTTAATTTAATGGGGAAAATATGGGTTTTTCATATTCTTTTATAGCTCTGATATTATTTGTGATATTTTGATTGTTTAGGCTTGATACTTTGCTGAAAATTGTGGCCATTGGGGGCTTGTTTGTGATGGATATATCCATTTTGTTGGATTAATTGTTCTAATTGTTGTGATATTACCCTAAAAGAAAATTATTTAATTAATTATACTAGGATAATGAAATTTTTTCCCCACGATTTTGGTTTTTTTGATAAAGCCCCAAAAATAATGTTGAAGGTGATAAAATACCCTAGGTAAATCTATAAATTTCGCTTGATATGTTGTGATGTGGGGTCATGATTTTGGGGTGCTGATGTGTGGTTAGGGAACGTGGAGATGATAGCTTATGGTTCATGACTTTGGGGTCGCAAGGTGATAGTTTGTGGGCCGTGCTTTTGGGTTGATGATGTGATCGAATTTTGAGCTATTTGGGGAATGTGGTTGTTCTATTCAAAAAGCATGAGTAGTGATGGAATAAATAATTTTCAAATAGTGTTTTAAATTTCATGGGTTGTTTTGGTTAATTGGATGAGTTTTGATAACAAATAATTTAATTATAGGTTGTGCGATTAAAGGCAGTTGTTGATAAATAATAAAATGAATGGGTGTTAAACATAGAGGAAATGTGAACCAAATTGTATGTGCTATTAAACTTCTAAAATGAATGTTATAGATTCGAATAAACTCATTTATAAATTGAAGAAAAATTTATGGTGATGTGAGTGGGTTAATTTATTTGTAAACCCATAGATTAGGCTTGTGTGATTTTCTTTATATATATATATATATATATATATATGCACTGTACATTATTTTGATTCTATACACATGCCTCACATATTTTGAAATATGTGTTGAACACCCACATATTCATGTGGGGGTGTTTTTATGACATCCTTTGAGGAGTACGAATAGTTAGGTGACCTCTCTTTTCTACTCTCTCTTCTAGGTGAGGTAGGTATTGAACAAGATATGATTGTTTGATGTCTGTTAGTGCATTAGATAGTGGTTGTGGTATCCCAAGTGTTTTTGGGATGGGTTGTGATGTACTTTCCCAATTATCTATAGGGTGGGGTGTGATGTGATTTCCTATGTGTCTTTGGAATGAGATTTGATATGTATTGAGTCCCATTTTTCCATGGGGGGGATGTGTTTTGAAGCCCATGTGTTTGTGAGAAGTATTTGTTGGGAGTCCCAGGCGACTATGGGTAGGATGTGTTGTGAGGCCCAACTGTGTGTGGGATGGATGTGTTGTGAGGCACACATGTGTGTGGGTAGGATGTGATGTTTTATATTGAAGGGATGTCAATTCCAAGATGCACAATGTTGGGAAAGAGCATCATACCTGTGGGAAATATGTGTGGGGTGACGTTATCAATTTTTTTCTTATTATAAAATATTACATTGTTTATGCTATTTGGTGAGCATGCCTTGGTGAGGATAGGATGGTTAGTATACCTATTTATGTGCTATTTGGATATATTGTTTTCTCACCGGTGGATTGGTATGATTATTTCATATGTTAATGAGAGAATTTGATTTTCTATTGAGTATACATGTATTCTCACCCTACATATATAATATTTTTAGGACACCATGAGGACTTTTTAGATCATTTTCGAACATACTAGGTAAGATCCTTAAAAGTTGATGTGTCTTCACTTAAGTTTTACTTTTTGATATTTACATTGGATACTTTTCCATATATCATTTCTATAAATACACGCTTGTTGGATGGATTGGTTTTGTATTTTATATTATATCGTGGATTTTTTTGTGCATGATTTTTCTATCTCCCAATATTGTTTCATATAAAGGATAATTCCTCCTATATTTTTGAGATTTTCAAACCCTTAGTGCTAGTTTCCAGCCCAGGATCCTACTAAGGATAGTACTTGGGGGTAATTATATCACGTTCTTTATTAAGATCCAAGTAGGTGTATCTTTGTATGGAGGGGTCATGACAACTTTACCCAACCATTAATGAGTATTTAAGATCACCCTTATTTTTTTTCTTTCACCTGGTTATAAAGATGAATATTGTGATTGAGTTTTCAATGTTACTGATCTTTTGATTTTGTTATTCACTATGTTTTATTTTCTATTGCTATTGAAAAATGGGTATCACATAAGTATCTAGTTCACCAAAACTTCTAAACATATTAGTCCTTCAATATTTGATTTCCTATACCTATGCAAGTGTAATGATGCAACACAACAACTCATGCCTGCTGGAGTTGGGTTTCTATTGTTACAAACTGAGGATGTTTAATAAAAACCATGTCAACTATATTAAATAAATTATATATTAGGGAACAAAACACTTTGATTAACTTTGAGGATACGTATATAAGAACAACCTTCTATTTTGGTAAGAAAGATATTATGTGTTTTTTCCTTGGAATACATCCCTATATAGATACTATGTGTACATTATCATAGAATAGAGGTATATATGGGAAATAAATATGAAATTGTCTCATTATTATAGACCTATTCATCAGCTTGTGCATAAAAATGGGGCTTACTATGCACCTGGTTTGATGCTCCCATGTGATATGCTTAGGATAATTCATATTAACCTTAGAAACCACTATAAAGGATTTTGAAATAAATATATCCCCAAAGAAAAAATATTATATTGAATAAGTTTTAAAAATTATTATATGTGTTACACCATATTTTTTATTATACATTATGATTTAAAATTTGAACTTTTATGAGCTAATGTAGTATATTATAATGTTTAGAAATGGCACCAAAAAGGAATAAGGTTATCAATAATCTAGGAAAATATAAGGATTTCTCTATGAGGATTCCAACATAGATGGTATTGAAAAAGATAAAATTATCACTCTATAAGGGAAACCTAATCATGTTATGAAAAATAACTTGTCTCGGATGGAGAAACCTCTTCCACAGTGAGATTATCTGGTATTGGATCACTTTATGTGAATGAATCACTTAAAATCTAGTGGGAATATAAGTACAATTATAGATGAAAAATGTATTAAGTATCCAGAGATGATATTTATGGCCTTTGGTTACAGTTAAAATTTAAATTTTACACTTTAGCGTATTGTATCAAAGGATATAATGATTTATGGTGGTAGTTGATCTAGAATACTAGGGAGGAAGCGGAAATATAACTTATATAGTAAAAATATTTTAAGGACACATTCTTTGATAAATAATTCCATTTTAAGAAAATAACTAAAATGAAGATATAGTTACATAGATTAATGAAAAATGATGATGGAAGTGTTGATGAGTATGATGTTTCCATTACAAGGTCATCCAGGTATTCTACAGATTGCACATTCAACATAGAGTGGAATATTAATCATTTATATGAATGGATTAAGTCATGTATTCAAAGAGAGATATTATCTAAAACTATTTCACCATATGATAAAATAGTTTTATGATCCATTATTTTAGAGGATTAATTCTATAGATCGTCTTTATTCAATGGAAATAAAGAGAAGAAGAGGCCATTAAATCAATATGATAATGTGAAACTATTGAATAAGAAGAAGAAAATAAATATATTTCCATCATTTAAAAACTATGGAAAGAATCACCCAAGGATATTATTAAAGGGATTGATAGTTTTTTTTATTTTCAAGGAATTGGATCACTAGATAAAAAATTAAATAATAGGAAAAAAATCAATGATATCAATTACTTTATTTGTAAATACATGGGAAACTCTGTATAAATTATTCTTAACTGTCAAGGGAATCCACCACATAAGAGGCCAATGGGAGAAGTGAAACCTTATGAGATCACTAAAAATTATGTTGAAATATCAAATTATGTTTTAGATGGTAAATTTATACTCTATTTAAACTTATCTAATGATTTATTTGATTTTGGATTCTCATACTCTTTTATATGTACCACATTTTCAATGAAAATTTATTATTTCCATTTTAATTTAATAAGGGTGTTATCAATAAAAACTCATAGGGGTGAATCATTGAAAACATGATGTGCACATATGTACCCATTATAAAATGTAAATGTTCATTATTTTATAACCTTATTATCAAATATATGGTTTATCTCTATATAATCCATGGTATGACCAATCTTACAAAATATTAAGCAATCATTTTTTATATGAAGTAATAATTTACAATTTGTGAGGAAGATGTAGAATTTCTTGTCTTTAGAGAAGATACATCCTCATCTAAATCATCTCTAGATCCATCCCTAGTAGTTATACTAAATGATATTCTTATGGAAGTGTATAAAAAACTATGTACAAATATGGTAATCATAAAATGGAGGATGTAATTGTTTTACAAGAATATATTGATTTTATTCCTAATGAATTACCTAGAAATCCGCAAATGTTAAAAGTTGAGTTTTCCATTGACTTATTCCCTAATTTTCAACCAATATCAATGAGTCCCTATAGAATAAGAACTATGGAATTAGTGTATTTAATGAAATAACAAGATAATCTTGGTTATAAGTGATTAACTTAACATTGTATTGTTCACTATGGATCCATTATTCTATTCATTAAGAAAAAAGATGGATCCATGACGCTATGAATTGATTTTTGGGATATAAATTGATTATAATAAAGAAAAGTACTATATTCATCACATAGATGAAACATTAGATCAAATTCAAGGGAAAAAAATATTTTTAAAATATTTACCATCAGTTATGTTATCCTAAATTGTGTGTAAATAAGGATGAAATTATGAAGATAGATTTTCAAATGTGGGATGGACAATATGAGTTTACAATAATTCCATTTTTATTGATTAAATAACCCTCTATTTTGATGGATCTAATTAAAAATGTCTTCATGTAATATATTGATTATTATTTTTGGTATTCATTGCTTATATTTTGTTATACAATAAAAGAAACACGGACCATGAGAATTACTTTTGGATCATTATTAATCCATTGAGAATGAAGTAGTTATATGGAAAATTTAGTATGTGTATTTTATGGCTTAAAGATGTTTATTTTATTTGAAATATTTTCTCTATGGATGGAATTTTAGTTAATCATGTGAAGATGATGACAGTTAGAGAATGGGATATACCAATAAACATAACTGAGTTACATTGTTTTATTGGGTTGGCAGGTAATAATTGGTGATTCGTTCAGAATATTTACTGATTTTATAAACCATTAACCAAGAATTCACCTAAAGAGGATACATTTATTTGGAAAATGGAATTGGAAAAATTTTATGGTGAGCTACTTTTAATATTGGCCAATTCTATGATTTTGAGTCTTCCTTCTTGAATTTTTTTGCGATATATAGTGATTCATCGATAAAGGGAATCAGTTGTGTCCTAATTCAAAATGATATAGTTATTTTATATAAATCAAAGAAAATGAAGGTTTGTGAATAAAAATATACCACCCATAATCATTAGTTGAAAACATTAATATTTTTTTTGAATATATGGAGACACTACCTCTATGGTGAGAGATTTGAGATATACACATACTATAAGAACCTAAAATAAATCTATTTACAAAAGGTTTTCAATATGATGAAATGGTGATGGATGAAGATACTCAACGATCCTGATTTCTTAATACACTACCACCCAAAGAGAGAAAATAAGGAAGTCGATTCATTTAGAAGGAAAGATCATGGAATTTAGAACAAAATAAAGATTTAGAGTGATTATATGTTAATGGTTCTATTATATATGTATATTGGAAATATTAATGAAGGTTAGATATCAATAATCTTTCAAACTATTGTAAAAAAACATTTATTATAAAATATAAAAAGTTATCAATATGATGATGAAAACATTAAGAAGAATGTTAAATTGGTTAATGAAGGGAAATTAGAAGACTTTGTTTGAGAAGATGGTTCTCTAAAATTTGGAATAATATTATGTGTTCCAAATATACTTGTGCTAAAAATATAATTATAGGATGAAAGTGAACAATCAAATTTATCTATACACCTTGTATGTATAGATATGTATAGGGATTTGATGGGACATTTATAGTGGGTAACATGATGCCGTTAATTGATGGTTATATGTCAATATTTTTGGTTTTTAACAAGTTGAAGTACTGAGAAAATATAATATAGAATTTATGATAGCTATTATTTTTACCTTTTCAAAGTGGGATGAAATTAATATGGGAATTGTCACTGAAGTACTAAAAAATAAAAGAAAAAAGATGTAATATGGGTAATCATTGACAACCTAACCAATTATTCTTATTTTCTATCTATTGTAGAATATTTACATCTTAATAACCTCATGAGTTTTTATATTAATGATGTTGTAAGACCTCATGGCTCAACTCATTCAACTATGTCTGATCCAGATCTTTTCATTACATTGATATTATGGAATGGTCTTCAAAATTATCCTGATGAAATTCATTTAAGAACTTCCTACAATCCTAAAAATTATAGATACATTGAATGCATGATTAAAACAGTTGATTATATGTTTATGTCATACACACATGAATTTTAAGTTATGTCAGATTAGTATTTTCCTTTGGTAGAGTATTCTTATAAGAATAATTTCCATTAAAGTATTCATGTGGTTCTACATAAAAAATTATATAGCAAGATATTATATACTCCAACTTGTTGTAATGAAGTTGCTCAAAGAAAAATCATACACCCAATACTTGTTGAATATAAAATAAGGAAGGAAAAGGATATCAAGGATCATATTAAAGTATCTCAATGTAGGAAAAATGTTTTGTCGATAAACAAAGTAACGATTTGGAATTCTAAGGGGGAGATAATGTTTTTATTAATGTATCTCCCTAGAAGGGTGTTATATGGTTTGGTAATAAAAGGATACTAAGACCCATGTATATTATTCATTTTTAAATTTTTTAATGAATTACATTTTTAACTTATTTATTGTGAATGCATCCAAATATCCCAATATTGCATGATTCATTCCATATATAATTGTTAAGGATGTTCATTACATACCAAACACATGTTTTCATCTCTTATGAAATATAATATAAAGATGATATATTATAAAGAGAATAAAACATCTATATTTTTAATACAAAAGAGATTGTATTGAGGAATCAAACCACTCATTTGGTAATGGTACATTAGGGGAATCATAAAATGGATCATGAAATATGGGAATAAAAATATATTATGAACAATAACTATCAATATCTATTTAAAAGATAATATTTATGAAATATATATGATTCATTTTTCAAGTAGGTAACAATGTAACACCCCAAGACATTACATTGTATTTATTTTATAGTGAATTTAATTTAGTTGATATCTTGTGATGTATGCAACACTTGGTTTAAATGAAAACAATCTCTAAAAATATTATTAAAACATGACCATTATAAACAATCCATTAATATGGTGGGTATGAAAAATAGTAACATAATTATTATTATAGTTTTTTTCTGATTATAATAAAATAAAAATAACTTTAATGTAAAAGTAATTTTTTCTAAAAAAGACTATTTTTCTAAAAATGCGGTTTAGCAGAACATGAAGAACATAACTAAAAATTAATTTTCACAACATTTATATTTTTTTTCCAAAATATGATTTATTTTTGAAATCATATAATAAAAATTATCATAGCATGAATGTTTTGTATTATTCTGAAATATTTCACTTTTTTAATGAATAGCAGAAAATAGTAAATTCTAATTAAAAACATATTTTTCATTCCAATATTTTATAAGGATAATTTATATTTTTAATTTTAATTAAATAATAATAGTTAAATTTTATATAAATTAATCCAATTTATTTCATTGGAAGAATTTTAATATTGAATTTTATATAAAAAGATTTGAACATTTGGACATTGTCTATTTTAGAAATCATTTTCTTATAGAGTCTGTAGGATTAAATTTAAATTATAATTATCCAATTATGTGAATTTAACTTTTAAAAATGGATTCCATATTATTAATAATAATAATTGATAATTTATCATATGTTCAACATAAATTTTACCAAAATTAATAGTGAAAATAGTAAAATTTCATTACTGTAGTTAAGGAAAAGATGGGTTTACTAGGGGTTAATATAATGTCCCTACCATTTCATAAATTTATTACTTAAATGTTACATCATTTTCCATATAAAATAGATAAAAATCATACAAAAATAGGATCCAAACTTTTAGTTTCTTGGTAAAATTACTCTCACACACAACTTTTACATAATAAAACATTAACATTATTTAATTCCTTATTGTCTAGCATCTTTATGGTCCTCAAATTCTCCTTAATACATATAATCACATGAGTTATAAAGAAAATAAGTTGCGATATAAGAGAATATTAACAGGATTAATAAGTTACATGAAACATGGGTGAGAATAATCTTCATCATAACATCATCATCAAAATCATGAGAGAAAGCATAAGATACATGCTTGGAATGTGGAAATTCCTAAAAAATGAAACATCATGTATTATTGGTCACCAACCAAACATACTTTACATTATCTCATTAGATATATCACATTACCCAATTCATTTTAGCAGAATATAATTCTGGTTTCACCCATCACATCATAATATTTTCATTCTCTTTATAATTTTAGGTGCACCTATCACATCAGAAACATTTAAATAATCATGCATGCCACATAGAATGTATATCAATATTGAACAGATAAAAACCCATGGAAGAGAATGGGTTTAATTTAATAAAGAATTATTTTATGAATAAATCTTGATGTTACAAAAATAAAGAGTTAATAATATACTTTGTATGAGAATCATCAATATAGAGTAAAGAAGATACCATCAAAAGGGTTGTAAAATGTGTTTTTATAGAAAGAAGAGTTCTTTTGGAAAAAATTATATTTATCATAAACTCAAGTAGAAGACATTTACATCCCAGAAAAGGAAAGGTAATAATAAATAAATGAAATTTATTGATCATATACATACTAAAATCAGTGTAAAATATGGTGAAACCCAAGGAAATGGACTTGGGTCTGAGGATCCCTTTACCTTAATTCCTACTTAATTACGTCGCTTTTGTTTTTCCAAAATAATAAACATATTTTTATTAAAAAATTACCTAGAAGTTAATTATAGTATTTTTTTAAATATATTTATCAATTATAATCATTGTATTATATTTCTTAATTTCTATTGAATAAATTTTAGTGTTTTGATAACATATTTTACTTAATAATTTCCCATATTACAACGATTTCACTATTTTATTAAATGTAATTTATACATTATTTTAATTAGTTACATAGCCATAGAATATATGTAATTTCATATTAATATATTATATATAATTTATACTTTCCATGCATAAAGGTGGTTATAATAATTGTATTGTAAATGACTCTATAGGTGGTTGACCGAACTTTAATAGGGTGCAATCGAAATAACGAGAATAGGGAGTATGAAATTTATATGTTTCATATATTTGATACATTAAGTAGGTTGTAATAATTAATATAATTTTAAATTACTAAAATATAATATATATAAATATATATATATATATATTTGAAGGTAATTCGTAAAAGAATAAGGGTAAGAAGAAAATATGGAAGAGTTAAAAAAGACTTACTCATTCCTCGATGTGGCAACTCTTACAGGACCCTATAACTCCCTTGGTTATTGGAGCTAAAGGGATCCCTATAGTCCCTATGTATTTTAAGACGCTATCAAGGGGGAATTTTGGAATATATTAGGCTTTAGAAATGGCAGGTGGAGTGGTTTTCCATGGGGAGGAAGATGAGTTATTTATAGTTGAGGAGTGACTATTTTTAGAGTAAAATATTGAAATAAATAATATATTAATGGTTACACTAAAAATAGTGATTTTTTGAAAATATAAATCATATATTAACATAATATTAAGTGTTTAGTAATTCAAACCACCTTTATAATTTTAATTCAGTAATTTAATAAAATGAAAAGTGTAATGAAAGAGAAATTAATATTTTTAAGAGTTACTTTTGACTTATGGTTCTGGAAAGTTATTTTTAGGTTTTGAAATTGAGTTTATTGTATCTTAAAGATGAATTTGTGTAATTAAACTATAAAATGTCAATCCAAATGTTATAGATATATTATTTCACCATTACATCATGAATGATGAAATTTAAGATATATTGGTTATGTGAAAACTATATTTTTACTATTTACCTTAAAATAGAATTATTTATGAAAATTACAAAACAAATCACCCTAAGAAATTTTCAATGTGATGATTTTAAAAATGTACTCTTTTTTTGGAAAATGATTTTATAAATAGGAGAAATTTAATCTTTAAATGAAATCATCATTTATTAAAAATTACAAATTTTAATATTGAAACTTATTTTATGAAACATTCAAAAAAATTCTAAATTATCAAAAAAATATTATAATCATATGAGAAACAAATATTAATATATGAATATATTTTAATAATTTTTTTTTAAATCATTATATTAATTATAAAATTGTAAATAAATGTTTATGACTTAAAAAATATCAATAATTAATTTATCATTTTTAAAACATTTATTTACCGATACAATGTTATATATATATATCATATTTCGAGTAACAAGATTCATAAATTTGGGTCATTACATTCTTATCCCCTTTTGAAGGTTGCCCCTTATAATTTTATTTTACACAAACAGGTGAGGGTATTTCCCCTTCATCACCACCTCCGGTTCCCAGGTTGGTCCTTCAAACATAGGATTACTCCAAAAAAATTGATAAGGTGAGTTTTCTTTTTTTATAGAACCTTATCTCTCTAGTCTAAGATCATTACTAGTTTGTTCTCATAATAGATATCATCTTCCAGCTGTACCACCTCTATGTGCAGTGCATGTGAGGGGTAAGGTATAGACATCATTAAGATAGATACCTAGAAAATTTCATGACCTTGAGCCATGTTTTGAGGAAGTTCCGGACGATATGCCACTACTCCTATGCGATCGTGGATCTCAATGAATCCAATGTACCTTGGGATAATATTACATTCATTTACAAACAAAATTACTTCTTCCATGGTGATATTTGAATGAAAAATTTATCTTCAACATCAAACTCTAGGTCCCTTGAAGACTATCAGCATAACACTTATACTGATGCATAGTAGCTTTGATATGTTGCTGGATAGATTGAACCTTCTCTACCATCTCTTGAACTAGATAAGGTCCACGTATCATTTGTTCACCAACATGATCCCAACAATTTTGATTTCTATATCTATTTCTATACATAGATTCATATTAAGAAATATAAATATTCGAGTGAATATAGTTATTGTATGAAACCTCAACCAATGGAAGATTCTGATTTAATCCCCCTTTGAATTCCATTGATCAAGATCCTAAAATTTCATCAAGTGTATGAATATTTCTTTCAGATTGGACACCAATTTTGGGGGTGACATTCAATGATGAAATTTAATTTTGTAAAAAAGGAATGGTAGAGACTTATCTATAATTTTGTTGTGGACCTTAGATCATGACTAGAGATGATTGATAGTGGTGCACCATAAAGATTAAACACTTATTTCCAAAATATCATTGCAAGTTGTTTGAAGTAAAAATATTCCCATATATCAATAATGTGTGAACTCTTTGTGAGTTGTTCCACCAAAACCCATATTTCATTATTTCCGTTGGATGTCTTCAGGAGACTAGTGATGAAGTATGTGGTGAACTATTCTCATTTCGACATGGGTATATGCAGGGGTTTCATCATCTCTTTAGACTTATATCTCTCTCTTATTTAACATGATGACATATCAACCACCATGAGATACACTCAATTCTATCCTTCTTCATGTAGTCCCACTAGAAGTGTCCCCAAAGATCATGGTACATCTTGGTGCTACTAGGATGAACGGAGAAATGTGAGTTATGTGCTTTGTCAAATATCCCCTTCTTTATCTCTTGTGATTAAGGCACACAAAGACTTATTCCAAACTGAATCACACCATCATCATCTATGGGGACATCTTTCATATTAACTTCCTTTACTAAATTCACTGTATTTGGTAACTCTAAATCATCTCTTTGGTCCTCTTCAATCTTCTTATTGATAAACAGTTGCAAAATCATTTTAAAAAGGTAGAACGTATTCCATGTCTTCAAGATTTTTAAATCCATCCTTTTCATGTCTATAAAGATAGGGTCTTTCTCAATCCACAACATGCATAGAGTAGAAGGTTATTTTCTACTAAGAGCATCTGCTACCTTTTTCACCTTACCAGGATGATAGTGAATAGAAAAATCATAGACATGGATTAGATCTAACGATATCCTTTGATGCATGATGATATACTTTTGTGTGAATATATACTTTATTCTCTATCTATTATTATATATGTAATATTTCTCACCATTTAGGTAGTTCCACCATCATGGAAAAAATAACTACATATAACTCCAAATCATTCATCGGGTAGTTCTGCTCCTAGATAAAAAAAATTATGAGGCGTAGTCAATCAGCTTATCATTTTTCATTAGTATATAAAAAATAATTTCTTTGATGCATCACTATATATCAAATAACATAATCTAATTTTTGTTAATGTGAGTACATATATATTTATCAACCTATTCATTATATCTTTAAATCATTTCTCATATTCTTCCATCTAGACATACTTTACTGCTTTCTATATTTACTTAGTCTGTAGGCCATAAAATCATTAGAAATTCCTCCCAAAACATGAATAGTACCCTACTAAGATTGGTAAACTACATTTTTCAGTGACACTAGAGGTACTTTCCCACTCCTCGGATTCCATTGTCTTTGAGCAGTCTACAAAAATTCCCTCACCTATGGTTATGTGTCCAAAGAATGTAACTTAATGTATCCCAAAGACACACTTGATAAACTTGGCATACAATTTTTCCTCCTTTAATGTCTCAAAAACAATCCTTAGATGTCATTCATGTTCATCCTTCATCTTGAAGTAAATGAAAATATCGTTGATAAACACTACAACAAATTTTCAATGTAATTCATAATGACTCTATTAATCATATCCATGATGATTATGGAGAATTATTATGTCTGAAGGGAGTCAATAGAAACTCATAGTTCACATACCTTATAGGGAAAACAGTCTTCTGAATATCCAACTTGTTCACCTTTATCATATGATATCTATAATGAATAACCACCTTTGATATGTAATGAGATCCTTATATCTGATCGAACAATTCATGAATCATTGGAATGAGGATACTGGTTCTATATGGCAACTTTTTTTAGATCCTGGTAATCGATACATAACTGCATTGATCCATCATTTTTCTTTAAAAAGAGAACTATCATAACCCACGGAAAATAAATACGACACATAAAACCCTTTTCCAAATTCTCTTTTAGCTAGTTATTTAACATCTCTTGTTTGATCAGGGCCATCCTGTAAGGAAATTTTGAGATAGGAGTAGCTCTAGGAATGAGTTCTATTGATAAATTTAACTCCCGATTTGGGGGAAGTTCACGTAACTCTTCAAGAAATACACAACTACATTCCCTCGTAATTGGAATTCCCCTAGTTCATTACCTTACTTTGATTGAACCATTTGAAAGAGGTATTATTATTTATATGGAATCAATGTATACACCATTTTAGGATCTTCCAAATGGAATTCATGATATTCCTTGCAATCTTAGTGGATCATTGGGTGGTTTGTAATATGAAAATATATTTCCTTTTCCAAATATTTTATAAGTGATCTATATAAAATGATCCAATGCATTCCCATTATTGGTTCTAATTCTAACAAAGGCAGTATTATAAGATTCACTAATAGAATATTTCCACATATTACAACAAGAGAAGATTCCAACACTTTGGTTTCAATAATTCCCCAACTTTGTGTTTTTACGTATATCTCTACCTCAAGACTTCAGGGCATCAATTCAATTGTTTTAGAAAAACTGTAAGACATAAAGGAATGTATAGGACTATAATCAAATATTAACTTTTTTCTATTCAAATAAATAGGATGTATACCAAGTAAGACTTTATTTTCTCTCTCCACATCAGTAGTAGTAATGGAAACATTATTCTCTTTATCCTTTGAATTTGGTGGGTGATGATGCTGATTACCCATGAGGATTCATGGTTTAGTGCACTCACTTACATTGTTCCCTTTCTCTCTACAATTTAAGCATTGAACCATGGGCGGTACTCTCCTTTCTTCTTCCACATTATGCTACGTCCACAAATCTATTATTCATTCATTAGAATAGTATCCTTCTCTCCCATACTTATATAATTTCCCCATCCCTTTGAGATAGTTCCCATGATTATTCTTCCCACATTTTCGACATGTGGGTGGTTGTGAATTCTTTCAACATTTATAATTAGATCCCATAGTCTAAAACTCCTTTTTTCTTTTCTTATCACCGTATAAATGGGAGCATTATTTGAACTGTATATCCATATTAATATAACATTGAAGAACTTATTGATAACTCAAAATGTATTGAATTTCTAGAGTGTTTCAAAGGCGTTGTTTCAATCTACTAAATAATCTATCAGTGTTTCTATAATTGTCGATATAAAAACCCAATATTTACCTTGAAATACTTGTGAAGTTTTCTTCCTAGAATGTGAAATAGTCACCTTCCATTTTTTCTTTAGCCCTATAAATTCTCTCTAAATATTTGTAAGAAGTGTTTGAGGTAAATTCTTGTTATGTAAAATTATCTTAATATCTTCCCACTACATCTCCTCAAATATTTCCTTCATCATGGTGTTTGTTATCAAATCCCACCATTGATAGGCCTCTCTATCTAAATGGTAAATGACCAGAGTCACCTTCTCCATATCTAAACATTGATTCTTAGAAAAAAATCTGGTCCATTATATTTATCCACTATTCAGTGACTAGTGGAGTGGAAGTTCCAATAAACATTGGCTTTGTTACCAAAAAAATGATAACCATTTTTTCCAAATTATTTGAAGATGGATGTTCCAAATTATTCTGGTTATTGTTCAAAACCTAATATAGCTGGGTAAGAATCAACATGAAATTATGAACTCCACCTCCAATGGAATAGGGGATGTCATTCGGGAAATCACTATATTATTCATGGCATGTGTTGTAGGATTGGTTTCTCATGGTTCCTACCATTTTATAAAATAGAAATGGATTTAACAAAACATATGTCATGTCACGAACCAACTCAGGTTGACCCTGAACTAGTCACCCAAGCCGGTAGGCGATATTTCCCAAACGGTGTTCCCGATCTCCATGGTCTGGCAACTAGTGTCGGGCATAAAATCAAGTAGTTGGGAGCAATTTAGCCTAGAAAAATAATGACATATAAACAAGAATAAATCAGATATAATAGTAAATAAAAACATTATAAAATAATAATTATAATAAATATAACTATCTAGAGAGACCAACATGTGACCTCATGGGTCACCACCAAACATAGAACCACACTCTCTCCAAGAGCGATCCCAAACTAAAACCTGAAACTGAAAAGTAAAGTAGGCGTGAGCACCGAGATGCTCATTAGGAATTCCAAAATATAAGAAAATCATATTCCCCAGCATTTATTATGAAATCCAATGATTATAGTTTGAAAATAAGATATAATATAATATATTTTTTCTTTTTTCAGGTTCAGGTCACAAATTAACATTTTTGAGGAAAATGATTCAATTTCACAGAATTATCAAAATAGCTTCCATGAAAAAAAGTATATTAAATGATGGTTTTTCACAATTGAGAAATAAAGTATAAAACAACTGAAATAAAAATAACATCACAAGCATCATGTCTCAAAAGAGCATCATAAGAAATTCTAATAGGTATCTAGCACAAGTGGGACCCTAGAGACCTCGTACATT
Organism: Viscum album; assembly: GCA_963277665.1. Classification (NCBI taxonomy): domain Eukaryota; kingdom Viridiplantae; phylum Streptophyta; class Magnoliopsida; order Santalales; family Viscaceae; genus Viscum; species Viscum album. Next base: position 525,912,801 of record OY728155.1, read on the forward strand.
GGTGAGACATGGAATAGAAACCACAACCCTTAGAAAAAGTGGCTTACAAAACAAACACCTCAGTGACTGTGTCTTAGAAACCATGATCGTCAGTCGTTTATATGTTTAGTTAGTGGTTTTGTGTCAATCCTTCTGGAAGAAACTGGGAAAAAACCATTCCATGTCATCTAGTGTACTACTCCTGGTCCACCCACCTAGATACCCAAGTTTCTCATTGTTCTATATTTCATGTTGTGGTTAGTTTTATTTATCAAGCAAACATATATCTACATAACACATTCTTTTTTGAAAACTCATTCTACTTCTCCCCACCATTCTCCCTCCTTATGTGCTTTCCCCATATTTCATGTCAGACAATGCATAAGCCTCAACATTAGCCACATTATAACACATTCAACATACAAATCATTTTTTGAAACCAAGGGGGTGTTCCTCATCAAAGTTTTCTATGTTTCATAAAACATTCTTAAGGTACCAAATGAGATTAATTACATAAAGGGAACACTTTTATAACTAAATGTCCAAAAGGACAAACACCTTTAGAAATACTCATTAACAATTAAAACCCACTTATGAAATCAATTTTCATGAAAAGTCACTTTAGACCAATGGCGTTAGAAATAAATTTCAATTTTCAAAACAAAAGAATATTTATTTATAGAAATAACAACCATATTTCATAGCATGTGTATATAGCATAAATGTATAACATATTTTTAATAAAATAAAGAAAATATGAAATTCTAATTAATGGAATTGGCATAGGGGACCTACCTCATAGGGGAATAAATCCCTACACTTGGATTTTGGTGCTTTCTAACCCAAACCTGGTGCTCCCCGACTAACCATTTTCACATTCACATTTATGCAAGGAAACCTATATGTTATGCACACACCTACATGGCCATGGAATCCGCAAGGGAATCCTTACATATACACTTATATGTACATGTCCGTCTCCACTAACATATGCATGCACATTTATATATATACCTAGGAAAACCTAGCCCCATACCCGTATAAACACTACCATGCATGAATATACGTGTAACGGGAGAACATATATATAAAAATACATAAAAATACATATGAAAGAGAGTCACCATTTTCATGGAAACTCAAAACTATATGAAACATTCCATATCACTACACAAAAATTATAACAAACCATAAAACATAAAAAGTACACCAAATAATCTTTGAAACCAACCAACGACATAAAATCCCAGAATTGAAAACACACAGCTTTTGATGATGGCAGCCTGAGAGCGCTTCACCTTATAGTAATATGCATAATCATACATATATATATATATGACCTTTGACCCAATTATATATTCCTCATGCCTTGAGGGAATATTTTCAAGGAGGATATACATATATAGATGCTTACCCATGTACATAAATATATGTCTTTTCCATCGATGACCAAAATCTACACCATGATGAACAAAACCAGCCACAACAATAATAAAGAGTCTAGAAATTTCCAAGGGCTCCAACCAAAACCAAATTGGACAAAGAAACAAGATAAAACTTACCCAAAATTCATTTACTCCCACTTGTATAGTTTCTCAAATTTCCTTTTTATAACACAAAAAAAAACACAATTAAGACTGACCAAAACAACGGACAAACCCCTTCAAAAAAACTCAAATAATAAACTATTTTTAAAAAAAGCTTTCCATCTATCCAAAAAATTTAAAATTAACATTTAGAAAAAAAAAATTAACAAGAAAATTCATGTTATTTTACTTTAAGAACATACTTCCAAACCAATCCACACATTATATGTCATTTAAAACCTGGTTGACACATTCCATACAACCCGTAAAACCTTTCCATGAAATAGCACCCTAAGACACACACACACAACTTTTCCATTTCTATTACAAAATCCAGATCCAACACATAAGAACACCAAACCCTTTGATAAAAAATTTCAAATTATTCACACCATTTCTATTCCATGTTTCACTGAGCCACGATGTTCTAGCATCCCACTGGTTTCTAGTACCTATAGGTCCTCTCCCACTTTTTGTGCTCATGGACTTCATTACATTCACCATCGATTTACGGTGTAACATTGGGTTTTTCTTAAAGTATTGTGTTTTTTAATGGTTTGGGTTTTTTTAAAGGTTCGGGTTTGTCTTAATGGTTTGGAGTTTTTTAATGGTAAATGTGCACTCGTAATTTATTTTTTTTATGTTGTTTTTGTGGATGTTGTTTATTTAAAGTGTTCAAGATTTTGTTTTAATTTGTTTATTAAACTCGAATGTGTATTTTTCATTTAATATTTATGCGTGGAATCTTTTTTTTCATTCAGGGGAATCCTACTAGGTCTTTTGCTCACAACCAGCATACACATTTGGGAGTATGCAAACCTTGTTTTTTTATTCTAGGTTGAGGCATCGTGCATAGCATGGAAGGTCCAAGTGGTGGCTTGGGGATGTGACTCCTCATGTCGTAGGGAGGTTTGAGTTGGAGTTTTGGTTTTCCATTGTTGTAGTCTCTTTTAGGTTTTTACTCCAAGTTGTAGACCTTAAATATGAACCTACATTAAGGTCACGTTTGGTTGTTGGATTTTAGTTCTAATTTATTCGTCTTTGTGTATGTATTAAATTTAAATATTCAGAAAAAATCGTTCCCAAGTTTTATATTGATTATTGGGCACTTCTGATAGCCTGGGGGGATTGGGAACACCCTTCCGACCATGTCGAAGACCAGGTTGTGTACTGGGTAAGATGGTGACCCGGCTTGGTTCGTGACATGTCAACAAGTCATGAATTAATAATTTATTCCTTTGTGAAATTAAGTCTAAAGTAATATATTGTGTTATCCATATGTTTATAATTTTCTAAAAAAAACTTCTTGGATGATTACATATTCTTAGTCTTGTACAAGGTGTTTTCACTGAAGGTTTCTAATCATAATTCTCAAATTAATTAAACAAGGCTATGATACAAACTATAACATCCCTACCTTTTCTTATATAAATATAAACAATATTATAGATAAAAAACATATTAGTGTTGAAAACCGGGATCCAAAGATTTAGTGTCTTCGGAAAATTAGGATCATACATAACTTTAACATAATAAAACATAAACATTATTTAATTCATTATTCTCTAGCTTTATGGTGGTTCTCACATTCTCCTTAGTACAATTAATCAAATGGGGATATACATCAAATAACAGGTGATCTGAAATCCATGTATGTGGATGAATAAGAGACATGAAACCTGGGTGATCATAATCATCATCATAACATCATCATCATAATCATGAGAGGAAGCATTAAATAAAGACACGGCATGTGGAAATGCATAAAAATGAAACATCATGTCTTAGTGGTCAATAACTAAACATACATAACATTATCTTATGATATATATCACATTACCTAATGCATTAGAGTGCTATGTAATTCAGGGAACACCGATCACATCATATTATTTACAAGAACTATATAATTATGGGTGCACCCATAATATTGTAACATTAAAATTATCATGAATACCACATATAATGTATATCAACATTAAACATAAAATAACCCATGTAAAGTAATGGGTTTTATTTCATCAAGAATACATTCATTAATAAACATTGGGGTTCCTAAAAGAAGAGGGAATAACATACATGGTATAAGAATCATCAATCATGAGTGAAGAAGAAATAATCATAAGATAAGTAAAATTTTTGTTTTTAGAAAGAAGTTTTCATTTTTTTAAACATTTTGTTCATCATAAACTCAATTAGAATACCTTTACATCCCATAAAAGAAATTATAATAATAACTAAATGACATTTACAGATCATATATATAAAAAAATTGATGTGAAAGAGGGAAAACCCCAAGAAAATGGAGTTGGCTATGAGAATCCACTCAACATAATTCCCTCTTAATTGCATCGCTTTAGCACCTCCTAGGTAATAGAAATATTTTTATTAAAAAACTTTTACATATGAAAACCCTAATTTTTATTACACACTTAGACATTATTTTTTATATAAAACCTTTACTTGATAAAACAAATAATATCAAGAGGTCTAGTGTCATTGGGGCTTAGAAACATTACATAAGAACTTAAAACATGAAACACAACATCTTATTGAAAACATCCTTTACATGACCACTACATTCCATCATACTTTGCATTGTATTGGATAACTTGAGGACATACATAAGAAAAGGGTGATCTATAAAGCCTAGTAAGGGAGTAAACAATGAATAACATGAAGAATACAAGACATGTTAGGCAATAGGCATATCAATAGATCATAAAATAACATGAACGTGAAGGAATGATATAGCAGGATTATTATAACATGGAAATGTGGAAACAACACTTAACATGGAATTAGAATGATCCTAGGCTCATTTCACATGGAGCATGAGTAAACACTCATTGCACATGAATCATGAGTAAACCCTCATTGAAATTTAATTATCATGAGTAAACTCCCATTGCACATAATGTATCATGATGGTATACTTTACCAAATGCATTGGATCACTATCATGGCACACCCTTCTTAAACATTTCATTTCATGCATAAGTGTGCCACATGGATCATACAACATGGAATCAAACATCATAATTTATTACATTGTAAAGGGATGTGGAATAAAAACATGAATATTTATAATCAATAAGAAAATATGCATAAAGGTTAATACCCTTGATAGGTAAATGTGCAAGGTATTTACTACACAATAGCATTGGATTGGAAAATCAAGGTGCAATTTTGGCAGCGTAACAACGTGATATAAGAATTTGTAAAAATTGTTAATGAGAGAGAAAGGGGTGTATCATATTATTTAAATGTAATGGACTATAATGGAGTCATATAGATACAATTCCCAATATATTTAATGGAACTAGGATTCATAATACGATAGAATTTATAGAATGTAAATGAGGAGAGGGAAATTTCATACAAAATTCTGGCATAGTAACGTGTGTAAATAGGAGGCATTAATGAGAAAGATAGAGGTCTCTCATAATTTCAAACACAAGTAGGAGAATATTAGGGAGGTGAAAAATCATACCCCATCATTTTTAATTGAAATTTAAAGGGTAATACAATATAAAAAAACTTGGATAAAATTAGGAAAGGAAAGAATCCTTTACATGGAAGTGTGATGAAAATGACTTGGGAGGGGATTGAGAGAGGCTTTGTGGGACCTTTGGGTGACATGGGAGGATTCTAGAGAGAGTAGGGAAGAAGTTTGATGAACTTTAAAGGCATTTAGTGACAAGGAAGTGGGTTCTTGGGTGGGGTTATATAGTAAAGGAGGGGGAATTATTTATTATTTAGGTTTGGGACACCACTCCTTAAACTAATCAAAACTAAAAACCAGCCCCTAGTTTTTTGCCCATGGTTTTTTCAAATGGGGAGTGGAAAACAATATTTTATAAGGCCAATGGCCTAAAGTCATAAAATAACAGGGTTTCTTATGTGGAGGTGAGTCACACTCTCAAGGAAATCAATTTAAAAAGCTAAAATTATTTATAAGTCTTGGAGGGTCCACTAAAGCATTGTAAAATAAAAAAAACCGAAATTCACATTATTTTAATTTTTAAACATATATTGGATGAAAATAAGGTTTATAGTATTTTATTACATCACCTTTGGGTCTTTATGATGTCATAAACACATTATATATTTAAACAGTATTTAATTTTTACCCAAAAATTCAACTGTCTTAAAATATTATGAAAAATTCACCATTTGATAATTTTTACATCCAGATTCCAAAAATAATATTCATTTAATCTATATAATTTTATAAATATGTGAATTTTTATTTGTAAAATAAAAAAACATTTATAAAAAATTCATGGGTTTTGATAAAAACAGCCTCCAAACCGTAATAAAAATTAAAATTGTATTCAAAAAAATAATACGATAATTTATACTTAATAAAAGTAATTTAATAATAATAATATATAATTAAAATATTATATAATTCAAAAATCATTCAATTTATCAAAATAGATTTCTTAGTTTAATATTAACTAAAAATATTAGTTGTGCTTTAAAAACTATTTACAATGTAACAATAACAAAATGAATGTATATTAATTATTATATACAAAAATTATGTACCTAATCTGTAACAACCCAATCATTCATAGTATGTTATTTCTTCAAAGTAATTAAATAACTTACCCTACACGCAACACTAAGTTCAAGCGCACCACAACTTATTAAACTAGCAGTTCAAAAGCGGTTACTAATAGTATTAACCGAATATTGAACATTATAAAATCCTTATAATTTTAGAATCCATATTATGAGTTTCTTAGACATTTTGTAATAAGCAATTCATTATTTTCAGATAAATGAAGTATTTTTCAAAAAAAATGCAATTTTACCACCTTTTAATGGTGAACCATTTTTAAATCCAATATTTGAAACTTTTATATATTCAATTTTACAAAATAAACTTCTTCATTAGAATATAGAGATAATAATTTAGTTTCAATAAATATTTTGTGCTTTTCTGATAACTTTCATATTTGGGTGAATAGTGAAAAATACTATATTTTAACTGAATACAACTTTTTTAATCAAAATAATTTATAGTGTTAAATTATAAATTTTAATGGTTTGTAAGTATAAATAGATTATATTTTTTACCATTTAATCTAATCCTGGTCATTTTAAGTAATTTCAATCTATAATTGAACATAAAGAAGTGTCAATCTTTTGATAGTTTTTTTTTTGAAAAATCTTTTGATAGTTATTATTTCTTAAAAAAACACTTTTTGGTTTTGACAATAAGATTTAATTTTAAATTAATAAATGAAACTTATATTTTTTTAATTTGGTAAAATAAACTTAACTTTTGAATTCAGAATTTCAAAATTAGCTTAGGGTGAAATTTTGGTATTTTTCTGAAAACATTCAATTTTTAATGAATAGTGAAAAACACTGCGTTATTGGTTAAAACCAAATTTTTATATAAATAATTATTTATTTTATTTAATTTTTTTAGGTCACAATAGATACATAATACTTATATATGTTTAGTGTAATTCATTGGAGTCATTTTATAATAAGTTTATATATATAAAAATCTTATTGAACTTTTTATCGTCTTTTACAAACCTTCTAAGTGCATTTGAAAATTTGCATAAAACATAATTTTACCACTTATGTGAGTGGAAATTAAAAAATCTGAGAAACACTGTTAACTTAAGTAAGTAAAATGTAGTTCAATAATATGAAAATGTTTTTTGATGAATAATAACTTTTGACTTTTATTTACTATAGTTAAAAGTAGATAGGGTAAGTAAGGGTAAAAATGATATTATAATTACCCTAACACATGTCATAATTCTATTGGATAATTATAATTTGACCAAAAATAACCGTAGGAATAAAATATGAACCTCTTTTTCCCACTTGAATTAGATTAGGACATTTATTTTTATTTAATTCAAAGAAGAGTTAAAAATGTTAAATTAAAAATATAATAAGTAAACCATTTTTAATATAGGGTTAAAAAATATAAATTTGACTATAAATATTAATTAGAAAGATAATACAATTTCCTAAATAATAGTATTTTATTTATAAATTTTATACATCAAATAATTAAATTTATTTTTGACACAATGATGATGTAGTAATTACAGTATTAATGAATGGTTAAAATAATTGATATCATTAATACCCAAAAAAATGTAATTTGAGGATTTTTATGAATTCCACTAATTTTATAGGTTAATATGACATGGTAGGGTTGGTTATATGAATTTTCTTATAAGTAATAATTTTTTTATTAATTTATCAAAATCAAAATACCAAATAGTGTCAAATTTGACGTAAGAGAGTTTTTAAAACAAATATTATATTATTAATTGATATTCTATTCTTAAACATCTAAGGTTCAGAAAAAAGACTTATATAATGTTATTTGTATCATTAATGAACCACATGAGGTTCTTTTAGAATTTTATTGTATGTTTATTAACCACATAATATAAAAATAAAAAGAGACATGGTAAATGTCAAACTATTTAACTAGGAGTTATGTCTTTAAGATAATGTTAATATAGTGACCCAAACCTGTCTTAAACCTATTAGTTTAGTGTTTTTCGACCCATAACCATTTTATAATTTAAATAATTCATTTTGGAGCCATTATAAAAACAATTTATTATAAAATAATATTTTTAGTTTTTCCTAAGGTGCCCCACACCCCTATTATAAAAGGGCACTCCCCCTTCTCTCTAATTCACACCTTCAAAACCATTTGGCTCAACCAAAACCTACCCAAATACTCTCCCAAATGTCCTCCCATCATCCTAGAGGCCTTAAGTTAGTCAGAAAACCAACTTATAGAGCCCTTTTGATCAAATAAAAAGGAAGAACCCGAAGAAGAGGTAAATATTTCATCACCTCTTTCAAGATCTTTTCTTCTTCCACTTCTTCTTTCCTTGTTTTTTCCATTCTAAAATAATAAATAAAGTATATTATATATAATTTGATCTTATTATGAAAATGTTACATCCATATTCATAATTCTATCCATCATATGAATGACTAAGTCACTATACGTGCGTATATACGGCTTACCGTCTCCACATCGTGGTGTAGTTTATTATTCAAACACTTCATATTTGGATGGGTATAATAATGAGTAGAAATGATATAAATAATATATATAAAATTATTATTTTTTATATATTATATACCATCAAATTATATATTATTTTAATATCATAAGAATGATATTGTCGCTTGTGCGTATATACGGATTACCGTCTCCACGATGCGATGAGCTTCATTTCCATGTTCACCATTCAACAATGAATATAAAAATACATATTATTAATCAGAATGTAATATATGAAATAATAATTCTACTCTAAATATATATATATATATATATATATATATACATTTATCTCATTCACTTACTTCCATTCAATACGATATGAAAACGGTAATAGCGTTTATGCATATGTACGACCTTCCATCTCCAAAAATGGTGTTTTCCATTTCACATATATATCTATTATACATATTTATTTTCTAAATATATATATATATATAAATCATGTTTTACATTATGGAAGTATTTAAATCATGATTTAAATGATATGATAAATAATAAGAAGATAAATCATGTACGATAAAGAAAATCATTATTACCTGAAATGTTAATATAACATGGAAATCATTATTAATTGGGTAGTATAAAGTCATAAATGAATCATGTATGATATAATAAATATGAATTTGTTTCTAGTATAATTTAATAACATACTATGGTCATTATACAGAAGGTTAAATGTACCCTTGACCAAAATAAAGTGCAAGGTAAGGGTTAATTCCTCAATCTCATTATTATCCGAGATTGTCTATGTGTAAGTATTTTATAGGAAATATTTATTATCCATTTCCTTGATTCATAAAAGAAATTTCAAAAATTATTCTTTTAAGTAAATATTTTAATAAAACATCATTTAAAATGTTTTAAATATTTATTCTTCTTAAATCATTCTCATTAATGTCCATGTTTTCAAAATGGGTTTTAAGGATATATTTATATGGATATTAATGTTTTTAAAATGATAATTACTTTCAAAAGATTCAAAGTGGTATGAGAAACTTTTATTCAAAAAATTCATTAAATGTATCATTTTCAATATTGTCTAACTTTTAAATGTTTTCATGAAAAATGGGTTATTTCTCTCATAGAGTTTTACAAATCATTTTCATCTATGTCAACATCCATTGATGGATTTTTAAAATTGTTTGATGTTGATTTATTATGATACAAATATTCCATATTTTATTGAAGGTTTTGTGATACATTTGACTATGGATGTGTTATTTTTATACCATTCATGGTTTATGGATAGAGTATTGAAATTTCGTATGCTAGTTTTAATACGAATGTTTATGTTATGTTTAAACCTTTTCAAATGAGGAATGCATTAGAATTAGTAAGTGACTGGTGGATCCCGCTATAACTCTTTGATGCCTCGGTAGGTCTCATGATACAAACTAGATTCTTGGCACAAGTCATTGAAAAAATATTATTTTTAGTCTTGTAACAAGGCTTTGAAAATGTGGTTATGATGTTTGGAATTATGCATTCCATAATTATGAAAGTGGCTATTGATATTCCATGTGATTATTAGACTAGTAGAATATCCACGTGAGTAAGTAAATGGAATTATTTTTATTTATATTTTCAATATTATAATGAAGTTTATGTTGAAAAGGATTTTTTTAGTTCTATACTTTTCTTAAAATGTTTATGATTCTTTATGAACGTTTCCGCTATATTGTTATCCTTACTGGGCATCTGAGCTCACCCCTTTCAATGTTTTATTTTTCCCTAGATTCGAAGAAGTATATTATGACTAACATGTAGGGATAGTCTATGGGATCTTAGTTTTTTCTATGGGAATGATGTTATTGTAGTTTTCAATTTTATGATGTAATGTAAACCCTATGAATATATCTAGTATTTCCAAGGGTACTAAACTTATCAGTCTTTCGGGACATGATTTCCTTGTATCATGCCAATGTGATGTAATAATTCACCGACTCTAGGTAGCTGGGGTTAGGGAGTTATAGTTGTTATCAGAGAAAGCTTAGAAATAACCTTGGAAAGCAGATTTAGATAAACTCTGATTATAGTATGTTACTATAAGATTTCTTATAGGATTAGTATAGAAGGGAATCCTAGAATTTTGGTAATGTAGATATTTTGTGAGTTTTCTAAGAAAATACATCCACGTCTGGATACGAGCAGGTAGAGGCAGCTCTGGCAGAGATGTACCTATGGGTAAAACCTGAAAACATTTCTTTGATCTAGACTCGAATGGGAACTGGTGCACGACAACAGGCCTTGCTACCCTCTTGGTTACAACACTCTCGGGGGATATGCTTAGGATAATTCACATTTTTATTACAAGCCATTATGAAGGATTTAAAAATAAATACTTCCCCCAAGAAAACATTTTTATGATTATGGATTATATAAATAAACTATTCAAATTTAGTTAGGTATTTTACATGTTTGGAATTATTCATTGCGATTCATAAACTAACCTAGTGTATGCCATTATTTAGAAATGGCACCCAGTAGAAAGACTGAGAACTCCAGCAATACGTTTGATCCAAAGAGTAAGAAGGATTATATCATTCATTATATTAAGCCAAAATTTAGATGGGAAATAGTATCCTGTGTATTCTCAACATATGATGATTTAGTATCGTGTTTTAATAGGATAAATAATGAATTTTTTGAGTCTTATGGCTTTAAAGGGATGCAAGAGAATAAAAGGATATTAGAGAGAAATATGGATAAAGGGAGGAGGGGAAAGAAGGATTTTTTCATTTGTGATAATTGTGGAAAGAATCACCTTGGTAAATTCATGAAGGGAATAGGATTATGTGAGAAGAGTGGAGAAAAAGGAAACCAAGTACAGGAATTCAAGGGTTAGTAAAAGGTTTCACATGTACAATACTTCATCTGTAAGAAGTTGGGACACTACACGAATCAATGTAAAAGTCATTAGAGTATACCACAAATTATTATATTGGATAATAATCAAGTTATGATAATTCTATTGATGAAGATAAATGACTGGTGTTCTTATGTTTTTGTTATAGAATTATTTCATCTGAGAGTTTTATCATCAATATACTGGTTATATAAATTATGGAGATAAATAAGGATTTTAATGCAATACTTTTATTAACGATTTGAGATTATATGGTTCTAATAATAGCGACTTAATAGTAAGCTAAAATTTTAGAAAATAAATTGTTGAATGAAACGTAATCCTTCATATGGTCCTGATAATGAGGTAGTGATTTTGGAATAAGAGATGTTTGATTTGGATAATATGTATGGGATATTCTTGACTTCCTTGGAACAGAATAATTTTTTGTTTATTTCATAATTGTTTGAATAGTCAATTTTTTGGATATAATGAATATATATTGTATTATATAAAGGATAAGGGGGAATGAATGTAATAAATAATGTTTTATGGTAATTCAGGGTGTTACCATGTTTTAAAATAATACATGATGTAGGTGTTCAAATGTTATTATGTGTAAAAAGCCTCTTTATTGTGTTTAACATCCTTATAAATTTTGGACTATGAGTTTGTATCAAAGTATTTTGTACAAGTATAAAGTTTTCAATGGATTAAGTTTTAAATTTGATACTATTGTTATGTTTATTTTTGTATTGTTATAAAAGGACAACACACAGACTGTGTGACAGTCCGTCATGTCGGGAAAAGTTATGGTAATCGAACCCACCACCATAGTGCGATTGAAATTTCTCGCCAACCAATGGACTACGTGAAGTCCATAGATTGTATAATCTAGTTTTTATTAAAGGGTATGATAGGTGAATTATAAATTCATTATTTTTGGAACCCTATACGATTTGGATAAATAGAATATTTTTTTGAAATCATTTGGAGTTAAATATGAGTTTGTGGTAGGAATTACTTGAAGGATGAAACTCTACTTGTCAAGTATATATATATATATATATATATTTTTTTTTCCTCTTATTATATGGGTAAATTAATTTATAAACTTTAGGGAAGGGATATTAAAACAAAAAAACGTGTTATCCTAATACCTTATGTTTGGTTGAACCGATCGTATTTTTAATCATCCTAGATTGATGGATTTGAGACCCTCAATTTTACACTTGTTTTTGATTGATGACCTTAATATGTCCCTATAAATATTAACATTTTTCCTCCAATTATTTGCCTTTAATTTCCACCATTTTTCTCCTAATCGATATCATAATTTGGGCGTGACCCTTTCATTTCCCTTTTCCTCTTATTAAGACTAAATTTTATTAACCCAATTTCTAATGCGGGTTTTCCCACAAATATATTTTCTATTTTCAACCTTTTATTTTCAAAGAACAATTTCTAATTTAGAGGATGGAATATATTGATAAAGGGAAGAATGTAACACCCCAAGATTTCATAGTATGTTATTTCTTCAAAGTAATTCAATAACTTGAACAACAAGCAACACCGAGTTCAAGCGCAACACGACTTACCAAACTTGTTGTTCAAAAGCGGTTATGAATATTATTTTCTAATTTTTAACTTTATATAATCCTTATAATTTTAGAATCCATATTATGAGTTTTTTAGACATAATTTAAGAAAAAATTCACTTCTTTCAGATAAAAGTAATATTTTTCGAAAAAATGCATTTTTACTGCCTTTTAATGGTGAACCATTTTTAAATCCAATATTTGAAACTTTTATATATTCAATTTTACTAAATAAACTTCTTCTTTAAAATCAAGACATAATAATTTATTTTCAATAATGTTTTCCTGTTTTTTTGATAACTTTCATATTTGGGTGAATAGTGAAAATACTATATTTTAACTGAAAACAACTTTTTTAATCAAAATAATTTATAGTGTTAAATTATAAATTTTAATGTATTGGAAATATAAATAGATTATATTTTTACCATTTAATCAAATTTTGGTCATTATATGTAATTTCACTCTAACATTGAACATAAACAAGTGTTAATCTTTTGATAGTTATTATTTCTTAAAAACACACTTTTTTGTTTTGACAACAGGAATTAATTTTAAATTAATAAATTAAACTTCTATGTTTTGAATTTGGTAAAATAGACTTAATTTTCAATTCAGAATATCAATATCATCTTAGGGTAAAAGTTTGGTATTTTTCTAAAAACATTCAATTATTGATGAATAGTGAAAAACACTGCGTTATTGGTTAAAACCGACTTTTTATATAAATAATTAATTATTTTATTTAAATTTATTTTAGGTCAAAATAGAAACATAATAACTATATATGTTCAATGTAATTCATTGGAGTCATTTTATAATAAGTTTAGATATATAAAAATATAATTGAACTCTATATCGTCTTTTACCAACCTTCTAGGAGCATTTGAAAATTTGCACAAAACATAATATCATCGATTCTGTGAGTGGAATTTCAAAAATCGGAGAGTCACAATTAACCTCAGTAAGTAAAATTTGGTTCAATAAGATAAAAATATTTTTTGGTGAATAGTAAATTTTGACTTTTATTTACCACGGTTATAAGTAAATAGGGTAATTAAGGGTAAAATTGATATTATAATTACCCTAATACATGTCCTAATTCTATTGGATAAGTATAATTCGACCAAAAAAATTCTTAGGAACAAAATATGAACCAATTTGGTCCAGTGGGATTAGATTGGGACATTTATTTTTATTTAATTCAAAGAAGAGTTAAAAGTGATAAATTCAAAGCTTAATAACTAAACCATTTTTAATATAGGGTTACACAAAATATAAATTAGACTATAAATATTCATTAGAAAGATAAATATTGTTAATACATAATTTTATTTTATTTATAATTCATACACATTAAATACGTAAATTTATTTTTGACATAATGATGATGTAGTAATTATTGTATTAATGAATGATTAAAATAATTGATATTATAAATATCCCAATAAATGTAATTTGAGACTTTTTATTAATTATAATAATTTTTTAGGTTTATATGACATGTTAGGGATATTTATATGAATTTTTTTGAAGTAATAATGTTGTTATGAATTTAGAAAAAACAAAATACCAAATAGTGTCAAAATTGACATAAAAGAGTTTTTCAAACAAATATTGTTTTATTAATTAATATTATATTCCTAAAAATATAAGGCTTGACCAAAAGACTTATATAATGATAGTTTTATCATTAGTAAACCACTTGGGGTTATCTTGAAACAATATTGTATGTTTATTAACCATATAATATAAAAATACAAAGAGACATGGTAAATGTAAAACTATTTAACTAAGAGTTAAATCTAAAAGATAATGTTAATATAGTGACCCAAACCTGTCTAAAACCTATTTTTTGAGTGGTTTTAGACCCATCCACACCTTATCCTTCAAAAAAATTATTTTGGAGCCATTAGAAACCAAATATAAGTTTATTATAAAATAATATTTCTATCTTTTCCTATGGTTCCCCTCACCACTCTTATAAAAGGG
The DNA here is from genome assembly GCA_963277665.1 of Viscum album. Lineage (NCBI taxonomy): Eukaryota > Viridiplantae > Streptophyta > Magnoliopsida > Santalales > Viscaceae > Viscum > Viscum album. The sequence goes on from OY728155.1 coordinate 525,927,876, forward strand.
CACTCCACCTTCTCTCTAATTCACTCGTTCAAAGCCACTTGGCTCAGCCAACCCCATCCAAATACCCTATAAACTATCCTAAATTCTTCTAAGAGGCCTTAAGTTTGTCAGAAATCCAACTTAAGGAGCCATTTTTATCAAATCAAAAGGAAGAACCCGAAGAAGAGGTAAATATTTCATCACCTCTTTCAAGTTATTTTCTTCTTCCACTTCTTCATTCCTTGTTGTTTCCATTATGAAATAATAACTCTAGTATGTTATATATATTTTGATTTTATTATAAAAATGGTACAACCATATTCATTATTCTACCCATAATATGAACGACAAAGTCACCATACGTGCGTACGTACGACTTACTATCTCCACGTCGTGGTGTAGTTTGTTATTCAAACACTTCATCAATTGGATGGGTATAATAATGATTATAAATGATGTAAATAAAAAATATAACATGATAATAATTATGAATATATTATATACCATCCAATTATGTATTATTTGAATACCAAAAGAATGATATTGTCGCTCGTGCGTACGTACGGATTACCGTCTCCACGACGCGATGACATTCATTTCCACATTCACCATTCAACGATGACTATGAAAATAAATATTATTAATAACTGTGTAATATATTAAATAATAATTCTATTGTAAATATATATATATATATACACATTTATCTCATTCACTTACTTCCATTCAATATGATATGAAAACAGAAATAGCGTTTATGCATATGTACAGCCTGTCGTCTCCATAAACGGTGTTTTCCATATCATATATATATCTATTATAAATATTTATATTCTAAATATATATATAAATCATGTTTTACATTCTGGATGTATTTAAATTATGATCTAAATGATACGATCAAGAATAACACGTTAAAACATGTACGATAAAGAAAGCCATTATTACCCGAAATATGTTTTTTGACTGAAAATTAATTTTTTTATTTCCAAAAACTTTTAGGAAAAGTGAGAAACCATGGGTCACAAACATCACAAGAACACAACCTACAATATGCAACATCAACGAGCATGAAAACAAACAATAGGAACATACCATCACAGCCACTAATAATCATAATAGCCATACTCGTCACCACACCTGACACATGAGTCCTCCTCCGCCGTGGCCGATTCCCATTGAGAAGATGGCATAAATAGCCTCCAAATATTATATCCTTGGTCTCAGATTTGAACTTGATTCAGAGAGCGCAGTCCCTGACATGATTTCATGGATATGCTGTCTTTTTTGAAAGCAAAGATCACCCCGCGATCTCACTTAGATGAAGCTCTGGTATTCAGCGGACGCGACAGATAAGAATAATCCTTCCTTGTTCTCCTTATTTGGTAAGCCGGAAACATTCCAACATCCTCATTCATCCTATTTTCCCCAAATTGAACAATATCACTAAATGAATGGGTTCCCAAGTCAATCAGGTTTTCTTTATCACCCCCGGATATATCCTTGAACCCCTTATCCTTTCTCCTCCTCGGGTCAAGCATGTTGCATTCGATCCCCGAAAGGCACCTAACATTTTGAAAATAGATGGATTTTGTAAATGGTGATAGGTACGCTAGTTATTCATTATAGAATAGTGAAGATACTTTTTTATTCTGGTTATACACATTCATTTATATCTCTAATGTTTTGTAGAACAATACCAACACCACCACAAATCATGGAAGTAAAGTTGTGTATGATAAAGTAATATGGTGAAATCAATGCATCCCATGAATATAACTCCTCCACTATAATAATGTGTGGATTTAACATCCTAGAGAATGTCATCATACTCCCTCTAGTGGAATTTGATGCAATTCTCATCATGGATTGAATTTCCATATATAGAGCCAAAAAAATTTGTCATGAGACGGAAATTACTCTCCCTGTAGAGAATCGACCCCTGATTCTGTACAAGTGCAAGTATTAGGATGAATCTTCTTTCATTCCATCATCTCAAGCATGGATATTACTGCCCTATGAGCACGTGTATTTGACAAAGATGACTGAGTATAAGGAAGAAAACATCCTTGAATACATGCTTATTGTGAGGGAATTTTCTGTGAACTCGGAAGTCGAAATCTGGAAATTGGGGATTCCATCAATAAGAGCCAGGACATTGGGACTTATGGAAACTTTCAGAAAAGAAGGAAGAAAATCGGGGTTAGAGAAGGGATAAAAAGGAAGCCCTACTCTCCTGAGGGAAGATGATGTTTCCTCCCCCACTATGGGGGGGGTCCGTAGCTTTGGTCGTCGTCTCCAACTACTAAGAGGAAGCATTTCTAGGTGAGGGTTAATTTAATAATATACTATGGTCATTATATAGGAGGTTAAATGTACCCTCAAACAAAGGAAAGTGCAAGGTAATTGTTAATTCCTCAATGTCATTATTATCCAAGATTGTCTATGTGTAAGTATTTTCTGGGAAATATTTATTATCCAATCTCATGATTCATAAAATACATTTTAAAATTTATTATTTTAAGTAAATATTTTACTAAAATATCATTTAAAATGTTCTAAATATTTATTACTTTAAATCATTCTCATTAATTTCAATGTTTTCAAAATGGGTTTTAAGGATTTATTTATATGGATATGAATGTTTTTAAAATGATAATTCATTTTAAACGTTTCAAAGTGGTATGGGACACATTGATTCAAAAATGTCTCTAAATTTATCCTTTTCAATATTTTGTGACTTTTAAATGTTTTCATGAAAAAGATATTATTTCTCTCAATGATTTTTACAAATCATTTTAATCTATGTCAACATCCTTTGATGGATTTGTCAACTTGTTTGAAGTTGATTAATTATAATACAAATCGTCCATATTTTATTGAAGGTTCTGTGATACATTTGACTGTGGATGTGTTATTTTTATACCATTCATGGTTTATGGATAAATTATTAACATTTTGTATTCTAGTTTTAATATGAATGTTTATGTTATGTTTAAACCTTTTCATATGAGGAATGAATTAGACTAAGTAAGTGACGGGTGGAGCCTGCAATAGCTCCTCGATGAATTAGTAGGTCTCATGAGACAAACTAGTGTCTTGGCACAAGGCCTTGAAAAAATATTATACGTACTCTTGGAACAAGGCCTTGACTATGTGGTTGTGAAGTCTAGCTTTATGCATTCCATCATTGTGATAGTGGCTATTGATATTTCATGTGATTATTCGACTAGTATAATATCGATGTGAGTACATAAATAGATTTTTTTAATTTATATTTTCCACATTATGATGAATTTTATGTTTAAAATACTTTTGTTTTAGTTCTATACATTGTCTTAAATGATTATGCTTATTTATGAATGTTTCTGCTATATTGTTATCCTTATTGAGCATCTGAGCTGACCCCTTTCTATGTTTTATTTTTCCCAGGATGTGAAGAAGTATATTATGACTGACCTGTAGGGATAGTCTATGGGATCTCAGTGTTGTCTATGGAAACAATGTTTATCTAGTTTTCCATTTTAGGATGTAATGTAAGTATTATGAATGTATCTAGTATTTACAAGGCTACTAAACTAATCGGACTTTCGGGACATTATTTCCTTATATCATGCCAATGTTATGTAATAATGCACTGACTCAAGGTAATGAGGTTCGGGCGTTAAATAATCATTGTGTTATGGTCTTTTTATATAACCACCAATAACACACTCATATGACCTTAAGGTAAGGTACTCGATGGTGATAAACTATTGGGGTGGCTCAGATAACATCACTCGGGTGGTAATCTCTATCAACATAAACTTCTCCCATAGGTGGTTATGTTCAAGCTTTATGTTTTGAAGGTCAGATTGGGCTTGGTTAATAGAAAATCCCAATGAAACCACCTAATTTTTTTATCTCTAACAAATAGGCTTCATATGGGGAAAGTCTACTAGATGAGGCTATCGCTTCCTTTGTCTGAGTAAATTGTATTTGTTAAAGCCCTATATTTATACTAATCATGTGATCATAAATCAAAAACTATATTAGCAATGGTAACATTTCTTAATGGTATTTTAAAATCGAAAACATAAAACTAAATAAGTGCATACATTTTACAAAACCATAAGAAGAAAATTAAATAAACCAAGAGGATTTTTCATTAAATAATTTTTGGATCATTACAATCTTCCACCCTTAAGAAATTTCTACCTTGAAATTTCCTTTCCCATGCTAAAATATATGTGGGTAAATTTTCTTCATCACTGCTTGTGATTTCCATGTCGCTTCTTCAAACTTGTGGTTTTTCCACAACACCTTGATGGAGGGAAATTTCTTATTTCATAGATCTTTTCCTCTACAATCCATGATCTTCACTGGTTTCTCCTCAAAAAAAAGATCATACTCTAGATGTACTAACAATAAAAAGTGTACATGTGGAGGGTTAGTATATATTTATTTAAGAGGGATACATAAAATATCTCATGTATGTTGGCCTTGGTAGGTGGAAGTACTAGTCGATAGGCCACAACCCCGATAAGATCAAGAATCTCACAGGGGTCAATATACCTATGACTTAATTTCCCCATATTTCCAAACCTCATGATCTTCGTTCCATGGATATATTCATAGAAACACCATGGCTTAAACTTTGAACACAACGTCTCATCGATGGTTATCTACATAACACTTATGTAGACATTGGGATTCCTTGATATGTTGCTGAATAGTTTTCTCCTTATCCACCATTTCTTCAAGCATTTCCAGTCTTAGAAACTTACTCTCATTGGCTTTATCCCAACACACTGGTGTTGTACACCTTTTCCCATAAAGGGATTTATATGGTTCAATTCGGATCCTCGAGTGGAAACTATTATTTTAGGATAATTCAACCAGTGGAAGATGTTGATCTCATCCTCCTTTGAAGTCCATAGAACATGATCTTAACATATATTCTAATGTCTAAATAGTTCACCCATATTGTCCATCAGTTTGAGGATGATAGGCCATACTATTATTCTGTTCTGTTCCTAGAGCATGTTGGAGACTTTTCCAGAAAATCAAGGTGAATCTCTGATAACGATCATATACAATAGACAGTGGTACTCTATGCATCCTCACCACTTATTTGATGTAAATACTTGCAAGTTGATCCAATGAGAATTCCTCTCGAATTTTGATAAAGTGAGCTGTCTTCATAAGACAATCCACAATGACCCATATAGCAATGGTTCCTCTAGATGTCCTTATAAGTCCAGTGTGAAAGTCCATGGTAATGTTGTCCACATACATCTTGGTATAAGTTTTGGTTCCATCATCCCCTTATACTTTTTCCTCTCAGCCTTTACTTGCTAACATAGTAGGCACTTTGACGTATATTCAGCAATCTCCATTTTCATATTATCGCACCATAAGTTTTCTTGGAGATCTCGATACATCATTGTGAACCCTGGTTGAACAGAGAAGGTTGAGGTATGTGTGTCATTCAGAAGTGACTTTTTTACCATTGGATCAGATGGTATGCATAATCGTGATCGAAATCTCACAATTCCATCCCTGTTAACAATGAACTATGATTATTTCCCATTTTTAATAGCTTCTACCCTTTTTATAATTTCCACATCCATTCATTGAGAATTATTTATTTTCTCCATGAGGGATTATTGAACAATCATTTGAGAAAGGATCGATGATGTTCCTACCTTAAATATTCCCATGTCCATTCTCTGCAAATCCAAGAATATTTGATCCGTCTCAATTCTCATCAATGACTTAATAGCTGGATCCTTTTTTATTAGAGGATATTCCACCTTGTTTTCCTTCCCAAGGTGGTAATGGATTGTGAAGTCATAATCCTTGATGAGTTCTATCCATATTAATTAGATAATATTAATCTTTTAATGTGTGAATATATATTTGAGGCTCTTGTGATCAGTATATATCTCACACTTCTACCCATAGAGATAATGACACCAGAGATTCAATGAAAAGATCACAGCTGCTAACTCTAGATCATGAGTGGGATAGTTTTCTCTTGGATTTTTAGCTGCCTTGAGGTGTAGGCTATCATTTTATCAGTCTCCATCAACATTCAACCCACGCCATTCTTTGAAGCATCACTAAATACCACAAAATTTTCTCCACTCGTGGGTAATTTGAGCACGAGCATAGTGATAAACCTCCTTCTCATCTCCTTGAAGCTCTCTTTGCTTTCATCACTCTTATCAAACATTTCTCCCTTACGAATTATCATTGTAAGAGGGTTGGAAAATCATGATGAATTTCTCACAAATCAGTGATAATATCTAGCTAACCCCAAGAAGCTACAAATATCTGTTTTGGATGTTGGCCTTGTCCATCCCTCAATTATAGCTGTCTTGGAGGGACACACTAATATTCCATTTCTTGTGATGATCTAACCCAAGAATGAGAACTCCCTCAACCATAACACACAATTTTTGTACTTTTCATATATATTCTCATTCTGTAAAGTCTCTAGTATAGTACATAGATGCTCCTCATGATCCTCCTTGTTTTTATAGTATATTAGAAAATATTCTATAAATACTACCAAAAATTTGTCTAGGATATCTCTAAAAACTCTATTCATCTTTTCCATGATGATTTTTGTAGAATTAGTGAGCCCTAAATGAATTATTATGAATTCATAGTTCCCATTACTTGTATTAAAAGTTGTCTTGGGGGTACCTTCCTTCTTCACCCCTACTTGATAATATCCTGACCGCAAATCTACAATGGAGATGTATCGTGCTCCACGCAGCTGATTGAACATGTCATCAATTTGTGGAAGAGGATAATTGTTCTTTATCTTAATTTTTTTTATCTCATGATAATCAATGCAAAGGAACATTTACCCATCGTTGTTCTTAATGAAGAGGACTGTTGTACCCCATGGTGAAGCACTTGGGCGTATAAACCCTTTATCAAGATTCCCCTATAGTTATTTCTTATATTACTAAATCTCCATAATTACCATTATGTACAGAGTCTTGGATATTAGAAACGCCCCAGGTATAAGTTCAATTGATAATTTAACATCACTTCCAAGAGGGAGACCAGGAAATTCCTTGTAAAACACTTTAGCAAATTCCCTCACAATAAGCATGTATTCAAGGATGTTTTCTTCCTTATACTCAATCATCTTTGTCAAATACGCATGCTCATTGGGTAGTAATATCCATGCTTGAGATGATGGAATGAAAGAATATTCATCCTAATACTTGCACTTGTACAGAATCAGGGGTCGATTCTCTACAGGGAGAGTAATTTCCGTCTCCTGACAATTTTTTTTGGCTCTATATATGGAATGTCAATCCATGATGAGAATTGCATGAAATTCTACTAGAGGGAGTATAATGACATTCTCTAGGATGTTAAATCCACACATTATTATAGGGGAGGAGTTATATTCATGGGATGCATTGATTTCACCATATTACGTTACCATACACAACTTTACTACCATGATTTGTGGTGGTGTTGGTATTGTTCTACAAAACATTAGAGATATAAATGAATGTGTATAACCAGAATAAAAAATTATCTTCACTATTTTGTAATGAATAACTAGTGTACCTATCACCACTTAATTTTTGGGGTTCACTTCGGTAGTAGTGATGGAAAAATCTCTCCCTTGCTACCTTTGAGGTTGTTGGTTTCCTCAAAAACCCCATGGCTTAGGGACCTGATTTATAAGGTGCCCCGCTTCTTGGTAGTTGAGGAAATTAACAACACGTTGAGATTTTAATGGAGAATTCCTATCCTCTATCACAGTCGTGGGTTTTTCTTGTCAGAAGTTAACAACTAGGTTCCCCTATCTTCCACACCTAAAGCATTTCCTCATCCCCTTCAAGAAATTTCTGAGATGCTTCTTTCCACACAATTGGAAACTGGGGTGTTGGAATTTCATATCACTATTGGATTAATCCATCATAATAGAAGAATTAAAGCCCAACCTTCACTTATTATCCCCATGATACCCCTGAGATTCACTGATCTCCATTATGACCTTGAGGGCACATCAGATAATTTCCTCATAGCAGTCGAAGTCACGGATCTCTAGGGCTTTCCGCAGGCTAGGTTTCATCCCACAAAATATGGAATCAGCCTTTCATTAGAGGGTAATGACAAATCCATAGTAATATCATGCATGCCTTGGGTTGTTTTCCTCATATGCTCTGAAATATTCGTCATCTTTTGGCTTGAGGAAAAAAAAGTCTCCTTCCCTTTTAAGCTGGAGGGTGCACGGAAAATATTTATCGAAAAATATTTTCCAGAAATCCTTCCATTCCAATGCCTCGATCTCTTCCTTAGGATTCATAATTTTTATCAATGTCCACTATTGATCGGCTTCACCCTCTATATGATAAGTGTCACAACCCTTTCCAGTGGGGCCCGAACCGCAACTCCCCAAGCCCGCCTTCAATAGGCCAGGGGATGGTGACTAGCACCAAGTAGGCGTGCTAAAAACATGGGAGGAATTGCCTATAAACATGTACACACGCACACACATCTCCATGCCCAAAAAGCTGAAAAGTAAAAACTACTAAAAAGAAAATTTGCATGCATACACTAAAACCCAACCAACAGTGTACGATAGGAAAGTAAAGTACGAAAATGTAAAACCCTGGGCCAAAAGTACAATACCAGCAAAAGAGAGTCTGTAACAAAGTCCAATATGTAAAGAAAGGTGATGGGATTGCAGTCTGTAGCCATAGGAACACACCTTGGCCTGCCTGATCTCACTGAGTACTGTCTGGTCCTGGTCCGCCTAGAATCCTGTCAAAGGATCGCTCTTCTACAAAAGACACAACACGTGCGGGAAAAGCCCATACAAGGGTGAGTATAACAATACCCAGAAGGACACCCCGAAACCACAAAAGAATACGACAAGGGAAAATAACACAAAAGTAATGTTCAGTCATCTCTACACAGTATATGTTTATGAAACATATAACAAGAATATCCATATATACTCATACACAAATGACCATCGTGAAACCACCACTAATATCCTGCTCGAAGATTCCACTAATCATGCAACCGGGAGAACACACTCCTAGTTCTGAAGAGAGAGATTCAATGTACTTGTTTTGGGAGAACACACTCTGCAAGTACTTTGATAACATGATTCCCAGATGAGGATCACAATCAAGTCATGGGGTGATTCCAATAACTCAGTCTGAGCTAATCCACTAAGCAGAGGATCAGAGCCCAGGTAAATTTGGTCACATCGATACGATGAACTCTACTTAGGGTTCTAGGAATGAATAGAGGATCCGGATCTAAGTCTCACAGAGGGGATTCCAGAAAATCTATTCAGGAAGTCCTACTGAATGGATCATACTCCTTTATATAGGAAATGATACCAGGAACCTTCAGGAGAAAGACCAAGGGGACGAACCCTAAGAAAACTAGTCCAAGTCACAGAAGACAACTGGATCAAGCCATGTAAGATTGCTTACACAACGTGCAGTATGGTTACATTCCAGGTTCCATGACCCTGGGTACTTCCCATGTAAATGGCTCGTTTCATCCACTCAAACTATGTAAAACCAAACTACACAGCGTATAGAAGAATCAAACGCCGTGTTCCTTGACTCCGAGTACATCCCATGTAGATGGACCATGTCATTCGTCTTGTTGGACAAAAAGTAACTACGCAGCATGTTGAAGATTCACACATCTTGTCCGAGCACCTGGGGCTCACTCTGTGTACATTGGCCATGTGCCCGTACATGGTCTCTGCCCGTGTTTTCTGCCTGTGTACCAGCACACGGGGTATCCCGTGTATGTGACCGGGTCTGTCCGTGGAGGGGTATACACACCGCGTCCTTGACCGTGTACCAAACCCGTGTCCGTGTACTCCTAAAGTACACTCCAGGTAAAATCTTCCGACGAACACATGCTGGGTATCCCATACTACATGTCGTGTAGTCGGGATTTTTCCAGAATGTCGTCTTCTTCTCCGCACTTTGACCGATCTTTCAGATTAGTGATCTCTCATACGTTCATCCCGATTCTCCAGGGGTTGATTCGTTTCATCATACGAACATCGTAACAGGTGTTTTCGGTCCTTAAATCCGATCATAAACCTTGAATGATCCATTCAATGAAAAACGCCCGAAAACTCATAACTCTCGATCCGCTCCAAATCGTCCGCCAAAACCACCATCACACCTCCATTACATCGCTCCGGGGTTGGACCTATAATTTGGGATCGTTACGTCGTACAACGGATGCACAACGATCAGTTGTTCATCGCCCCGTGAAGAACGCGAAGAACACGAAGAGGGGAAAGGGGAGAAATCCAATGAAACAAATTTGAGGAACGAACCTCTGCTGTCGTTCGTCACGACATTGATCCTCTCTCATTAATAGGATTAAATGGAGCATAAAAATCAACAAAACTGGATCAATATGGATTCAATCTCTCAAAATCCCCAAAAAAGCCCATCCCACAAGAATGATCGATCCACAGACTAATATTTTCGCGGATTAGACCGCGTTCATTGTAGAAATCAAGAACGGGGAAGAAATCACAAATTAAACAGCCTACCTGGATTTTCGGCGTTCGATGGAGAAGATCCATTTTTCACGTCGTCGTTGCCGATGAAGTTCATCAACAACGTCGTTGATGCGTCATGAGTTTTTTTCCAGAGCTCACTCGAGAAATTCAGAGTTATGGGAATTTTAACCCTGACCCCCCTTGCGAAATCTCTATTGAAAAGAATTAAAAGATTTCGCTACAACAAGGATTTAATAAAATATTTTAAATTAAATATTTTATTAAGGTTACGTCCAAAAACCATTTTTCACCACCGACGTGCACCGACCGATGTTAGGCCTCGCATAAGATAAAATCGCTGTTCTGAATGCAATAGTGCCCTCAGATTTCTGATCTGAGCACCCATTCAGGAATTATTCCACTTTTTTCAGGAAAACCGCACGCACGCATAATTTAATTATTAAATGAAGTTCAAACATTAGTTCTGGGCTCACCGGTCCAAGGAACTTCATGCTGTCTCAGAGCCTAGTCACGAATAAATTCCCATATAATATTAAAATAATACATGTAAAAAAACCCAGGACATTACATCACACCCACCTTAGGGATTTTATGTCCCCGAAAAGCCAAAACAAGGGCTACTCAAAAAGACATGGGTATTGCACGTGAATCTGAGCCTCCCGCTCCCACATGCTCTCTTGGAGATTCTCGTGCTGCCAAAAGACATGGACTAAGGGAATAGATCGGCCACAAAGGATCTTCTCATGCCGATCCTTGATCTCCATAGGGTACTCAGCAAAGGTCTCTCCATCATCAATGTCTAGCTCGCCCTAGTCGATGGCGTGCACTAGATCATGCACGCACATCAGTAACTGCGACACATGGAAGACGTTGTGTACCCGGTTCATCTGAGGAGGTAGAGCCAAGTGATACTCCACCTCACTAACTCTACATAGAATCTGAAAAGGGCTGACGAACCTTGGAGATAGCTTGCCACATCGTCCAAATCTCCGCAATCCCCGTCGAGGTGAGACCCAAAAGAACACATGGTCTCCCTCCCTGAACTCCAAGGGCCTCCACCTCTTGTCGGCATAAGACTTTTGCCGAGTCTGTAAAGTCTTCATCCGCTCCTGGATGACCTGAACCTTCTCTGTAGTATCTCTCACCATCTCTGGGTCCATGAGTGATGACTCTCCTAGGTTAATCCAACAAAGTGGTGATATGCAAGGTTTCCAGTATAGAGCCTCAAATGGTTCCATAACAATAGTGGAATGATAACGGTTGTTATAAGAAAATTCGACCAGTGGTAAGTGATCCTCCCAGCTACGACCGAATTCAAGTATGCAAGCTCGAAGCATGTCCTCTAGAACCTGGATTGTCCGCTCCATCTGACCATCAGTATGTGGATGGAACGATGTGACCAAGTGTAACTGAGTCCCAAAAGCTCCTTGCAATCCCTTCCACAACTGGGATGTGAAAGGAGCATCATGATCAGAGATGATCATGGATGGAACTCCATGGACTATCTTCTGCACATACAGGATTCCCAAGCTCTCCACTGAACTCTTCTCCTGTATGGATAGGAAGTGGGTCAACTTGGTGAGCCAATCAAAGATCACCCAGATGGCATCGTGTCCCCTGGACGTACGTGGTAAACCCGTAAAGATGTCCATGGATATCCAGTCCCATTTCCACTCTTGAACCTCAATGGGATTAGTCAAATCTGCTGGAACCTGGTGCTCAGCCTTTACTTGCTGACATGTAAGGCACTGAGAAACAAACTATGCCACACTCTTCTTCATTCCTGGCCACCAGAACTGACGTCAAAGGTCCTGAAACATCATTTCCATGCCTGGATGTACCGCCAAAGGAGATGTATGGAACTCCCTCAGAACCTCTTCTTGTAACATCACTGGTACTAAAATAAACCCCCTGAATAGAACAATGTACTCCCCACCTTCTGAATATCCATCAGCCGCAACACCTATGGATATATGAGCATGTAGAGTCTCACAGCTAGCATCCCTGCACTGTGCTCCCCTGACGCACTGTAATACAGGAGGGGTAACAACCTTAGATTTAAGTTAAGCTCCCTCATCTCCATCCATGAAGGATAACTGTAAAGAGGCCAACTATCTTGTTGCCTCATCTACCATCTGTGAACTAGATCTCCTGCTAAGAGCATATTCCATAACGTTCCTCTTCCCAGGAGTATAAATGATATCAAAGTCATAATCCTGGAGGAACTCAAGCCATCTTATTTATCTCAAATTCATATCCTTCTGAGAAAAGATATATCTGAGACTCTTGTGATCAGAGTAGATGGTAAACCGCTATCCCATCAGGTAGTGTTGCCACATCTTCAATGTGAAGACTACTGGTGCCAACTCAAGATCATGGGTCGCATAGTTCTGCTCGTGGGTCCTTAACTGGTGTGAGCCATAGGCAATCACCGCTTGCCTCTACATCAGGACACAACCAAGCCTGGTTCCTGATTCATCACAGAACACTATGTACTCGACACTATCCTCCGGTAATCTCAAGATCAGGGAGCTCGTCAGACTCTGTCTCAACTGCGGGAAAGCCTGCTAGAATCTCTCGGTCCACACGAAAGGCTGCCCCTTTTAGGTCAAAGCTGTCATGGGTGCTGAAATCATGTAGGAATCACGAATGAATCTCCGACAGTAGCCTGCCAACCCAAGGAAACTACGAACATCTGTCACGCTTCTGGGTTTCTCCCATGCTAGTACTGCCTCCACCTTTACTGGGTCCACTGCTACACCATCTGTTGAGATAATGTGTCCTAGAAAGGGGACCTCTTGTGTCCATAACTAACAATTCAAGAGTTTCCCATACAACCGGTGCTCTTTGAGTGTGTCCAAAACCATCCTTAGGTGTCTCGCATGCTCCTCCTCGGACGCAGAGTACACAAGGATATCATCGATGAAGACCACAATGAACCGATCTAGAAAGGACTGAAATATCCGGTTCATGAGTCCCATGAACACTGCCGGGGCGTTCATCACACTGAAATGCATCATTAAGTACTCATAGTGACCGTAGAAACATCTGAAAGTCGTCTTCAGTACATCCTCATCCCGTACTCGCAACTGGTGATATCCTGATCATAGATCAACCTTTGAGAACCATCATTCCCTTCTCAACTGGTCAAAGAGTTCATCAATCCTCGGTAGTGGATACTGGGACTTCACGGTCACCTTATTCGAGCGCCATTAATCCACACATAGACTCAATCTCCCGTATTCATTTTGGGAAAATAGCACAGCGGCCGCCCAGGGTGAAATGATGGGTCTCACAAAGCCATTCTTCTGCAAGTCGTCCAACTACACCCTCAACTCACGAAGCTCTGCAGGAGCCATCCGATATGCTGATGCTGATATTGGTGTCATCCCGGGTTGCAACTCATTACAGAAATCTATCTCCTGATGGGGAGGTAGCCCAGTGACATCCTCCGGAAAGAGTTCCTCGTACTCAGCCACTACTACTGGAAACTGTAAACTCGTAACATTTGCTACGCCTAGGGCTTGGCTAGCCAACTGATAGGATATCAGTTGTGCCTTCTTATGCAAGGGTCCATCCTGCGCTGCCTGGGTCTCTCTTTCACCGATAAAAGAGAACCTCATTCCATCACTACAGACACACCGCACCATTCTCCTAAAACAGTCAATCTGGGCATGAACTGTGGATAGCCAATCCATACCAAGAATGACATCATAAGGCCTTGACGCTACCACCAAGAGGTTCCAACTGAATCTCTCGCCTCCAAGGGTCAGGTCACACTGCCTACAGAGGTGTGTGATCTATGAATCTTCTCAAGTAGGTGTTTCTAAGTGTAAGGGTCTAGTCAATAGCTCAACTGGAATCTCAAGGTCTCGAACAAGATAAGAAGGCAGAAAAGAATGACTAGCACCTGTGTCTATCAGTACGGTAGCCAAAGTAGAAAAACACAGATTGTATCTCTAATCTTTCTAGGAGTACCTGAGTCATAAGCCTCTACCGCTTACAGCTATCCCTGCCTCTTTCCACCAGCCCCCTGAGCCTGAGGTGGACCTCCGGGGGGTAGTGGTGGTAAAGGGTCAAAATGACAACCACCTCTAGCTGCTCTCCTAGATCCTCTACTGCATTTGCTGCCCTGCAGATCTATCTTCTCCACACGTTGACTCAGCCTTGGTGGTCCATCTACTACTCTCGTGTCAGTAGTACGGCATGTCGGAAAATATCGAGCGAGATGTCCCATTCAATCACAAGAGTAGCATCACCTCTCTCGAGACTGGATGGATGTGCCCTACGAACCCTGTATGGTAGATCCCCTGTCCTGGGATCTCCTCTGAAAACTTCTCCCACACCTGGGTTCCTGGCGTCGGCTCCCTGATGCCGAGGTCTCTGCTTCAGCTCGCCCACTACGGACAACTACCAGTTTTCTCTGCTCTTCCAAGAAGCTCCCGACCACCAAATTCCGCTCGAGCACCCCAGAATAAGTAGGAATGATCATAGGGATGATGCTATCTCAGATATCTCTGTGCAAGCCCCGCTCAATAGTCTGAGATCTGAAGTACAGATCTCTGACCATATCCATCATGTACCGCGAGAGGTCGGTAAACCTAAATGAATAGTCAGCCACCATCATGGTTCTGTGCTAGAGCTGAGGAAGCTCTTGTATACGTACTGCTCTAATTGTAACCAGTGAAAACTAGCCCCGAAAGAGATTCTCAAACACCGACCATGAAAGTGTCTCCTCATCATGAGTCTGGATAACCAAACTCCCCCATCGCCATGTCGAGCCTTGCAGAAGGCTAGATTCCAGGATCACCATCTGGTCTGCTGGTGTCCTGACCAAACGGAAGACTCTGGCCACTGCCTCAAGCCAGTCCTCTACTGCATGAGGGTCGGGATCACCTCAAAACCTAAGGGTTCTCTGTCTCTGAAACTCATGGAGTGTGCTCAGCCTGCGCTCTTCCTCCACTGGTATAGCAGGCACTAAACACTACTCCACATGTGGCGGGATAACTGGAACACCACCCGATGGTAAAACTGGGGGATCTGGTCCCTAGATTGTAGCTTCATCACTGAGGGGGTCATCCTCATGATATATCTGCTGGATCCTAGTGGGTGCGCGTCGCATAGGCATCCTGCAAAGAAACAATATGTATCTCAATCGGTGAGTATATCTGGAGATCTGACTCAAGAAGGAAATGGAAACCACAACCCATTGCTATATGATGAATTTACCATTTTTTCCCCTACAACTAGCATTCTCATGTTTCTAGTCGAAAAGAAAGTTATTAGAGTCCTGGTGTATGGATAAATCAGCTGCCCGCACCAACACTGGGGTTCTTGGCCTAAAATCGGAACTCAAAACACTTATCATTGTTGCCCCAAACCAACTCACAGGCTCTCGGTCCTAAGGTAGAACCGACCACCTCTGATACCACTTTATCACGACCCGTCCCAGTGGGGTCCGAGCCGCAACTCCCCAAGCCTGCCTCCAATAGGATTGGGGCTGGTGACTAGCACCGAGTAGGCATGCTACTAATACGGGATGCATTTCCTATAAACCTGTACACACACACACGCACATCTCCAAGCCCACAAAGTAGAAAAGTAAAAACTACTAAAAGGAAAAAGATTCATGCATACACTAAAACCCAACCAATAGAGTACGACAGGAATGTAAAGTACGAGAAAGTAATACCCTGGGCCAAAAGTACAATCCCACCAAAAGAGAGTCTCTAAAAAAGTCCAATCTGTAAAGAAAGGTGTTGGGACTATAGTCTGGAGCCGTAGGAATACACCTCGGCCTGTCTAATCTCACTGAGTACCATCTGGTCCTGGTCTACCTAGAATCCTGTCAAAGGTTCGCTCATCTACACAAGACACGACACGTGCGGGCAAAGCCCGTGCTGGGGTGAGTATAAAAATACCAAGTAGGACACCCCAAAACCACAAAGTAATACAACATAAGAAAATACCACAAAAGTAAGGTACAATCATCTCTACATAGTATATGTTTATGGTACATATAACAAGAATATCCAGATATACTCATACACAAACGACCATCACGAAACCACCCCTAAGATCTAGCTCGAAGATTCCACTAAGCATACAACCAGGAGAACACAATCTTATGTTTGAAGAGAGAGATTTGAAGTACTCGTTCCAAGAGAACACACTCCAAAAGTAATTTGAGAACATGATGCCCGGATGAAGATCGCATCCAATTAATGGGGTGATTCTGACAAATCAGTCTGAGCTAATCTGCTAAGTAGAGGATCGGTGCCCGGGTAAAGTTGGTTATGTCGATATCAAGAAATCTACATAGGGTTCCATGAATGAATAGAGGATCCATCTCTAAGTCTCAAAGAGGGGATTCCAACAACTCTATTAAGGAAGTCATGTCGAAGGTATCATGCTCTTATATGTAGGAAATGATACCAGGAACCTTCAGGAGAAAGACCAAGGGGACGAACCCTAACAAAACTAGTCCAAGTCACAGAAGAAAACAGGCTCAATCCATGTAAGATTAGTTACACGACCTGTAGTATGGTTACACGCCGTGTTCCTTGATCCCGGGTACTACCCATGTAAATGTCCTGTGTCATCCGACCAAATTGTGTAAAACCCAACTACACGGCGTGCAGAAGAATCACATGCCGTGTTCCTTGACTTTGGGTACTACCCGTGTAAATGGCCCGTGTCATTCAGGTTGTCAGATAGAAAGCAACTACACAGCGTGTATATGATTCACACGCCATGTCTGAGCACCTGGGGCTCGCTCCGTGTACGCTGGCCATGTGCCTGTACACGATCTCTGTCCGTGTACCAACACACGGGGTATCCCATGTATTCGGCCAGGTCTGGCTGGGGAGGGGTATACACGTCGTATCCTTGGCCGTGTACCCAACCCATGTCCATGTAATCCCAGAGTACACACCAGGTAAAATAAACTGATGAACACACGCCTTGTAGCCCATACTACATGCCATGTAGTCTCGATTTTTTCAGAACATCGTCTTCTTCCTCACGCTTCGCCCGATATTACGGATGCACGATCTCTCATCCGTTCGTCCCTATACTACAGGGGTTGGTTCATTTCATCATATGAACACTGTAATGGGTGTTTTCGGTCCTTAAATCGGATCATAAACCTCAAACGATCCATCCGAAGAAAAATGCTCGAAAACTCATAACTCTCGATCTACTCTGAATCGTCCACCGAAACCGTCGTCGCACCTCTGTTACATCGCTCTGAGGTTGTACCTACAATTTGGGATCGTCGTGTCACAGAACGGATGTGCAACGATCTGTTGTTCATCACACCATGAAGAACGCGAAAAACACAAAGAAGAGAAAGGGGAGAAATCCAATGAAACAAATTTGTGGAACGGACCTCCACTATCATTCATCATGGTGTTGTTCCGCTCCCGTTAATAGGATTAAATGGACCTGAAAAATCAACAACACTATATCAACATGGATTCAATCTCCCAAAATACCTACAAAATACCATCCCACAAGAACGATCGATTCACGGACTAATACATTCATGGATTAGCCTGTGTTCATTGTAGAAATAAATAACGGGGAAGAAATCATAAATTAAACATCCTACCTGGATTTGCGGCGTTCGATGGCGAAGATCCGTTTGACCTGTCGTCGTTACCGGAAAAGTTCTTCAAGAACGTTGTAGATGCGTCTGGAGGTTTTCTCCAGAGCTCTCCAGAGAAATTCAAAGTTTAGGGAATTGTAACCCTGAACCCCCCTACGAAATTTCTATTTAGAAGAATAAAAATATTTCTCTACAACAAGGATTTAATAAAATATTTTTTATTAAATATTTTATTACGGTTACGTCCAAAAACCAGTTTTCCCCAACAACGTGCACCGACCGATGTTAGGCCTCGCCTAAGGTAAAATCACTGTTCTGAACACAACGATGCCCTCAGATTTCTGATCAAAGCACTCATTCAAGAATTATTCATCTTTTTTAGGAAAACAACACTCACGCGAAAGTTAATTATTAAATTAAATTCAAACATTTGTTCCAGGCATACCAGGCCTCGTAACTGCATGTCGTCTCAGAGCCTGGTCCCGAATTAATTCCCATATTATATTAAAATAATACATGGAAAATAAATTGGGACATTACAATAAGAATCCAGAAAAATCTTCTCTTGTTCGGAACATCGAAGGATGTATACGATCTTTTCAATGGAGTGGATCCATTGTTCAAGGATTTACGGGATCAGATGAACCATTAAATGTAGGAGGCCTTTGTCTTATAAATATTTTGATAGATACTAGTTCTTTCTTTGGGGGGGGGGGGGGTTAACGTTCTTCTTGACCCATGTTTATATTCAAATCTTGAGTTAATAGGGATATTATTGTGACAAAGTTCGTGATTCCCACTCCCATCAGATTGTGGATCTCATTAGAAAAGTTATTTCATTGATCTTGACATTGGTTGTTAGCCTGAGTCCTTTAATTTCTGGACATTGGATGGAATAAAAGAAAATTTAGGGGTAACACATAACGGTTAATCCAAATTCAAAAATGAACGACTTATAAATTAAATTTATTGGCTTAACTTATCAATGTATAAGATCCAATCTATGTTATCCATGATATACTTTCTACCATATATTCTTAGAGGCATTTTTTTTAAATTCCATTAATAATAGTTCATACTAAGCTTATTATTTTACCAAATCATATCCCCCAGGAGTGTCATAACCAAGAGTGCATCAGGGCCCATTATCCTGTACTTGGATACCCCAGGTCAAGCCTGAAACTCCTTGTTGGAGTTTTCACTCCTAGGTACATCTGTTCGAGAGCCGCCTGTACCTTCTCATATCCATATAGGGATGTATTTGTTTCATAGACAACTTACTCAGTACTAACCAAAACATAAGGCTGTTTTTTATATGTAGACTATTCTCTAAGGCCTCACTAGTGTTTTCTAATCCTAATCCCAAAAATAACTAATCCTATCCTCTGATACCAACTTTGACAACCCTGCTTTGTATTACACACTTAGACATGATTCATTACATAAAACCTTCAGTTGATAAAACATAGAAGATTGAAATGTCTATAGTATTTGGGGCTTAAGAACATTACATAAAAACATAAAACATGAAACACAACATCTTATTGAAAAAACTTTTACATGACCACTACATTCCCTCATACTTAGCATTTCATGGGATAACCAGAGGACATACATAAGAAAGGGGTGAGCTATAAAGCCCAGTATGGGAGTAAACAAGGCATAACATAAAGAAAACAATACATGTTAGGAAATAGGCATATCAATATATCATAAAATAACATGAACATAAATTCATTATATAGAATGATTATCATAACATGGATATGTGGCAACAACTCTTAACATGGAATTAACATTATCCAAGGCTCCTTGCACATAAAGAATGAGTAAACTCTCATTGCACATGAAGCATGAGTAGACCCTCCTTGCACTTTAATTTTCATTAATAAACACCCATTGCACATTATGTATCATGATACTATACTTTACCCAATTCATTGGAGTGTTATCATGGTGTACCCTTCTTCAACATTTCATTTCATGCATAAGTGTGCCACATGGATCAAACAAACATGGAATCAATCATCATAATTTATTCCATGGTAAATGGATGTTTAATCAATACATGAATATTTATAATCAATAAGTAAATGTGCATAAATATGAATACACTTGATAGATAAATGAGCCTGGTATTTACAACACAATGACATTGGCTTAGAAAATCACTGTGCAATTTCAATAGTGTAACAACATGGCATAAGAATTCATAAAAATGTTTGATGATAGAGAAAGTGATGTCTCTTCATATGTACATTAAATGGATATTATTTGGGTCATATATATACATACCCCAATATATGTAATGGAATTTATATTTAGAATAAAAATGAATTGCTTGAATGTAAATGAGGAGGGACAATGTTTTTACAGAATTTCAGCATAGTAATGAGTGTACATGGGAGGAATTAATGAAAGATATTGAGGTCTCTAGTAATTTCGAAAATAAGTAGGGTAACATAAGGGAGGTGTGAAATAACATCCCAAATTTTTTAATTGAATGTAAATTGTATTTAAACATAAAGAATCTTGGATAAAAATAAGAAAGGAAGGAATCCCTTAAGTGGAAGTGTGATCCCAAAGGATTGGGAGGGGATTGGGAGATGATTCATGGGAACTTGGGCAGCCTTGGGATTATTATAGAGAGATTAGGTCTGAAGTTGGACAAACTCAAAAGGCTTTGAGTGTAGAGTAAGTGGGATTTGGGGTGTGTTTATATAAGAAAGGAGGGGGAATTCTTTATTATTTAGGTTTGAGACACCACACATTAATCTATTCAAAACCAAAAACAAGCTCCTGTTTTATTGCCCGTGGTTATTATAAAGGGGAGTGTAAAAAAATATTTTATAAGGATAAAGGTATAACTTCTTAAATAATAAGTTTTCTTATGTGGAGGTGAGTCACACTCTCAAGGAAATCAAATTAAAAAGCCAAAAATGTTTTATTAGTCTTGGAGGGCCCACTAAAGCTTTTTAAATTAAATAAAGAAAACCTAAAATCACATTATTTTAATGGTAAAACAAATATTGGATGAACATACTATTTATAGTGTTTTAGTACATCACTATTGGGTCTTTATGATGTCATAAAGCACATTATATATTTAAAAGGTATTTAATTTTTACCCAAAAAATCAACTGTCTCAAAAAATTATGAAAAATTCACCATTAGATAATTTAGACATCTTTATTAAAAAAATATTACCCATTTTATCTATATAATTTTCAAAATATGTGAATTTTTACTTTTAAAATAAAAATCTTCATTTATCGAAAATTCATGGGTTTTGACAGAAACAGCTTTCAAAACATAATAAAAATTACAATTTTATTGATAAAAATTATATGATCATTTTTTATTAATAAAGTTAATTTAATAATAATAATATTATATTAAAATATTATTTAATTAAAAATTCCTTTAATTCATCAAAATACATTTCTTAGTTGAATGTTGACTAAAAATACTATTTGTGCTTTAATAACTATTTTCAACGTAACAATAATAAAATGAATGTATATTCATTATTATATAAAAAAATAATGAACATAATCATAGTGATAAATCCTTGTTACATAAACTCTTATAACAACCACAATACCTTTGGCTATGGTGCACGATGGTGAAAAAATCTTGTGGTGGCTCAGATAACATCACTCGGTCAGTAATCTCTATCAACTTCAAATTCTTTCGTTGGTGGTTCTGTTCAAGCTTCACATATTGAAGCTTGGCTTTGGCTTGGCCAAGAGAGAAGCCCAATGACACCACATCCTTTTCGAGCTTGTACAAATGGGATTTATAGGGGGAAGGTCTACTCGATGAGGCCATCGATTCCTTTGTTTGAGTAAATTGGATTTGTTAAAGCCCTATATTTATACTAATCATGTTATCATTGTTCAACGACTATATTAGTAATGGTCACAATTCTTAATGGTATTTTAAAATCCAAAACATAAAACCAAATATGTGCATACATTTTACTTAACCTTAATAATACATTTAAATAGACCATGAAAATTTTCCATTATTTAATTTTTGGGATGTTACAATAAATATATTAATTATAGTCATTTTTTTAATATTAATCATTTATAATCAATAGATTATATTTCTTAATTTTTGTGGATGAAATTTTGGAATTTTTGTATCATATTATACTTAAAGATTTTCTCTCTTAAAATAATAAAACTATTTTATAAAATGTAATTTATATATTAGTATAATCAGTTCCATAATCATAGAATAAATATTGGTGGTTATAAGAATTGTATTTTAAATAACACTGTAGGTCATTTACTTATCTTTAATATGATTTTTTCAAAAGAGTGAGAAAAGGGAGTAAGAAATTTACATGTTTCACATATCGGATACATGTAGTATGTTAACATCATTAATAATATTTTATATTATAGAATTATTAGTTGTAGAGTATATGGATTTCAAATTAATTTGTAAAATAAGAAGGAGAAGAAGAAAATATGGAATAGTTAAAAGTGATGTACTCTTTCCTCAACATAGATTCTCTTGCACGACAATATAACCCCCTTAGTGATTAGATTTGGAGGGCCCTTGAACGTCCCTATGTTTTTAAGAGGCATTATAAGGTTGATGTTGGAAGATAGTAGGAGTTGGAATGGGTAGGAGGAGTGGGTTTCCATGGGGAGGGATAAAGGTTATTTATACTTAAATAGGGATTATTTTAAAAACATATTAAATATAATAGTATATCAAGGTTTTGACTTTTATTAGTGGGGTTTGACAATATAAATTTTATAATAATATAATATAATGGTTGTAATACTTTAAAACACCTTTATAATTCAAATTCATTGATTTATAAAAAATGAAAGTGGAAAGAAATGAAATTTGATATTTTAAGGAGTCACTTTTGACTTTTGGTTTTGGGAGGTTCTTTTTGGGTCTGGAAATTGAGTTTATTCTATTTTAAGGAACCATTTTTGAAATTAAATTATAAATAGATGAAACTAAATTTATATAAAGGATTATTTTACTATTACATTAAGAATTATTTAATTATGATATATCAATTATGTGAAAAACAAATTTTTTAATATTCATCATAAAATCAAACTATTTCAAAAAATGAAAAAAAATCACATATGGAAAATTTTGAAATGATGATTTTAAAAATGGAATCCATTTTTCCAAAGTAATTTTATAAATATAATAAATCTAATTTTTAAATGAAATCATAATTTATTCGAAAAATAATGAATTTAATGTTAAAACTGATTGTATGACTCTTTGTAAAATTAACTAAGCTATTGTAAAATTATATTATATTAAAAATATAAAAAATTATTAATTTTTGTGTCTATTTTAAGGGAAAAACATTTCAATAATTATATTTATTATAAAATTGAAAATTAATATTTACCACTTATAGAATACCAATAAATAATTTATCACTTTAAAACTATTATTTAAATATAAAATGTTATATTTTTATCATATTATCATTTAGAAGTTGCCTAAATTTTATTTATACATTCATAGGAGATCTTACTAATCTATTGGTTAGATTCTTAATCATAAGGGTCATGTTACTATCTGAAATGTAAGTTAATATTTCATCGGTATACAGTCCTTAATTTCAAAAAAAATACTATAATTTCATTAATTTTTAATTTTTATTCATTTTATTGAATTATCTATGTGATTTTTTTAGGATTTATACTTTTAGAAATAATAAAAGAATGGGGAAATTCTATTGATAATAATTTCGGTCGTTACAGTTAAACTAAGAAGATAAGGGTTAGAAATGACATTCCCACTCGTTAAACATCCATTATATGGTTATATGTCGAACTTATATCTTATATAATCTATGATATATTATTATTTATGATTAAACAATGATTAAAATTTCTATAGTATTGGATATTTTCAAAATATTACAAGTGTGGATGTATCCTCACTTATAAAAGGCCACCCATATCCAATCTTTTTCCACACCATCACACCATTTTGGCTCAACCAACACCTTTCAAAATCACTTCCAAAAATATATCCAATAATCCCAAAATCCTTATTTTTGTCATAAATCCAACTTATATTGGATTTGGTGAAATCCTAAGGAAGAGAACTGATGAAGAGGTAATGTTGATCAATGACCATTTTTATTCTTTGTTTTTCTCCACCTCCATTAATTCTTACTAAACCGTGATGATACAATTACCGTAGTATCTTTGTTATACTATGATGTAGTTATTATAATTTAATTACAAAAAACCACATATACATTGGTAAAATGTGTTATGAAATCATCGTTCATGTGTTTGGATGACTAACATCGTGCGAATTGATGTCATTCATTTTTTCCCATAAAAACTCTCACGGTTGGGTATCATGATGAATATAAATTATATAAATGATATTTATAACACTTTTATACATACTTAGTAATATTAACATATATAAAATTCTATTTTCCATTCAGTTTGGGATACGATAACATCGCTCGTGTGTATAGTGGACTACCACCTCACGAAGCAATGTGATTCGTTTTTCTCCGATGCTTTAAATGGAATGAGATACATATAATGTTAATTAATAAATGTGATATTAATGAATTAATTATTATATTAATTAAATATTTATCATTTTAAAAATGAAAATATATCATTTTATTTATTACACTAAAATATGATAACGTTTCTCATGTATGTATGGATTACCGCCTTCACAAAGCGACGTGGCTCTCTTTTCATCTCCACACCATATTGATGATATATATAAGTAAATTAAAATATAAATAGGATATATATGAAATTATTATGACTATTTAATGAAAAACTATTACATAATATCTTTCCATAAGGATGTTTGGTAAATGAAAAAGTTACTCTTTTGTACGTACGACCCACCATCTCCATGATCGTAATGTACTACATTTATCAAAACAATAATTCATGATTGGTTATAAAATTATGAATGATTTATAAATATTACTATTAATTAATTATTATTATTGTCATTGAGGCATGTTAACTATATAATACTAATATGTATATAATCTTTCATACCAAAGCACAAATGAGAAAACAAGGTGATTAACACCGAAAACAATGAAAACAATAAAACATTATTATCAAAATGGTAGAAAAATATCATAATTGGATCATATATTATATTATAAATAAGATTATTATTCTAGAAAATAATAATAATAATCGAAAAATCAATATAATTTATTTTAAATCACGTTCCAATAATGGAAATCATGAGTTAATGGACATGGTCTCAATTTACCATCATTTAGGAATATTATAATGTTATACATATGATTTCTTTTATATAGTGTATATAGTGACCACTTGGAATGTAATATCACAATTAATTTATACTTAATGGTATTCTAGAGTTTTATTTAAATTATTTCATTCTAGTGGATTTGACAATAAAATTACCTAGTGGTAAAAGTTATTGTACAATATCACTAAATTGTATGATTGTTATGTTTCTCTTAAAATAAACTCTTCACTATGGTCAATTTCCCTGGTCATTAAAGTTTTCTTAAATATTGATATTATTTTATAATTTATATTAGTATTGCCTAAAATGTTTACCATTTATATATATAGTGTTTATTTTGATTGTTATTTTATTAACATGGGAAATTTTAACAAATATGTTTCCTTTACTCATTATGGGTATTTGATGATGAGATGAATTTTTCAATAACTATATATATTAATCTTTATATGATGAATTTTTTAACATGAAGGCAAGTGTGGTGCTAGTTTATAGGTATTCCCTCTATGCATCGATAGGTGTCATGAGAAATAGTTGGCCAAATTAAATGGGTTTGTACATGTAAGTTTAAACTGTATTGTAAAAGGTCATGATGGTAGAGGTATCATGTTCCCAAGGCATGACATCTAATAATTAAGAATTTATATTATTTATAATTAATTTATATTGATTGTCCCTGATATTTACAATATTATATTATCTATGGATGCATTTATTTCTTATTTTATTGATTAAATGGCACGTGTTTTCAATTATTCACTTTATCATATCGATTGTGAATTATATTACCATGATAATAATTTTTTTAGTTGGAATGTGTGTCCAGATTTTTACCTTTCCATTTAGATTATTCTTATTGAATCATGATATATTCCTCAATAGTTAACCCTTAATAACCATATATCTCACCCTTGTTTTGTTTTCTTTCCCTAGGCTATGAAGATGAATTATATGAACGAGTTTTCAATGATTCTTTTCATTTTATTTTACTTTATAATATGTTCTATTTTCTATTAACATTGTAAAATTGATATCATTTATTTATTTGGTAATACAAAAATGATAAAATGATTGCTACTTCAGGGTTTTATTCCTTATATCTATGAAAATATAAAAATCAAAGACACCAGCTCTAGGCTACCTAAGTCAGGGTCATTACACAATACATGTTACCTATAAAATTCTCATAAAAATTATTTTTTATGACTATATGTAATGGATATTTTCCAACACACAAGAAATGAGGCTACAATATCATTTCTATTCTATTCCCATGGATTTTAAAGAACATTATAAGAACCACTTTTTTAGTTTATATTCGACACGATTAATAAATAATTTTGATCTTTTATTGTTGTTAAACTGGATAATTTTAACTTTGAAAGCTTCATCTTGGGAACCATAGTGACTAAATGTGTGTGAAACCTCATATAAAAATCATTTTTTCTTTGATTCACATAAAATATATACATTATATATTTTTTGTAAATTTTTATATTTGTGTATATACATGATAATATTAGTTTAGCAACTCATTTTAACCAGGTTCCCCGATGAACATGTGTTAAATTTGAGATCGTTATATGATGGCCACCAATGTCAGATGAACCTAGTGGTATTGAATGAATTTAAACAGAAATTATAATTGTATTAAAATTTATATATGAAATATTAATTTGGGTAAAACATATATTACTTATATATATATATATATATCTTTCTCTTATCCATTGGTATTTATACCAACCTTTGGCTATCGAGAGGTGCATTTTTGTTTTCATGTCTATCTGGATTGGGTATATTTTTATATTTGGGTTTGATTATTACATGCTTCATTATGAACTTATTTGTATAAAAATTTCAATTTTATGAAAATAACATAAATAGGCGAGTAGATGTTTGCTTCATGTCATGTCTATATTTTTGATATGTTGAGACAATGCCATATTAGCATTTACAAACATTGAGATAATTAGAAAAAGGTTATTTTTTAACATAGTGGATGTATCATTAGAATATTTATGGATTTAATAATCATAATGGGTGGAAATAAAACTTGTTTAAATGTTTTCTAAATTAGTAATGAATGTGATACATTTTATATATGTGTAAATATTGGAAAGTATTTTATTTTTCATGGATTTCAATTTTTTTTGGAAAAATGAATGTGCTAGAATTACCATGTGTAAATATATTATCATCATTCATAATTTAAATCGATATAGAATGAATATTTAAGTGTTAAATTAAAATGGAAAAAATTTGTGAAAATTCCACAGAATGGTGAATATAAAAACTATGTGGCAACATGAACCAAAATTTTAGATGTGTATATCCAAATTAAAAAAATGATAATAATTAAAAATTTACCATGTACATTATTGAACATATAAAACATTATTAATTTTAAGGTGATTAAACCTCATGCTCATTTTAGATGTAAAATTTTTCAATGCTTTTATGAAAATTTAGCATTTTAGGATACAAAATTCAGAGGTATCCCTTCACCTATAGTCTTGACTCTCTGTTATCCTCTCTCCCATCCCATTATTCACTACCATCATCCTTCCTGATCCCCAATATCTGATTAATTTTATACCTCCCTTGATCCCACTTGTGACTATTTCATTTCCTCATATGTATATTTTTAAATTAGTCAATGTTGCTACTAAAATATTTATAAAAGATGGCAACACTTATATAAGCATTTTGAATTCCTTTTAATTTATCGAACTGGATCATTACTAAACTTATGTTAACTATGTTAGTCATATTTAATGATATAAGGAAATAATAATATTTTCCTAAATTATGTTAAGATAATAAATATTTCTATATATATTAGATTTGAATTTATATCTATAGGATGAGTTTATATTGTTTATAAGTAAATAAGGAAATGTTCCAACATGAATAACCTTTACCAATTATCTTAATTTTGATCCTAATATAGAATATGGGATGGGTGGGTCATCCAAGAAGTTATTACAATTTCCATTATAAAATCATTTAAGGTTATTTGTCCCTAATTTATCTCCTAGATGTAAAATTAAAACATGATTAGTTATCACAATTTTCAATGTAGATTAATCACTAAAATTGATATCAAAAAATATATAACTGGAATAGTATTAGGGTGTTATATAAGTGAAATAATTTTGTATATTTTATTAACTATTTTTTTATCACATACCTTTAAAAATAAATAATTATAAATATCACTATATTTGAATGGTTTATTTATAAATTTTAACTCTATATATATGGAACTCCTTGTTTGATTTTTATCTAAGGACAATACCATTGGTATTTTGTGTAGCCTATGAAAATATTCATACCCACTAGAAAAAATGAATCAATATATTATTCTATAATATTAATTGAAAAATTAAATAATATAGTCAAATATGATTATATTTTTAATATAAGATACATGAGTGGTCTATTTTAATATTGTAATAATAACTGAAAATGTAGGTGTGCATATAGATACCTTCATATAACACTTCTCAATTTTCAAGGACATAATTCCTTAATTTTCTTCAATTCCTTGTATTTGGACCACTAATTATTTGATAAATATTCACTCGAAGATATCAAGGGTAATCAATTTTTAACCAATTATTTATTTTTTTTATTTTATTAATTGTCTTTCCAAATAGACATCTACCAATTTGTTCCTTAATAAAATATATAAATTTTCTAATGGAATTTTTATGATCTTATTGAAATTATACTATAAAAAATCAAATGATTATCTCAATAATAGGCTCTACAAAGTAAATCCATTTCTAAAAAAGCATAAAACTAATGGATGAAAATTCTATAGATTGATAAATTTTCCTAAATCTCATTTGAATAACCAGTTTCATATTCATATTCTTTGAAATAAAATATCTTAAAAGTTTAGTAACATCACGAGGAGATCATGGATCATGATTATTTGAGGGAAATTTAATTTAAGGAACGAAATATGAACACATGTTATTTTCAATCTAGTATTAGTTAATGAATCTACCATGGAATGTTAAATATCTAAATTGTAAATGTACCCATATTAGATGAAATATAATACCTATATCCATTTTTTGTAAATTTAATTTTTTATGTACTCACTATATAATGTATGTTTTAATGCTATACAAGAATTCTTATTCATTGGATTTACACCTACAGTTCATCAATTTCATCAATTAACTTATCTATACTTAACAAAAATTAATTCTAATTCTTATATATTCTTCAAAATATATTTTCATGGATTATAAGAATATTTTATCAAAGGCTGATCATAGGAATGATGGGTGTATAAGGTCCTTTTACATTATTTAACAAAGTGTATTAATGAATAATATTGTTCAGGTAGTGAAACATTTCATTAATTGGGTAATATAGTATGATCATTTGTATTTATATATAAAATAAAAAATCAATTATTACTATAATATTTTCAACAAATTATATTTCCTAATTGAGTATACATTATTATTACTATGATTCTTGAAAGTATAATCACTCTTTTCCACCCTAATATTTTATCATTAGAGAAAAAATATTTTATTCATTGAAATATTATTTTCGGTATAGTGGAAGTGGCCCAAGAGATGACCTTTTATCTAGATATGAATGTTCTAAGGAAATACCATGATTATAGTACAAATTTAAAAATAAAATCAAATATAATTCCTTCTAAAAATGTTTCTCCCTAGTTATTAGTCTTACTAATTATTTGTACATG
Organism: Viscum album; assembly: GCA_963277665.1. Lineage (NCBI taxonomy): Eukaryota > Viridiplantae > Streptophyta > Magnoliopsida > Santalales > Viscaceae > Viscum > Viscum album. Next base: position 525,958,014 of record OY728155.1, read on the forward strand.
GTATTTTCATAATTAGTTATTTCTCATATGGGTGATTTATTTTTATTATTCAATCGCAATTTTGGACTTCTATATGGGGATCTACTATCACAATTATTTTTTTCATTACACATGATGATTTTAGTCAAAATCTCAATCACCACACGAATGAGGGACTTCAGCGTAGATTACAGGGATGTGATAGTTCCTAAGGTAATATAACATTTAATTCATTTAGATAAGATATATATTAGAATCAACATTGGCTACCACTCATTAGTAAATATGAAATAATTTATAATTATATATGATGAATTATAGGAATAATATGACAACTAAGGTATGGTAAGTATTTTCATCTCACACTAGTCTATTAATAGGATAAAAACAATAATAAAATATGGGCATATGTTTTAAATGCATAGTATAAAATTGTTGTACCTCAATTATCCTATTTCCATAATAAATATCTATGTCTTACACTTTTGAAATTTGGTAGAGATGACAACAGAATTCATCAAAAGGTTAAAAATGTATTCTATTCATTTCTTGGAGTGTTCAGTAATATTTTATAATTTTTCCTCTATTTTTTTTAATTTTATCACAATGAATATTGCTTCTATGTTTATCATAAAGAACAATGAGATTTTTTATTTAATTTAATCATAGTGGAAAGTTAGGGAAACATAATAAATGTGTTGTTTAGAAAAGGATCTTCAATCCCTTGGATGATGATTGAATGATAATTCATAAATTTGAAATCACAATTATGATTATTCATGTAGATAAATCATGGAAATATATGGATGTGGCCTCTCGTTTATCCCTCTATGATCACAATAATTAAGAAAATTCAATAGATGGTTCTATATATTTTCTTTATCCATGAGATCCTATAATAAGGAATCGTCACTCTTATTTATATCCAATAATTATAGACACTCTCATTAGATTATTTGGGATAGAAATTTATTTTTATTAAATATATTTTTCTATAAAATATCAGTTTAACATCTTGTATATTTTATTCTTCATTCTTGTAAAATATAAAAGGATTATAATCTATTTATTCATATAAATATTGACTATATGGTCTTCATAGATTATTCATATGAAATATATTATTCATACGAATATCAAAGGTGATTCTATATATTATTTCCTTTAATATTTTTATGATATATTTTCTAGAATAAAATTATTTTAATATACAAAAAGGGTTCTTTATTTTATAGTAATTCGTGTTCATTTATCTGACTATGTGATCTAAACACAAGGAGTCACACAAGACTCCAAACAAAGGTTCAACAACTCCATTAAAATTAACAATTACAATCCCTTGTATATTGAGAGGAACATAACCTCTTCCATCAAGATTTATTTTTATGGAATATAGATTACCCAAAAAACTAATTATTTTAAGTGTTACTAAATTTTTTTTCTTCAATATTTCTCAAAATTGTTTATAAAATTTGTATTTTACTATAGTCACATTTCTATGTTTTTTAAAAATGTCTATAATAGGAATAATGATTCAATATTTGATCGTAAATATAATTTTCATTTATCCCTTGTTTTTCATCTCATCATAAATTATATCATTCTTGTTATTTGTTTCAAATAAGATGGTATATATTTCTATATATATAAGATTATTTTTAGAACACATCGTTTCACCCATATAAAGAGAGTTTATGAAAATTGAATAAATTTTCTTTCTAATGATCCTCCTTTTAAACTAAAAATCAATATAGTTTGTGCATGTATAAATGATTTTATGAAAATGGGTAGTGTCCAAAAAATTTAAATGGTGGATATTCATATATTTTTGGAAGTAACCCCTATGCTATACTCAAATAAACATTTATAATATAAGATTATACAATTAAAACCACAAAAAAATTCTTTAAAATAGAAAATGTCATGATAGCTTTCATAACATGCAACATCAAACATTATACATATTATAATATACTATAAAAAATATTAATCCAACATGATAACGTAGTATTTAATTTAGTGGTTATGTACATGAGTAAATTAATTATAAAATTAACATATAATGGCCCAAATCTATTTAAATATATTGATTAATACCTTGGAAATAAAAACCCATTTTTGGTGAAGTCATTTTACACTAAAAATTGATCATTATTAACATGATTATCTATTTCATTTTGTTCATGGAAATTATTATTATATTATATTATATTTCTAGAAATTTTATTTTATCAAATTATTACCATTTATTAAATGATCATATCAATGTTAAAATATGATTATTTTTTGAATTTTTTATGAAATGATATATTGTTTAGTGAATAATAAAAAAAACATTTTTGAAATGTTTTCATTTAATTTAATCATATTTAAATAATATAATTTAAAAGTTAAATTATATTTTATATTTAGTTAAATAGTGTCCATTTGATTTATAATAATTCAATTAATTATTTATTGTTAGCAAGATTCAAGATTATGATATAAGTTAAATTTTATTCTAAAAAAACTGTTTTCCTAAAACTTGTTATTCATTAATGTAATGACCAAGCCAATGAAATCCCAAAGCTGGTGTCTACAACCATTAAATTGGCATTATTACAAGAAAAAAAATCTTGGAGGACATAAATATTTTTTAGTCTTAGTAAACTAGATATATATATATATATGAGTTTTTTAATATAAATGAATACACTAATTACAACACTTTTTTTCTTTGATGATAAATTTATTCCCACATATAATATCTTTGAATATCGTTCCTAAGAAAATTACTAGATTCTTGGGTAAAAGAAAAATAAAATAAGGTTGAGATAAAATGTTTAGTGAGGGTTATGTGCAATGGAAACAATAATAAATCAATTAGAATAATCAATATGGGAAGGTAATAACTAAACACAAATTCCATGTATTAAAAAAATTGATTAGAAAGTTCCTAAAAAATATTTAAAGATAAATAATTAAACAAACATGCCATATATTCAACAAATTGAGTGGATAAAAAATATGGAAATTTAATAGTTGTAAATACATTCTATTCAAATAACAAGATAAGGCATAATCAAATTGGGAAGGAAAATAACTGAAACTCATTCCATTTAACAAATTAACTTATAATTAAATGAATACATAGATAATTTCAAATATAATATATCATGGAAAATAAAAACTAAATCAAAATAAAATAAATTCTTAATTATTAGATGTCATGTTTCCTAGGTACATGGCACCTTTATTGTCAAGTCCTTTAACAAGAAAGTTCCACACACAACTATCAATACCGTTAACAAGACTATTTATAATGTGGTTGGTTAAAAACTATAAGGTATTTTCCCTAAAGATTATATCTCATGAGACTACTGATGTGTCAAATGGACTTCTTTAAATGGTCCTAAACCCATGTCATACATGACCAAGGCATTCCTCATATATAAAATAATATATTCAATTAATGCACAACTTTCTTTATTAAATATCCTTATTGAGAAAAAGAAAATGATTTCTCAACATTTTCTAGGATATCAAATAACATTCAACGTAAACACCATATGTAAACATTGTACCTGATTTATGATATAATCACATATTTTGTAAATTATTTTAATATTTAGAGGGAATTTAGTGTTTAATTATCACTAGAAATGGAAAATTTATAGGGGAATAAAAAATTAATCAAGGAAGTGAATCTCAATACTATATGTGGCCAAAAAAATCATAAATCATCCTATTGAAAAATAATCATGGTATCAATAATAAATATACAAAGTGGATTAAGGAAAATGTTCTTTTTTCGTTGATTAATATAAATACTATAAAAATATCTTTTGAAAACAATTTTTGCGGAAAATATCATTTTCATTTTGAAAAACATTTTTAAAATGATTTTCATTGAATATCAATTTAAAATATCATTTTATTTTAAAATTAACCATTTAGACTTGGAAAGGAAGACTTAACAAAATTTTGGTGGGTAGTTCTATAAATTTCCAAAAGGTAATAAGAACCCACTTTTTGGATGGACAAAAGGTTATAAAAGTGCCTTTTTTGAAAAACAAACAATAATATTTCACTGAAAATATTTTTAAAATTAAAAGGGTTAAACAATATTATAAAAATAGTTTTTTAATAGTTAAAACAAAAATGAAATGTTTTTTAGAAATTGGAGTTTTTAGAATAAAACAGGTTCTCTGACTAAAGAGGGAAATAAATTCGAGTTTCCTTTAAAACATTTACTAAAAACATTTATATACCAAAGACTAGAAAAATGGAACTATTTCATAAAGAAGGTAATTGGTGACCAAATATTAATAAAATTAATGGATTAATTAAATAGTGATCAAATAATTTCCCCTAGTGGAAATTCATGTCTAAACAATCCTAATTAAAATGAGACTATGAAGTAAACCCTTGGGAAGACCATAATGTTAAAGTGAGACTCGACTAATTAACTGATTATGTGTATTAAATTTAATTAAAAAAACATGAAATACATAAATATTTTTTAAAATAATTTTAGATATAATCATAAAATATTAATAATAACTAGGAAGTAATACAACCCAATGAAAAGGTGTTGGGTTATAAAATTTCATTACCACTTGGTAACATTTAGTGTAAATCCACTTAGATGAAATATTAAACAATAAAAAATAAAAATATAATGAAAAATGAATTAATTATTCATGAAATTTAATTTCAATGGGAAATTATATACATAAAATAAATAACTCTTGGTTTATAACATTACAACATGCCTTAATGAAATGAAACTGTGATTAAATCCCTTAACATATGTATCCTTTTGGGTGAACATCCTTTAACCTCATTTATAATGATTTTAGGAATGTACAAATCTTCTTCCATAACCATGATAAGATATATAATATCATATATGATCTTATTATAATAACTTATTATCCATTTTTGTTAATAATCTTTCATTATTTACACTGTTTTAGTTTTCAATTGCCTTTTCTCAAGTATGTTTTGATTTTTGATTTTTTTCCTTCTTACGTGAATCATTATTTAATCATATATAATATTTAAAAATGACTTAAATAACATAAATATTCCATATATATGTATTTATAATAGTCTATAAAAATTAGAGATATGAAATTAAATGCACTAGTTATGGAGATGGTAGGCTGTACATAAGCATGAACGATACTTCTTTTTCTTTTTTGTATTTTAAATAATGAAAATTAAATGATATATATATATATATATATTCATATTATAATTAATGTATAATATTTATATTTTTATTTGACATGTTTTTATTAAAACTACTAATCATATATTCCATTTAAAATGTGAACGAATAACATCACTTTAAGGATGAGGTACTCCACATATCCACAAACAATATTATTGTATTCCCACAAAATTAAAGGCAAGAATGTAAGGTTACATATAATGTTAAATATTCATAAAAAATTATAAATAATATATATCTTATATATTCGATAAATTTATCATTCTTTATTACATTTATAAGTGTTAAACGGAAGAAAAAACGACAGCGGCTGGTGGGGTGGTAGTACGACGTACACAAAAACGATGATTGTGTATCCCATTTGTTGGATGTGTGTGAATGTGTATGTATAAATAATAAGAAAAAATATCTCAATATATTGAAATTAATAATATTATTATAAAATCATTATATAAAAATAATTTAATGGGTGGAGAATTAAATGAAACAAAAGTGATCGTTTAAGAGCATTACCTCTTATCCTAGTAACTAATTTTGGTTTATACTCAAAAGGATTACTTTTTTGGGTTTTATGAAACATTTTATGCTTATAATAAGTGGTTAGGTATTTTTGGGAGCTATATGTTCAAGGGTTTTATGTTCTAATGTATTTTATATTATTGAATAAGTTGAAGTGGTGAGTGCCTTTTTATTGTGGCGGAGTGTCATTCTTGTAAATAGAAAAATCAAAACACAAATGAGAGGTATCCATTACATTATCAGAATAACATTTTGGTCCTAATTACATAAAAGGGTTTGTATGATATATATATATATATATATATATATATATATATAAATGCATTTTTTACAAGTTTATATGCCATTTTGGCCCCTAAGTTTTAGGTTTAGCCCCTTGTTATGCTTAATTTTACCTTAATTGTTGTAATACATTTTAATTCGATTCGCTAATATTTTTGAAAAAAAACTAATATGAACATATGATAAATTAGAAATTATGAAATTCAAAATATTAATTCAATTTTTTCCAATTAAAATCAAAAAAATTGTTGAAATTTATTTAAATTTAATCCTACAAATGGTACGACAAAGAAATATTTTAAAGTAAAACTGTTCAGAAGTTTGAAATGTTTTTATATACAATCTCAATGAGAATTTTTTTTATAATGTAATGAATTAGTTTAAATGATATAATTATAAATTAAAATCAATAAGAACATGATTTCACTTTATAAATAAACTAGATGAAAATGCAGTTTTCAATTAGAATATCATATTTTCCACTATTCATAAAAAAATGAAACATCTCAAAAAAACAAAAATATAATTGTTACCTTATTTTCATTATCCTGTTTAAAAAAATAATTTATTTTGGAAATAAAATTCTTATAATTTTCAATTTTTTTCTAAAATAGTCAGCAAAGCTGCCTTTATAAAAATATATCCTTTTTTGTGTAATATTACATTTTCAATTATCTTATGTATATAAAATATATTGGATGAATGTAGAAAATATTTCATTGAATATATAATATATAAATTTTATTAAACACACACATTAATTGCAATTAATTAAATTTAATTATGATAAAACACCTTTCTGAGCATATTGATATTTTTTATTTTTAGTTGGGTTTTATATTCATTTCTAAATAATTGGTAACCAATGGATTTATTTTATATATGAGTAAATGATATATTTTATTAATTTAGTTAAATATATTCATGAAAAATAATTTAATAACTAGTTTATGTGTGATTATATTATATAATTATATATTAACATTATAGTGCTTCTTGGTACAACTCTGCCTTGCATGTAATGTAGGCTACCAAAAACTCATTATTTCATGCGATTCAAGATCACTCAAATTTTTTGTGCATTTCTATGTATTGAATAAATTAAAAATAATAAATATATTTTAATGTATCAAGAAATTATATTATATTCTACATTTTTTGTTCCATATAAAACATGTTATTTAATAAAAGTTACAATTTTATAATTATTAGGGCATTAAATTTTCCCCACCTTAATTAAATTTCATCCTCATAATTTTATAATGATCTTAGAAATAAATGGATTAATATTTGAATTTTTTTTGAAAACCACATATCTTAAAAGTGTTTATAAAATATCATCTTAATAAAAGATAATGAGAAGTACCAAGGTCAGATGGAATAACATATAACTAGGTTTCTACATAGGAGAACCTTAATAAGAAATGAAAATATAGAATAACCGTAAAATCATAAATATTTATAGGGAGTTATTAGGGTCAATGATTACAAACAATTTAATTATCAATGGAAAGATGTTTTCCTCCAAGTCATAAATATATGAAGATTTAAAAGAGCATCTGTTCAACAAAAATTAAGGTATTATGATAACATTTTATTACTAGATAAATTTATTAATGTTGAATTATTATTTAATTAACCCAGAGTATAAAAAATATTCTTACATTAAATTTTTCCATTTCATATACAAAATTTTATAATGTTTTATCTTTGATCAATTTCCAATTCAACTATTACTTCAATAAATGGATATTTAAAAATTAACATTGATATTGGAACCAATAAAATAACATTTTAATGGATCGTAGGGACCATAAATGGGTTTCAAGTCTTCTCATTTTTATCTTACTATTCCCCAAATCCAATATTGTTAATAAATTATTTTTTAAACCAAAAACGTTATACAACAGGTTCATCATTAATATTTATACTTCAAATTTGTTAACTAAAAACAATAACTACACAACTAGGACATCAGGTAAGACAATCAAAAGTGTGTAGCCCTAAAATTTATTTGGTCATGGGTTCAAGCCCCATTGATTTATAGGTTTTCCTTTTTAAAAACCATGTTAATATTTTTTACAAATTATTTATGATGTAATTCATTGAAATTTGCCTGTTAAATACCCTTTTCTCTATGGTTTTAAATATAACATATTTTTTTTAATATTTAATAATCTAATTTTTCTATTATTAAAATTTTATTAATAATCCTAATAACACTAAATGTTATAAGAAATTATAAACTAATGTGTCTAAAATTTAAGGTAGTTATTCCTCAAATAGTTTTAAACTAAAACAAATACTAAACTAATGAGTTATACTACCCTAAATTAATTCCTAAATATCATTAATATTGGTATACTCACAATACATAAAACCTAAAATATATATTTATGACCTAGAACATATAATCAACTGTAATATCAAAATCATATGATGGTTTCAGTAAATCTTATGTTAATGAAGATGTGTGTGCTTCTAAAATTTTAAACAATACATAGATGTTTCATGATTCTAATAAATAAAATACTATTAGTAAATATAATTGTACCATTTATTCTAGAATCCCAATATATAAATAAACCATTTAATTTCAACATAATTAATTCCTTAGTCTAATGTTTAACTTCTGTAATTATATTTCCTTCTATATTAAAATCCATCATAATGGTTTGTAGAAAAATGTGAATTTTCAAAAGTATATACCTGAGGAGTGTCAGACCAAGTGTGAAATAAGTCTCATTTTCTTGTACAATGTTACACTATAATTTGTACCAACACAACTTTTCAATGTTGTTTCCCTCTAGGTATATATATTCCATAACCACATCCACTTACAGAATAAAAATGATATCCTTCTAGGAAAACCCACAAAATCAGCACCATTCCAAAATTTAAGGACATTATTATATACTTATCTTAATCCTACCTAGGGGTTATATTCTCTAATATATGTTTTCCTAAATCTAGTTTCCATGGTTTCTATTAAAATTCATTGGGTACCAACTCTAGAAACCCGGCCATACAAATCTCAGAGCTAGTTTCTAATACAATTTCATTGGAATGATTATAATGAAATGAATCCTAGAAGACTGGTCAGGTTAATAGTCTTGGTAATATAGATACATATATGATGTTCTTTTTATAAATAAATACACTAATTGTAATATTTTATTTATTTTGAGGAAAAATTTATTCCCACTTTTTATATCATTTCGTATCTCTCTAAGTACATTTCTTGTTTTCATTTGGAATGGAAACAAAATAATAGTGAGATAAAATGCATTGTAATGGTTAAGTAAAATAGAAACAATATTGAATCAATGTGAATAATCAATATGTAAAGGTAATAATTGAACATAGATTTAATATAATTAATTAACTAATAAGTATGTTCATAAACAATATGGAAAGATAAATAACATAACACACATCCCATATAATCAAAAAATAGAGAGGATAAACTCAATATAAAGGTAATAACTCGAATCTCAGGTCATTCAAATAAAAAGATAAATAATAATAAATATAGAAATAAAAATAACTAAAACACAATCCATTTAGTCAATGAACTGATAAATGAAAAGCATATATATATAATGTCAAAAAAATATTATATATTAATTATTGAATCTAAATGAATAAAATTATTAATTATTGGACACCATGTTTCTTTAGAACATAGTACCTTTACAATTAAGAACATTCCTAAGATAGTTTATCATAATACTATCGAGACCTTTCCAAAACTCTATTAAATGTTCTTAGTTACAAGCTTGAAGGGTTTTTTACTAACCAATTTCATCTTAGTTGAAAACTAATGCGTCAATAGGATTACATTAGATGTTCTATAACCCATGTCATACCTGTCCAAACATTCCTCATATATCAAGTAATTTATTTAATTAAGGAAAAATGTGACATATCAAATATTTGTATTGAGTAAAAGATATATATTTATCAATATTTTCCAAGATATAAAATAACACCCAAATTAAAAACCATATGTAAAAATAGTATACAGTTTAGGAAATAATCATATCCATGATAAATTATATATATATTTGGGGGAAATGTAATGTTCAATTATAACTAGAAATTTAATATTTAAACGGGACTACTAAAATTAATCATGTATATAAATTTAAATATTATCCTTATTCAAATGAATCATAAAATATTCAGTGTTTGAATAATGATGGTATCTATAATGACCCTACTTTTTCTTACAGGACCATTTGATCATTTTAGACATAAAAAAATTTAAAAAATTAAAAAACTATAATCCAAGGATTAGTGTATTGTGAAAATTAAAACCATATATAAAATTTATATAACAAAACATAAAAATTATTTAATTCCTTTTTCTCTAGATTCTTAGTGGCCCTAGTTTACTTCTTCGTATTCGTAGCCAGCTGGTGATACACCTTAAATAAAGGGGTGAGAAAAAGATTAGTAAGAGGATAAATAACAACATGAAACAATATAAAATGGGTGATAATAATCATAAAATTAAATCATAATCATAGGACTGTCATAATAATAAAAAGTGGATGAAATAGTTAAGGTCCTAGAATGTAGAAATGCATTAAAATGAAACATCATCTCTTAGTGGTCAAATACCCCACATAATTGTGAAGAAACCTATAATCTTGTTTAAGAATAATATATGTGCATAATATTAACAACAGAATCACTATAAACAAATATAGATTCATTTTAACACATATTTCACAATATCTCATGAGAGATTTTATATTATCCAATGTATTGGAGCACTATATAATTCTGGGTGCACCCATCACATCATAATATTTTCATAGTCATTCTTGCCACTTAGAACGTATATATATCAGGGATATAAAATAACTATTGGAAATGAATGGATTTCATTTCATACATCATACATTAATAAATTTTCTTGGGGGTTCCCAAATGAGAAAGTGAAAATCAAATTTTTTATAATATTAATCATTCTTCAGTGAAGAAGAAACAACTCAAGTGGAGTCAAAATATGTTTTGGAATGAATATCCCTTTGTAAATAGAGTTTTCCTTTTTCATAAAATTAGATTGAAAACATTTATATCCCAGAAAGGAAAATGAAATACTAAAAGAACATCCATGGTGACATTTAGAATGAAAGAGGAATAGCCCAATGGAATGAAATTGGTTATGTGAATACCTTTATGTTATGTCTAAATGATTACTTCACCTAAATATCCTAGAGAATAAAATTAGATTCATTAAATAATAAATATAGAACATATTTTACATGTTTTTGACTCATTATATATTTATTTAGTTCTTTTAAGGCCAATTCTATGATTTATAGTGTTAAATTTTATATTTTGAGAGTATTTGTTTTATTGGTTTTCATGATCATTAACTTATATATGTGTTTGATAAATCTCTAAAAATTAGAATAATTATCCAAAATTGAAATAATTTGTGATTAATGAACTTATAAATGAATAAGTGGTATTACATATTTTTATAGATATATAGATGATTAATTAGATAAAACGCTACTGATAATCATTTTGATTAATTTGGATGTTTTCTATTATTAGACACTAGATTTATTTTATTATTTATTTATGTATATACGTATGTTCGAAAATATAAAAAAAAATTATCACATATTTTTTACAATGTTTTTCGACCAATATAATGGTTTTATGACAAGGAATGAAGATGGAAATTAAAATTAAAACATGTCATACTCGAAGGAGATAAATTAACACCTTATAGATGATGTTTTAGTTTTTTTTAATAAAATGGAGAGGAGAAGATGTTTGATAATATATTATTCTATTAACTTAACAAAATTATAGTATATATAGGATATTGTAGTTATCATTCCAATTGGATAAGTTTACAAGAGTAAAGTATAAGAAATTAAAATAAAATGAAAATAAATTATAAGAAAATGAAATAGGATTAAACCTCTTGAATTATTCTCTTTGAGAACCTCCTTAGGGAAATTGGGACTGCAATTTTTTTGAGACCAAAGGATCATAGGTGTGGGGGAGAGTCTTAGGATGATTATTGTCTAGAAGTTATACATGTGTCAAATCTTTTAAGGTGTTATGAGAAGAGGTGGTGATGTGTGGTATTTATAAGGGAAGATAGGGTGTTTTTTGATTATTTTATTCATTAGTATATTATTTTGACACAAAACTATGAATAGTTTGAAATAGTTTTTATAAATATTTTATATAATAAAAGACAATTTTTTATTATTTTTTTACATCACCCATACAACATCTATGAATCAATAACTCATGTATTTTTTAAATACCTTAAATTACTTTATTTCATGATTCACAAAAAAATCCACTATTTTTGAAGTAATAAAATTACACATAGATATTTTTTACATGTATAAGTCATAAATGAACTCTATTTAATGAAAATAACTTTATTTTATATGAGAAATTAAATTTTTAATTAAAATCTTCATTTATTTGAAAAATAACATTTTTTAAATTTTAATTGATTTCACGGCACATTTAAAAATAAATTAAACTCTCATGATATTATATTATAATAATATGACAAGAATATATTAATCTATAAATAAATTTTATAAAAATAAAATTTCTTTTAAATGATTATATTAATTATAAAATTATGAATAAACATTTATGTTTTATAAAAATATCAACAATTAATTTATCACTTTTAAATTATTTATTTACTTATACTATGATATAATTATATTATATTTCCACTTATAAAATGGATAACTTTTTTATACTTTGATAGATGATTTTATTATTTTATTTTCCAAATTACTAATCCCAATGGTCATATTACTATTTCATATTTCAAGAAACTATTCCATTAGTAAAAGATCATTAATTTATATAAATAATAAATATCTCATTTATAGTTAATTATAAAAATGTTTTTATTAGGATACATATGTTATGTATGTGTTTTATACCATATAAAATAATTACTAGAAGTACAAAAATTTCCACTGATAAAACATTGGGTTGTCAAATTCTACCCCCTTTAGAAATTTCACCCTCAAAATTTAATTTTACATACTATAATTAGAATAGGGGAGGGTAATTATTCTTAATTGATTCCACTAGTTCCCATGATATAGCTGATAACAACCCATATATAATTTTTTCCCATAGAGTCTATGGTGATGTTTTTCCATTTCCATGTTTGTATGAGTAATGGTTGCCTCATACCCTTATTCATTATCCTTTAAGAATTCACATGGTGAAAACTGAGATAGTCTGATGTTTTTCTAGTGATCTCATTATACATATTGTCCCACTTTGTGTTCTCTTAGAGATCTTGATACATATTTTGCCTTCATAGGTGAATGGGGGATGAATGTTGGGCTATGTGTGTCGTTAAAAAGATATTTATTTGTATTTTCTTAGATGGTACACATCATCATGACCCAAACCTTATGAGTTCATCCTCATTGATTTTTAACTCTAAGGATTTCAAATTTCAGATAGCTTCTACATTCTTCTAAATTTTGACATCATTTCTTTGAGCATCCTTAATTTTATCCATGAGGGATGGTTGATAAATCAATTGAGAAAGGATTGATTATTTTCCTCCCTTAATGATTCCCATGTCAATACATTTAAAATCTATGAATTTTGGATCCTCCATAATTCTCATCATTGATAAGATTATAGGATCCTTTCTACATAGAGAATCAACCTATTTATTTTCCTTTTGAGTATGGTTGTGGATTGAACTATCCTAATCCTTGATGAGATATAACCATGTTTATAGTATATTATTAATCTCACTCTATGTGCATACATATTTGAGAATCTTATGATCATTAAAAATATCCAACATCTCATGATAAATATAATTACTCCATACATTCAATGTTAATATCACAACTGCCTACTCCAAATCATGTGTGGGATAGTTTTGGTCCTGAATTTTCATCCACACTGAGGTGTAGTCTATCAGTTTTTCATTGTTTATCAAAAAAAATCATATCTTATTTTTTAAAGCATTGATGTACACTACAAAAAGTTCTCTACATGTTGGTAGTGTGAGTATCGATGTAATAAAAATCCTCTTTTTCAACTCCCTGAAGTAGTCTTCACATTAAATGGTCCGGAAAAACATTACTCATTTCTGAGTCAACATGGTTGGTGGCTCTGAAAATCTCGAGAAAATATTTAGAAATAATCGGCAATACCTAGGTAGACCATGGATACTATGTATATCTATTAGTGATGTTTTTCTAGGTTATTCTCTTATTTCCTTTTTCTTGGAATGTTCTAAATAAATTGCATTACTGGTGATAACATCCCCAATAGTGATTCTTATTCCATCCACAACTCACATTTAATTTACTTTTCATATAGCTTCTCTCATCAAAAAGTTTTTATCATTGTTTTCAATTTACCCTCAGGATTTTGTCTTTTATATTATGTCAAATTGACATCGATAAAGACTACAAATCTTTTCGAGGTAATATCTAAAGATTTTATTCACTATGTCTATGAATATTATGAGATAATTAGTTAGTTCTAAATATATCACTATCAAGTCATAGTGTCCATACCTTCTTCAAAAGGAATTATCAGGAATAGCTTCCTTCATTTCATTTAATTAGTGATATCCCAACCAAAGATCCACTATAGAGAACTACATGTCCCACATAGCTGATAAAGCAAGTAATATACCTATGGAAGGTGATATATATTCTTTATTAATATCGTATTGAAGTCATTATAGTCAATACAGAGGAACATTGATCTATCCTTCATTTTGATGATGACAATTGGGTCACCCATGGTGAAGCACTTGAGTGTATGAAACCCTTGTCCAGATTCACTTGTAATTGCTTCTTCAGTTGAACCAAATCAATGGTATCCATTTTATATGGAGTCTCTGATATAGGTATAGATATAAGAATAAATTAAATTGAGAACTCTACCTATTAATCAAGAGTAAGTTCATACAATTGTTTGGGGGAATACATCAATGTAGTTCCTCACAACATGAATGTCTTTGATCATGATTCTCTACTTTTTCTTTATCATTTGAGGTCGATGTGGTTTCTTATAATGCAACAATATCGATAATTGAGATGTTGATTCTAAAGGAGATTCATCATCCCCCTCACAATAATACATAAATAAAGTATTCCTTGGGTTTTAAAGAGTAATCTCCCTTTCCCAACCATTTATGTTATAACCCCACTCAGGTTCCACACATTGGTTTCTCTTAGTCGGTCAGTCAAATGACCTCAAGAGGACCTCCCTATATTCTAGAGGATACAGACTAGTAGTGAAGTTTTAAAGTAGATAACAGAGAGACTATATTTTCTTTGTCCATATAGCTCAAAATTGGAAATAAATTATAATCACCAATAGATACAACATAACCAATAAAATTACAGTATCAGAGGATACCCAAAAAATAGAAATACAATATCCAAAATGAACTATATATAATCCATTCAAAAGTATGTGCCATGTTTCAAAATGGAAAACCAAAAGTAAAGTCATTTTCAACTCCCATGTGGGTCCTAAAGCATGCATGATTCCCTCATCTATTATCCATCCCAAACTATCCATCTATCATCGGGCATTCACCCTTATCCTATCCCAAAACACGAAGTCTTTTTAGGTACTAATATAGAAGACCATGTTGTGTGTGATTATGACTCAGTAGGCCACCTCTGACAGGGCCTAAAATAATATCCGGTCAGTATTATTTTATTTTGTTCTATAAATAAATAAGTATAACATATAAGTAAAATGTAAAGACATGATCAGTTATTCTTTTTAACCACATAAACCCCCAGGTTCTTAAAGACACCCAATCCACGATACATAATTCGACCCATGCCATAGTCTGATCCATTTCACACATTTACTTCACAATTAATTATAATGAAATGGTATTATACTGTTAATTTATTTAAATTCACTGTCATGTATAATTGGAACCACAGTCCAACGCCAATCTCATGGGTATAAAACGTCATGTCAAATATACCATGCGTATTTGAAGTCTCTATACCTATCCAACACCTCAATTTTCTAATTGTATTTGGAACCTCTATCCTTGTCCCATACTCACCCTATCATATGGTTATTTGGAGACTCATTACCTATCCCACACACATATAACACATATGGGTATTTGGAGGCTTAGTCACTATCCCACACACATTTAACACATTTGGGAAAATGGAAACCCATTCTATCTCCCTCACACATTTAACACATATAGATATTTAGATCCTTATTCCTTGACCCACAAACATGTTACACATATATCCCAATATCACAATTTTACATGTGTCAAAAAATGACATTAATTAATTAGTCAATTAAATTACCAAATTCATAAATTGTGTAATCACATCAATGAATTAATTAATTCATCAATTAATGAATCAAATGAATTCCATTAATTAAGTCAATAATTAATTAATCAAGGAAATATATTCAGTTAATCCACCCCTTAATTGATTGCATAAATTTAATTATTTAATTCAATAATTAATCAATCACATAAATCCCTTTAATTAATTCAACAATAAATTGATTACATCCATTGCACTAATTATTTTAACAACTAATTAATTGATTCAATCAATTTCCCAATCACAATAATATCCCTTAATTAATTTAATAATAAATTAATTAATACCCATAATCCAAATATCTTCAATTTAAAAATTCATTAATTAGTTAATCTAAAAAATTAATTTAATCAAGTTTGGGAACTTAATTTATGATCGTAAAAAAGAAATTCCACAATTACATACACTTAATCAAAAATTAATACTTTTGGATTTGAATAATTGACCACCTAACTCAAAATTTACGAATAAAGATCCCCAATAGAAAACCCCAATTTATATAAGATGTCCAAATAATAAATAGGGCAAGAGATCTATTTGAAAAACATAGGATCAAGATCAACCCACAAACTCACAACTATAAAAGGTTCCAAAACTATTTCAAATAAAGTATGAATGGAAGGGAAACAATGAAAATAGTTCTTACCGGACATGTAACACCAATACGCAGTTATCAATGATGAATAAAATGCTTCGTATCTACTAAGTGGTTCCCAATGGATAGTGATGGAAGGTTGAAAAGAGTAAAATAAACCAAAATGAAATTAAGAACACTTTGTAATATTTTTCTTGTAGAATTAGGTGACATTTAAGTCCATTACAATCATGTCATTATTTTTTATAGTTTACGCCAAAAAACATTTCTTCTTGGGTTATGTTATCCTAATTATACTATTACATGATGTGTCATATCAAAATACTTCATGTAACTTTTCTACATAATTTTTTTCCCAAAATGATTTTCCATAAATGATATAGCCACCTTCAGTGACCTCCAAACCAAAATCAAACACTTTAACAAAAACCTACATTAAAGGATAAAAAATCATAAGGGATGTAAAAATAAAGAGAAATAGATCTTACAATCCCCCCACCTAATTACAACCCATCCTTGAGCTATACTCACAATAATCTCTAAGACTCCGTGGTAAAAAGATCGGGCCACTATACCCACATATTTCCTTCTCTCTCCAATGTTTCCTTTTCAACACACCCATGTTTCGGCAATGCTAGAACTATCAACATGGCCTTTTCCCACAAAACGTTATCACCGAAATCAAACACACATATCATATGATCTTAAATGGATACATTAGTCTCAATGTCAACATCTCCCACATCGATCTCATGAGAAGGGTCAAGGTGATTCAACCAGAGTTGAGACACCTAGAAAATTCCATTCAAAACATTGTATCTCTATAGAAGAGATAATTATTATCCCATTGGCCTGATTCTCTAAATGATCTCAAAAGGCCTAATGAAGCTAGGTGTTAGCTTTCCATTCCTATGTATCATATGGTGACATTACAACAAGCTCGTACCTAAGTTGTAAGGGCTCTTGATTGGAATCTAAGAGACCTAGGTTCAATACCGGGTAAATGTGAATTTCCGGGTTGTTGTAGCAGTACTGTAGGGTACTGTAGCATCTAGAACTATTCACCATATTTGGGACTTTGGGCCACCAGTTTTGGCCTATCGGTATCAAGGGCCTTAGGGCCATCAAAGGCCTTCCGGACACAAGGCATTTGGGCCATTGAGACTATAGAGTAGCCCAATTCACACAGAGGAGGCCCTAGAAGAGGATCAAAGCAACAAGAATAACAGTCACGAGAAGCAGAACTAGCCGGATCGGAAGAATGAAAGGGTATGGAAACTGACATCGGGACCAGGCACCGTGCAACTTTATACAGGGCAATGCTAGCTGATTAGCAATGCAAGGTGGGGATCTAGGTGATCAATGATACAAAAGCTGGGGTTTGGTAATTCAAGTGGGTTAGGCCTATGAGTCGTGTATTGGGCATGGTATATCTCTGGGCCTTTGGGGAATGTATTGAATGTCATGTCAAGCCTTGTGCCTTGGGAATACAGGTCATGTATGGGTTCTCCTTCAACCCTTAAAAGGGGAACTATCCATTAACAAATAAAAAGAAGGCCTCCGGACCATTCATGCTATCCTATGGTGACACAATCTAGATGAAACCTGAAAGAATATATGATCACCTTATGTAAATTATATTTGTCATCGACGTCTATCTACATACAACTTTTGTCTAATTTATGTTATTTCTATATGATTTTGAATAAGTTGAACCTAATCTAAAGTGTCCTTCACAAGACACGGTCACAACTTCTTTGAATCCAGAACATATATCTAGAATAGATGTAATCTTAATGAAAAAACATAAACTGACTCATATGGTTCCATCTACATCATCACCTATTAACTATTGTTATTAGATAATTATAATAAATATATGGGCTACTCCCAAGAACCACCAATGTAAAAAAACATGGTCATAGAATATCCTCAAGAACATGTATAGTATCCTCTGATTGTCCATCATTTTGTGTGTCAAATTCCACTCAATAAAACCTGTGTACTAAGAATCCACTGTATGACCATCCTGAAGCATGATGAAATATTTGAGTCATGGTACAAAATAATAGTCGGTGGTACCCTTCGAAAACATACTATTTATCATATATACAAATCTCACTGCTTACCTACAGATAATGTCTCTGTTAGGAATTAAATTCTCTATCTCAGTCAAATGGTACACAATTAATCAAATAAAATCATTATTTCTAAGCATCCTTAGGAGACCTACCACAAAATACATAGTAAAATTATCCCAATTCCATTTCAAAATGGGAAATGGCTATAAAAGATAACCAAGTCAATGATGCTCAACCTTCACCTATGGACATGTGTATCATCATATCGCAAACCATGCTATCTCATTTTTTCATTTCGGGTCACCAAAAATTTCGTTATAGGTCACTTTAAATTTTTTTCACACCTAGATTAATCTCCCACTTTATGTCATGAAATTCAGGTATTAACTCTTCCCAGATACTTGTATGAACAACTACCCAATCCCCAACATAGATTATATCTTCATCACTTATGGTTTAATCTAAAGGTGACTCCCATCCTTCAAGACTTTCCTTCAAGGCTAAATAATATGAATCCTAATAGAATTTGTCTCTCCTCCACCTCCATAGTTTAGACTCCATTGAAAATGATATGAGATTCACCTTCTCCAAGCTCTCCTAAACAACAACATGCATGTCATTCGGAAAGGTCTTCATCTTCCACTCATCACTAGACTCATCGGGTTCATGATTATGAGTTTTCCAGCTTATTGCATAGGAAGAACTATTTATCATTCTAAAAATATTGGTTAGATACAAATCCAATGAGTCCATAGTCTTTACCCACATCCACCACCATATATTTAAGTATCACTGTGAAAATATATACTTCAATATCTTGTGATTTGTATACACTGTAAACTTTTTTCCTAATAGATAATGGTTCCAACACTTCAATTAATAATCATCTATAGCTAACTTGAGGTCATGCGTAGTGTAGTATCATTCATGCACTTCAATAACTGAGACACATATGCTACAACTCGATCTCCTTGAATCAACACAGCTTCTTGTCAAATCCCTGATGCACCATAAAACACCACGTACTCCTCACATGACTCAGTCAAGATCAATATTAGTGCCTATGTCAAACAATTATTCCTCTCATAGAAGAAATTATCACATGATTACATCTATTCAAACTTTATTACCTTCTTTTTCATGTATAATAGTGGTGATTAAAGTCAAGAAAAATCATTTATAAACCTTTGATAATATCCTTCTAACACATGAATTATATAGATTTAAAAAATATTCATAGGATCTCCCAAGATTCAACTCACTGACCTTTCTCTAGGTCCACTGACACACTTTCCTCTGTGATGATGTATCCCATGAAGTGAAACCTATTAATCGGAAAATGACACATATTTAGCATGGAATATAAAAAATTATAACTTAGTTCACTCGGGATTATGTTCATAAGTTGGGTACGATCGAAATGATTCTTAGTGTAAACAAATATTTCTTCCACCAACACAACCACAAAATGATCTAGGTACAGATGTAAGAATATGTTCAGCAAGTCTATATAAATTGTTGTTGTATTAATCAACCCAAATGGAATTATGAAAAACTCAGAAAGGAAACATCTTCATCAAAATGCATTCCATAGTATATCTGAAAGTCGAAATCTCAAATGACGATACCCAAATATCAATTCGATATTTGAGAATAAAAAATACCCTCCCAATTGGTAAAAATGATCTTTGATATATAGAAGATGATTCCATTTTTTCACTATCGTCTAATTCAAATTTTGGTAATCAAAACCCAAGTGTAAATTCCCATTATCCATCTTTCCAAAAAATTGTGAATAACCCTAAGTTGATGTACTCAGATAGATAAATCAATTTTCCTCTAACACCTATATACAAGGATTGAGTTTTTGAATATCTTTTAGTGACATTATGTATAGTGGAATTCAAACTGGATCATCCCCTAACATGAGCTCAATAGTAAACTCCACATCCCTATTATGTGGAAACCCTAATATGTATTTAGGAAACATATCATAAAACATGTACACTGTGGGTGAAACAATTCTTCTTTACACCTTTATTATCTTGAAAAAAATAGAAACCTAGGTAGTATACTCCCATATATTCTATTGAACATCCATATACGGCAATGCATGACCCTCCTTGATGTCCTATTGTCTTGTGTGAATGTAGTTGGAACATTCAGGAGACATAAATGTCACTCTATTCCAAAAAAATCTATATAGGCTCAGTATGATACTAAATAGTCCATTACCCAGATTTGACCAAGGTTTGGCATATCAAGAGTTTAAATATCTCATAGAAAAGAATACTCCTCAACCTTTAGAGAACACCCTTTGCACAAGTAGATGTTTGTCGACCATAATCCTTGAAGCTTATCTATTATCATCACCCCACTCAAAAACACTACCAATAGGATCAAAAAATTAAAAAATTGTGATGAAATTAAATAATGAGAGGAAACCGTATCAAATGAGAAACTGGATTGTGTAAAATTTACAATAATAGTACCTATAACTATTAATGGTCTAACCTCAGTATCCCCAAGTGTAGGTGGAATGTAAAGAAATTGTCATATATCTGTTCTATTTCATACTACTTGAGTACCATAAACTACACCACTCTTCTAGTATGGGTTATATTTCCCTGAATCTCCATGTTTTATACCTCTACTACCCATAATAGTATAACTCCAGCTTCCAGAAAAATATAGCGTAGAAGATACCCTTCCCCTACTATGGTTATATATATCTCCTCTATCAAAACCAATAAATGGGTGGTTACTAGAGAACCTATGTATATATCCCATCCTATTTTAGGCTCACCACTCCACGGGTGGTTGGGGTGAGAATGGACCAACCTACCATTCCATTGGAAAAAAAACTCAGGTAAGATCCTGAGTATCCAATTCTTCCTCCGTGCCACTCTTCCTGATACCCCTTAGCTAGAATTCATGTAGATATGCCTCCTACCCTCAAAAGTTGTACCTCATAATCATCCATTATAAACCATTTCTCCTACACTAGAAGCCTCATTCAGTTTCCCCTCAACTATGGGAGCCAGATACACCACATCACCAAAATTATTTAACCAAAATAGTTCATCTTCGGACATTATATGACAGGCAATCTCATCCTAAAAACACATTTCCATTTATATATAATTCTATTCTAGCTCTGATGAAACGAACTTTAATTCTGTAAATAAACTAGCATACTCCATCAAGACATTCTCTCATGAGTCAATTTTTAGAAGTTTTCTCCTCTCTCCTATCATTGTGTCTCTGGATAAAAGTTTCCCATGAAGTAATCTAAATATTTCATCCATGCCATCCATTATTACTAACTTTTCCAAGACTAAAAATCCAACCAACACTAATCTGATCCCTGTAACAAGTATGTAGCCAACACAACCATTTTCTCAGTAGGATTATCTAAATGTTCATGTATATTCTTGATGGGATCAAAATAATACTATTCCATGTCCACCCACTATCGTAAAAGTCTGAGGGTGTTGTAACTGAAACTACCTCAATAGGTAGGACATTATTTTCATAACCCACATTGAGGCTTTTTGCACAATCTAAATTAGGTAAGAAAATTTCATTTGACACTACATTCTGACTTCCTCACCCAACATTGTCGGTGCCTCAGGTTTCATTAGTGGTAGATCTTATCTGACCATATCTTATTATCATCCTCTAAAAAGGTTCCATTTTAGAGGAATATCTATACAATACCAGAAACATACATTTGGACACATAACACGATAGTTACATGTATATATAAAACAAAATAAGACATAACAAGTCATTCCCCCATTCACCCATCACACAGTCAGAACTGAGGAACTATCACTACCCTTAACAATCCTAAATGTAGGTCACAGTTAATAAATGATGAACTCATTGTTATTATTCATGAATCACATTAGAAACAAAAATTACCTTTCAATTTACCTCAAAATGCATCACTTCAAATTTCATGTTCATATTACGCCCCATTTTCGGTTGAATTTCACAAGCAAGGAAAATTAGTTAAAGTTCATCATCTAACTCAAACCACATATTTTGTGTGTCCCTAATATGATGAATGTCATCATATAATTCTTTATACCTAAAATAATGCATGCATACTCAACACTCATTCCATTATAAACCACACTTCTATCCTCATAACGTCTTATGAATAACAATCACATAACACAACTAGTGCATCAACCAAGGTGAAATAACATCAACTATAACAAAAATATCAACAACAGAACTAACACCATGTGT
Organism: Viscum album; assembly: GCA_963277665.1. Taxonomy (NCBI): domain Eukaryota; kingdom Viridiplantae; phylum Streptophyta; class Magnoliopsida; order Santalales; family Viscaceae; genus Viscum; species Viscum album. The sequence goes on from OY728155.1 coordinate 525,981,333, forward strand.
ACTTTGATTTCACCCTCATACGTTGGTTAGAAAATACCATTCAAGTATTCTTAAGAAATGATTGAATCATCCTATTACCCAATATAATTTTCTGAAATAGTAAGATAAATAAAAAATAAAAAAAATTGCCTCCATTTATACCACTTTGTAAAATCCCGACCCGGGTACCACAACCTGATGGCCTGAGGTGGTCATTCGCATGACCTCAATCACACCTACCCATATGCCAAATACTACAAACTAGCCAAAAGGTTCTAATGTCGATAGTGGGGATACTTTACCCTCTTTATCAAATTATCTTAATAATAAAAATAAATTATAAAAACCAACAGATATAACATAACCAAGAAAACACCATTACCAAAATATGAAAAAAAAACTAGAAATAAAATATCAAAACTAAATATTATACATGCCATGAAAAATTATGGTCAAAGAGTCAAAATTTAAACCCAAAAGTAATGACACTCTCAACATCCAACTATATTCTGAACCATGTCTTGTTCACTTATCCATGTTCCATCCCAAATTAACTATCTAACATAGGCCTTCACCCTTATCATGTACTAGAATAAATAATTCTATTTTGGTACCAATATATTTTTTTACAAGTATGTCGGTTATTATGGTCCTTACATTAAAGGTTTAGTCCCTTGTAAAACTTACGTTTACCTTAATCACCGTAATTAATTTTATCTTTTTTCACTAATTTTTTAGTTCAAAAACTATGTTGAATTTATTATACATTATAAATTATGATGATTAAAAATATGGAATCCATTTTTTCAAATTTAAATAAAATAATTCGTACAAATAAATTTAAATTTAATCCCCAATATTGGAAGGAAAAATATGTTTTTATTGTAAAAACTATTAAATGACAAAAATGTTTTATATACAATTTCAATGTAAAATTGATTCCAATGAGATAAATTGTTTTAAATAAACTAAAACTGATCTAATTATAATTTAAAAAAATCATAAAATAATATAAATATATAAATAAACAAGAGGAAAATGATTTTTTTAATTAAAATCAAGTATTTTTACAATTCATAAAAAATGAAACATCTAATGAAAAATAAAAAATAACACAAACAAAATTTTGAAATTTTTCTTTCAAAAATAATGTTTATTTTGACATATTAATTTATAAAAGTTTCAAAAAATATATTTAATATAGATTATCCATTAAATGGAGGCAACACTACCAATATAAAAAAATAGCTTTTTATGTGTAATATTGGGGTTTTTCTTATGTTCGTAAAAACAATTGCATGAATGTAAAAAATATTTTATTGAATATATAGTATATAAATTTCATTAAAATCATCCAATAATATAAATTATTTTAATTTATTAAGATAAAACACCTTTATGAGCATAAAAACATTTATTTTAAATTTAGCTGGATATTATATTCCATTTTAATTAATTTGTAACTAATGAATTAAATTTCTATTTGTGTAAAAAATAAATTGGAATATGTGTTCTAATAATATTAAAAACCACTAATTTAGTGATAGTGTTATATAAAATTTTATAAAATATTAATATTTTGATAATATATTTCCTCTCCGTAAAACACAGTCTTGTATGTAATATAAGCTATCAAAGAAACTCATTGTTGTGTGAGACACAAGATAAATCAGTATTGTGTGAATTGAGTGAGATATAATATATTAAATATATTATATTTTTTATGGACATTATTTTCCTTTCTACCGTTGGTGTTGTTTTCCATACAAGTTGTTGAATTAATGTTACTCTTTTAGAATTTTCACAGTATTAAAATTGTGTTTTATGAATTAATATTATCAATTATTTAACTCATTTTGAAGACAACGTTTACTGAAAATGAATAAATTATTTTATATATAGAGGTTCAAATTTTGAAAATAGTTCTCTTCATTTTTCTAGTATGAATATTTTCTATGGTAAATATTTCTAAACTCGGTAAGGTTAAAATGGGTAAAAAATGATTCAACAATGAAGTAAGGTCTCTATATCAACCCGAAATAAGAATTAATTTCATTATATTAGGGATATTTGACTATAGATATCCAAAATTTAAATATATGGCATTATGGTTCTATTTTCCTGTTAGAATTCCATTTATATTTTTTTAGTTAAAGAAAATTCCAAAATGCCACACTCTGGATGTTAATATATCTAAAATTGATAAATAAGTATAAAAATAGGATAATTTATATTATAAATCAGTATTTAAAATATTATATAATTTTATGGAATGGTAATTTATTTTTAATATGTAATAATTAAATAATTACATTAAATGCTCACATAATTCTGTCATAGTGCTTGTGTAAATAGTAGAAAAATTGTGTATGTAATTTTAATGGATCTAAATGAAATTATTATTGAGTGATTTATAGTTCCCCAATATTTTCATATATAATTTTAAAACATTATTGATTTCCTAAAGGATTATATTATAATTTTATTTCTATCTTGATGTCATTAAAGTCAAATTAAATGTATACTTCAAAATTAGACAATGATGATATCTTATGAATAGTTATATATTATTTAATCGTTTATAATTCCCAAAAATGATTAAATATGAAAAATGGGATGATAACTACAAGATAATTTAATAACATTATCATTTATGGGATAATTTTTAATTTATAAGATAAATTATATTCTTTTATGATTAAAAGAGACATTACCCTTGTTAAGGTTAAAAATAATTAAAAAAGTGGTTAAACCAAATGATATAGATTAAAATATCCTAAAAATTTTCAACAACCTAATTTTCTAGTTTTATTTATCCCCTAAACATATTAACTTAAAAATGATTTATTTTTGAAACATTTTTAATGGATGTTTCATTATAATATTTTTAAAATTTAAAAAATTAAAATTGTTCCAGTCAACTAAATTATAAAAGGGCACATCCTTATCTACCTTATTTTTGTCTCATGAGAACTATAACATGACGAAACTATCTAAAAATATCCCTAAACAAATTTATCCACATTTTTTAATTTCTAATGTTCCCAAAATACCAACTATATTGTCCATAGGAAGATATACAAAGGAGTATTCTCCAAGAGAATGTAATCATTTTTATAACTCTTTAAATTTTATGTCTTCTTCTAATTCCTCTATATATTTTGTATCTATACTAACTAACATATCTAGTCTTACAATACTACTAAACTATTTATTCATTCTGTGTGTGATCCATAAGATTTTGTGATAATATTATAAAATAACCATCAGTTATGGGATACTAGAGTTGTGGATATTGTAGTTAGTATTAAAGGATGTGTAGTAGAAAACATGGGAACTAGATTTTATAAATCTTAGATTAGGTAACATGACCCTATGACATAAATTGACGATAGGTTTACATATAAGATAACATCTTAATGTTTTGGTTAGCTTTAGATTGTGTGGGTTTTCTTATTATAAATTCACGTATGGATATTATAAGTAGACTTGGTTTTTTCATGAATTCATATACTATTAATAACATTTATAAGTTTTGGTTGAATATATCTAATCTGTTGTTCAGTTGGACATGATTGTTCCCTTACTGAACACATGGTTTCACTGTTATAAGAAATATTCATGGGTTAATTCGATTTTTCTTTGCGAACCATTGTGTATAATAAGATAATGGAACCTATGTATGGATAGGATATACCATAATGAGATGGGTTAAACATAAATTATATTTGGTTTCAAATTATAAGACAGACCAGAAAATCAAATTTGAATATAACCATTTTGATGTATCATGTAATGGATGTTGAAAATTATTAAGGATATTTTTTAAGACATTAATAGGAATAAAACCCTTTGTTATGAATATGTTTTATTAAAAGGTAATTTGAAGAATAATTCTTTTATATATTGTGGAATGTTTTTTAAAGTTACTAATAGCCTTAAGGACTAATATGATCATTAGTGTTAATGTAATTATAGTAAATTAAGATTAGTTTATTTTTTTGGAAACAAATAATTTTTATATAAAATCTTAGTTTCTAAATGTGATCAATTGATTAATGTTTTATTTGAATATTTTCACCATAATGATTTTGGAACATTATATTTTTTATAATAATATTGTTTTATAAAAAGTTCAACCCATCTGTAGGGTGAAAATATGTTACATCTGAGAAGTTCACACTGATTAAATCCACTACCAAAGGGTGACAAGGGATAAGTTACTACCACTAGCATATATTATTTTCTATTTAATATAATTTTTTTACATAGATGAATTTATTTATTAATATAATGTTTTCTAGAATCATATTATAAGATAAAATATTTTATAAATTTTTAGTCATTTATGCGATTAATGATAAAAGTGAAAATATTTTAATAGTTTGAGGTATATATAACAATTATGTTTAATATAAAATATAATTGGGTTGAATTCCACTAAAATATTGGAGATGTAACATGAAGGGTATGAGATAAAATATGAGGATCAAATCATCATTAATATTTATTTTTTTGAGGTTATTTGGGGGATAATGTTATTTATGTATGAAATGATTATTATTGAAGAATTTGTTCTATTGATAAATTTTTTAGAATATGTTGTCATTTCATTAAATTATGGATTATAAATTTTGAGTATTATCTGACCTTGTGATAACCATTTTTTCAATAATAATTAGTAGAATAACATGTTATTTTTTTGTATTATTTTTTCCATTAAAAGTTTATTTTTATTGTTTTACACATGAACAATACATATTGAATACTCATTGTTGGGAGAAATAGATGTGATTATAGTGGAAGTTGAATAAATCATGAAATTATTCTTATCATGAAAGTATATTTCCATATATTTATAGAACACATGGTAAATTAATTCCTCAACTATATGAAAAGATTATTGAAATAAAGATAGTATACTATGAATTTATTTTTTTATGAATCAATAGTATTTTTTAGCCCCACCTGATTTACAGATTTCTATCCATTAATATAATAATGACCATGTTCTATATAACTATCCATTATTATTTTTATGGTATTATTATCCTCCATATCTATATTTTAACTTCTAAATAATGTTTTCTTTGTCTATGAACCTAATTACATGCTATTTCAAGAAACCATTATCATTATAACAACACGTTTTTAAAATATGTATTGTTATCCCTTGGTATGGTGGGGGTTTTAAATATAACTTTTAAAATATTGAATAGTTTATTATGGAGATAAAGTTTTTAGGTTTAAATTTATTTATAGTTATGGATAATGAAACACTAAGAAACTTTGGTCAAATAATTAATATCCTGAGAGCTGGCTTAACATGCAACACCAATCTTTAAGACAATTATTATATACCAAACAAAAATAATATGTGACTGTTACAATATTTTCATTAAATTAAATGGTATTAATGTGAGTAAATTAGTTATGATATAAATTTATATTTTTCTTACTCAAAGCAGAATTATTGATTAATTAATATTAATTATGTACCCATATTTTATTATTATTATTTTTGGTTTTAAAAAACAATTTTATTTACATGTGATTTTATTATATGTTTTGGATAGAAACTATATTTAATTTATAATAATTTTATAAATTTTAATTTATAAAATGATCTTATTTTTTTAAATATATCTATGAATAGTAATTTAGGTTGAATGTTTTTGAATTTGTCTAAATTGATTGATTTTTCATCGGGTAGTATAAATACATATATTTAAAATAAAACCATTTATTTTAATTAGAAAAAAATTAAAAAAGTCCCTTTATATTTTCTGTTTATTTATGTATGATCTATTTTATTAAAAATAATCTTCTTGTTAAAGTTTTTAATATGTTATATTCATGATTCTGATAGAAGATGTTTTTTATACTTAAAAATACAAATTTTTTAATAACTATTTACCCATTAATTGTATGAATTTAAATTAAAATTTATTTTATGTGCATATATATATATATATATATGTAATTCTGAAAGTGATATAAAATATTTGGAATTAGGAGGCTCATATATTGTAAATATGACACATTAAATTTTAGCTATTATGAATAGTAACTTTTGTAAATATTTTTTCACCATTATAATGGTAAAATTGGTAAAACAAGAATATACCATGTAATAAGGTATCAAAATTTACAAAAATATGGAATTAAATTTATCTTAAGGGATATATTTGACCATATCCCTCGTAATTTAAAATATAGATAATATTGGTTCTATTTTCCTTTTAGAATGACACTGTATGAAGTAAAAAAATCATAAATGCCACTATGATTACTTTAATAACTCTAAAAAGTTTATATGAAGATAAAAGATAGTAATATTACTTTTATAATGTGTATTTGAGATATGTGATATCTATTTTTTTTGAAATTTATTTTTATTTTTTAATGATAATATAATTACACAAAATGCTTAGGGAAAAATGACAGAGTGCTTATGAAAGCTATAGAAAAATCATGTATATAATTTGAAAAGATATATATGTAAAATTTTATATGTGATTTATAGTTACCCATTAATTTTATATTATATCACAATATAATAGGGTTTTTAATGGATTATTTGTGAATTCTATTTCCGTATTGATTTCATTATTGTCCAATTAAATAAATATTCACATAGATGAAAATTATAATATTTTATAAAAAATTATATTTTATTCGTATTATTTAAAAATGATAAAAATCATGAAATAGGTCATATAGGATTATAAATGGTAGAAAATACCATCACATTAAAATTAATGATCCAATTATTACCTTATATGTAATATAATAATGCTTTAATATTGAAAAATTCAATACCATAATTAAGGATTTAAGTGGTTCACTAAGGGGTTCAAATTAAAACTAAGGACTAAAATTTACTAAAAACATTATAAACATAATTTTTTTGTTTATGTAGATTTTACGATTATTCAATTCTAACATGTCTTATTTGGGATTCATGTTTTTAAAAATGTGACCAAATAAAATTATAATACTATGAAAAAAAATACTTGTATGAAACTCATTGAAATTATGAAATAAAACCACCTCCCCTCACATGTTAAAATGTAATTTGAAATATATAAAAAAAATATTACAATAATATCTCCCTAAAAAACTTACTTTCATTATTAAGGTAATATTCTTACATATATATTAAATGTAGGGTCCTTTAGATATTATCTAAAGGAGGTTTCTCTGTGAGAATGATATCATTATTACAACTCTTTAAAATTTATTTCCTTATATACTTCTTATATGTTCGTTTTAACCATAAAAAAATTATTTTAGTATAAAAAATATGCTAATATTTGATTATATATATGGTAAATCTATTTTTTTATTTTGCTTCCATCCTATGAAATTATGGAAACATTGCTTGTGTCTATGTACCTCTCTCCATATCCTCATAGTTCTGTAGTTCGTTTTTAATCATTACTTTTCATGGATGGTTTTTGAAATATAACTAATATATATATATGATATCTAGGAAATTATTATTATTCTATGATTACTATATATTTTATAATTTATTTTCCTTCTAATCCATTGGAAGATAATAACTTCGCTCGCACGTTAGTTTGGACTGCCACCCCCACAATGAGATGTTATTTATTTCTAATTACTATTTCAATTAGATGGTAATAAGGATATATATAATGAATATTTTTTTTATGATATAATTTGTATTATACTAATATACTTTATCATTTAACTCTTACCCTTGAACTCATTTAAAATAATATAATGTCTATCATGCATAGTTATTGAGTAGATTTCCCATGAAATGGTGTGATTCATTTATCATGTCCTTTATTCAATGATGATTCCAAATATGTATATAATTAATATATATGATATTTACAATGCTATTAAAATCATATAAAATATATAATAATAGAAAAAATGCAAGTACCAAAACATTTGAATCAAAATTTATATAAAATAAATAGTAAACACCAAGAAAATACGATTTTTATATATGAATAATTAATAAATAGTTATTAAAATTATATTAGTGAATCAAAAAAGATATTATATGTTTTTATATGTTTTTTTATAGATGTATAATAAATAAAAATTTATAACATAGGAATCTAAAAACACTTTCAAAACATATCGGACATGAGGTAAGTTTTTATTTTACAATCTCATCATTATTTAGGTTTGTTTATGTTTAATTATACACTAAGAGAATTCTATCATCCCTATATCATAAAACCAAAATGTAACGCCCCGACCCTAGTTACCCGGAGTCGGTGTGTTATTGCGTAACATTGGCATGATCACAACAGATCATGTCTCGAAAGATCGATTAGTTTTTTAGCCTTGTAAACACTAGATACATTCATAAGTCTTACATTACATCATAAAGTAAAACAAAAATAAATAAACATCCTCTCTTCGTATCCCCTCATACTATCCCTGCAAGTCATTCATAATATACTTCATCTCATCATGGAAAAATTAAAACATTTAAAGGGGTGAGCTCAGATTCTCAGTAAGGATAACAATATAGTGGAAGCTTTCATAAATAAAAATTAACATTTAAGGCAATGTATAATTAAAACAAAAGCCTTTTAAACTTCATCTTTAGCATAACATGGAAAAAGTAAAATCAAATAATGAAATTTACATATTCACATGGATATTCTACTAGTCGAATAATCACATGCAATATCAATAACCACTTTCATAATGATGGAATGCATAATGCCACACTATCATAACCATGTAGCCATGGCCTCGTGCCAAGACCACAAATAATATTTTTTCAAGGCCTCGTGCCAAGACACTAGTTCGTCTCATGAGACATACCGATGCATCGAGGAGCTATAGAAGGCTCCACCCGTCACTTATTATGTCTAATGCATTCCTCATATGAATAGGTTTAAACATATCATAAACCATGACATAATCGTATCACATAACACGTGCATAAAAGAAACATAACATTTCCACATTTCAATAAAAAGATATCAATACAACACATTTTTATAATAAAAACACTTTCAAAACCATTTTTAATACCAAAATTAAATAAAATTAAAACTTTGTATTTATTTTTCATATAAAAAAAGTTATGTCTTGTAGGGGAAGCCGAAACTCAAATAATGGTCACGGCGGCGGAGAATTCATTGTCGCCGCATACGTATGACAAGAAAAACATTCCTTTTTGTCTTTTTTTATAACGATTCATATAAAAATATTCCTTTTGGATAAACGTAAAAGTCAATGGGGTTTATACACAGTATAAAATAAATTTCTGTATAAAACAAAATATGCCTCAATGAGTGGAGATTGAGACGAAGTCCCTTAAAAAGATAATTTTTAAACAAAATATATCTATTATGTGTATTAACTATAATTACACATAAATAAAGTACAAATACGAGATATGACATAATAATATCCTGACATAATTTCAAAGTAGGAGATTAACCCAATGAATAGAAATTGGGTTAAGAAGTTCCTTTACCTCATGTCCGATTTGACACGACCGCTCTTTAACCTCCTGAATAATAAACTAGTGTTAATATCTACCTGATTAATAACATTTTTCAAGTTCATTATTCCTTTTATATCACTTATTACCATGTTATGAACATTATGTAATTATTTAAGTTAATAACAGTCATTTTTTCGATCTTTGGTACTTGAGTCAAAAATAAACTTCTAATAATTACAAGTTGTTCATGTGGTGAAAATTCCGTTATATCCAGAATTATATTCATGATTTAGATATCATATATATCATATATATCCAGTATATACATGCATTTATAATATTACATAACATTTAGAGGTAAGAAATGAAATGCATCGTTCATGGAGACGGTAAGTCGTACGTACGCATGAACGCTACTTTCATTTCTATTTAATATTTAATGGAAAGAAATTATAATTATATAAAGTTATAATATAATTCCAGTATAATATAATGTATAATACCATTTACTCCGTCCTTTATACATCCCACATATGGCATTAACGATTCAAATCACTTTGATGGGGCGGTAGTCCGTACTTCCTAAAATGAAATTATCACGTTTACCAATGATGGAAATAATTCATTATTCCATAAATGAGAAATAAATAAGCATAAAGAAAACATAAAAATAATATATATATATATATAATATATGAAAATAGTGTCATCAAAATGGCCACCATTAGAGGTGTTAAAAGAATAATGAACAATCATCGTTTCGTGAGGAAGTATTTCACCACCCACAGAAACAGTATGTTCTTTAACCATTAGACTAATGTGTGTGTAATTGTAAATCAAATAAGTATCATAAACACATCCTAGTATATTTAGTATACTAGTGTTGTTATAAAAGAAATGAATAAAAATAGTTTTGGGGGTCGGAGAAGAAAAATAAAACATAAGAACACAAGAGAAAACACTGCCTATAAAATCGGGTAACTCTTTTTGATTTGATCCAAAGGCTTCCTTGGGAAGACTTAAGCCAAAATTGAGGCTTATAGGAGTAATGGAGAGAAGTTTATATGGTATTTGGGAAGAGTTTGGATGAGCCAAAAGGCTTTGAAGGTGTGAATAAGGTGGTAGTGGTGGGGGCCTTTTATAAGAGGAGAGGAGGGGCACTCTTGGAAAGTAATGAAATGTTACTTTATTATATAATGAGTTTCGGATTTTAAAAGTCCCAAACTTATATTTTTAGAGGATAAGGTGATAAGGGTTCTAAATATACTCATCCAATAGTCTTTGGACATGTTTTATTCTTAGATTTTACATTATCCTTCCATTTTATTAAAACTGTTAATTAATGAGGTAATCGTTGCATCATCATGGTGTCATAAATAATTTTATTTATTTAATGTCTAAAAATTATAAAAAAATTATCATGATTTATGAAATATTTTTATCTTTCTAATGAATATTTATAGTCAAAAATATCACTTTTATAACCCCATTTAAAAATTGTTTTAGTAAAAGAACTCATGTTTGTGACATTTTTATTTTAACATTAAATACAATGTTTTTAATGTCATTTTCCTACCAAAGTGGCTCCATGGTGTCCCCAAGTTGACCCATGGATTTTCGTGGTCGTCCATGACTCATCCAATAGAGTTAGGACAAGTTTAAAAGTATTTTCATATTTTTATAATATCATTTTTACCTTAAATTTCACAAATTACCTTTAATCGGGATTAATTAAACTTAAAAGTTACTATTCACCAAAAATAATTTTAATCCCATTGACCCACATTTTACTTCCTAATGACAACCATGTATGTCGGATTTTTGAAAATCAAATCACAGAAGCGATAATGTTTCATTTAAATGAAAAATCAGTTTTTTAACTACCACTTAGTGGTTTCACTATTCATCAAAAATTGATGTTTTTCAGAACAATGCCAAACATTCACCCTAAGCTATAATTGATATTCTGAAATAAAAAATGATTTTTATTTTAAAAAATTCCAAACATATAAGTTGCATTAATTAATTTTATAATTAATTCCTACTGTCACAACAAATAGCGTGTTTTTTAGAAATAATATATATCAAAAGATTGACAATTGTTTATGTGTAATTTCAAAGTAAAATTAATTTTAATGAACACCAATGGATAAAATGGTAATAATATATTCTAATTATACTTTAAAACCACTCAATAGTATAATTTATCACTATAAATTATTTTTATTAAAAAAGTTGTTTTTAAGTATTTTTCACTATTCATAAAAAATTGGAAGTTCTCAGAAAATTACAAAAAATTCAACTTAGGATAATTTTGATAATCAGAATACAATAACGAAGTCCATTTGGAAAGATAAAATTTATAAAATTTCAAAAATTAGGTAATACTATTTATAACGGCTACTCTGATTGGTTGTGGTGTGTGTTAGAACTCGAACTTGCGTACAATGCAAGCTATTGCATTATTGAAAGAGAAGCATATCATGGAAGCTCGGGGTGTTACATTCTCCCCTCCTTCAATAAATTGCGTCCTCACAATTTGAAATTTTTCTTTGAAAATAAAGGGTTGAAAATAGAAAATACCTTTTTGGAAAACCCACATCAGAAATAAGGTTAATAAAATTTATCCTTAATAAGAGGGAAAGGGAAATGAAAAAGTCACCTCCAAATTATGATCTCGATAAAGAGAACATTGGTGGAAATTAGAGACATATAATTGGAGGAAAAACGTAAATATTTGTAGGGAGTGATTGAGGTCATCAATCACAAAAAAGTGTAAAATTGAGGGCCTCTAAGCCTTCAATCTATGTTGATTTAAAATATTATCAGTTCAACGAGACAAAAGGTATTAGGATAACACATTTTTTGTTTTAATATCACGTTAAAGTTTAAGAATTAATTTATTCATAGAATAATAGATAGGTATATATATATTTATGGTTGAAAAGTAGAGTTTCAACCTTCAAATAATTTCTACCACAAACTCATCTTTCACTCAAAAAGATAATATAACTCAAAAATATTATATTTATCCTAGTCGTACAAGGTTCAAAATATTAACACATACCATTTAGATTAGGAAAACTATTTTTTAATAACCAGGGACTTCCTATAGGATAGTGGTAGGTAATAAAGGCATGCCGCACTATGGTTGTGGGTTCGATTCCTGCAGCTTTGTCCGATGTGACGGGTTGTCCCCCAACCTGCAGGTTGTCCTTTTACTAAAACTATAGTATTATAATATTAAAAAATAATCTTCAGAAATTATTTAACCTTAAATAATACTATCCAAAGTTATACTTAATCCATTCCAACCTTTATAGTTATCCAAAATACTTCTGTCCAAACTCATAGTCCAAATTTTAGAAGGAATGTAAACATAATGAAGATCCCTTTTTCCGTGTAATAACATGTGAACACCATCATCATGTATTCTTTTAAAACACTTCAGCATCCTAAATTAACATAAATCCATTTTGATTACATTCCTGATCCCTTATTCCTTATAGATTACTAGATATACTCCTTCTATCCAAAAATGTATGTAAATCATTAATCAGTTTCAAGGAAGTCAAGAATATCCAATATCATTTATCCAAATCAATCTTGTATTATTCCAAAATCACTATCTCGATATCAGAACCATATTATGGTTTTATATTTCTCTCGACCATATATTTTCTAAAAATTTAACCTTCTACTGAGTCACTTTTCTTGGTTCCACATAATCTCAAGTTCTTGATGAAATAGTACTTCAGTACAATCCTTGTATACTTCATAAATATTATAACTAGTACATCATTGATACAACACTCAAATGTCATAATTATTTAATAACAACATAAGAACTCTAATCATTCCTCTGCATCTGTGGTATTATCATAACTTGGTTATTATCCAATAACATCATTTAGGGTATACTCTGATGATTTGGACATTGGTTTGCGTAGTGTCCCCACTCCTTGCAGATAAAGTATTATACATTTGAAACCTTTTTCTTACCCTCGCAGTCATGCACTTGGTGTCCTTTTTCTCCACACTTATAACAAACTCCCATTCCCTTCAGGCAAGTTCCAAGGTATTTCTTCCCACAGTTATCACATATTGGAAAATTCTTCTTTCCCCTCGTCCCTTTATCCATCATTCTCTCTTCCATCCTTTTCAACTCTTGCTTCTCTTCAAAGCCAAAGGACTCAGAGAATTGTTTACTTATCTTATTAACACATGATACTATTTATTCATATGTTGAGAACAGATGGGAGACTATTTCCATTCTAAATATTGGCTTAATGCCATGAAAGATACGATCCTTCTTACTCTTTGGATCATACATATTGCTGGAGTTCACATTCCTTATATTGGGCTCCATTTCTATACAATGGCATAAACTAGGTTAGTTTATGAATTTCAATGAATAATTCCAAACTTGAAAAATACTTAATTTAAATTGAATGGTTTATGGATATAATCCATAATCATAAGAATGTTTTCGTTGAGGAAATATATACTCATAAACCCTACATAATTGTTTGTAATGAAAATGAGAATTATCCTAAGAAAATCCCCCGGGAGTGTCGTAACCAAGAGTGCAGCAAGGCCCGTTGTCGTGAACCAGTTCCCGTTAGAGTCTAGATCAAAGAGGTGTTTTCAGGTTTTACCTCTAGGTACATCTATGCCAGAGCTCCCTCTACCTGCTCGTATCCAGACAGGGATGTATTGCTCAGAAACTCACAAAAATCTCTATAATACCAAAATTCTAGGAAGTTCTTCTATACTAATCCTAAAGTCTATCTTAGGACTATGTGCTCTAATCAGAGTTTATCTAAATTTAGCTTCCAAGGTTAGTACTAAACTGCCTCTGATACCAATTGTAACGCCCCGACCCCAGTTACCCGGAGTTGGTGCATTATTGCGTAACATTGGCATGATCACAACAGATCATGTCTCGAAAGACCGATTAGTTTAGTAGTCTTAGAAACACTAGATACATTCATAAGTCTTACATTACATCATAAAGTAAAACAAAACTAAAAAAACATCATGTCTTCATATCCCCTCATACTATCCCTACAGGTCATTCATAATATAATTCATCACATCCTGGATAAATTAAAACATTGAAAGGGGTGAGCTCAGATGATCAGTAAGGATAACAATATGGCAGAAGCTTTCATAAATAAACATTGTCATTTAATGAAATGTATAACTAAAAAAATCCTTTTAAACTTGAACTTTTGCATAATATGGAAAAAGTACAATCAAATAATGTCATTTACTTATTCACATGGATATTCTACTAGTCGAATAATCACATGCAATATCAATAACCACTTTCATAATGATGTAATTCATAATGCCAGACTATAATAAGCACGTAGCCAAGGCCCCATGCCAAGACCACAAATAAGATTTTGTCAAGGCCTCGAGCCAAGACACTAGTTTTTCTCATGAGACCTACCGATGCATCGAGGATCTATAGTGGGCTCCACCTGTCACTTATTAAGTCCAATTCATTCCTCATATTAATAGGTTTAAACATATCATAAACCATAACATAATCGTATCACATAAAACATGCATAAATGAAACATAACATATCCACATTTCAATCACAAGATATCAATACAACACATTGTTATAATAAAAACACTTTCAAAACCATTTTCAATACCAAAATAAAAGAAAATTAAAACTTTGTATTTATTTTTCATTTAAAAAAAAGTTATGGCTTGTAGGGGAAGCCGAAACTCAAATAATGGTCACGGCGACGGAGAAGTAATTGTCGTCGCATACGTATGAGAAGAAAAACATTTCTTTTTATCATTTTGTAAAACGCTTCGTATAAAAAGATTCATTTTGGATAACCGTAAAAGTCAAAGGGGTTTATACACCGTATAAAAGAAATTTGTGAATAAAACAAAATATGCCTCAATGAATGGAGATTGAGACGAAGTCCCTTAAAAAGATAATTTTTAAACAAAATATATATATTATGTGTATTAACTATAAGTACACATAAATAAAGTACAAATATGAGATAGGACATAATAATATCATGGCATAATTTGAAAGTAGGAGATTAACCCAAAGAATAGAAATTGGGTTATGAAGTTCCCTTACCTCGTGTCTGACATTACTCGACCGCTCTTTAACCTCCTGAATAATAAACTAGAGTTAATATCTACCTGCTTAAGAACCTTTTTCAAGTTTATTATTCCTTTTATATCACTTATTACCATGTTATGAACATTATGTAATTATTTAAGATAATAACGGTCATTTTGTCGATCTTTGGTGCTTGAGTCAAAAATAAACTTCTAATAATTACAAGTTGTTCATGTGGTGAAATATCCATTATATCCAGAATTATATTCATGATGTATATATCATATATATCATATACATCCAGTATATACATGCATTTATAATATTACATAACATTTAGAGGTAAGAAATGAAATGCACCGTTCAAGGAGACGGTAAGCCGTACGTACGCATGAACGCTAATTTCATTTTTATTTCATATTTAATGGAATGAAATTATAATTATATAAAATTATAATATAATTCCATTATAATATAATTTATAATACCATTTACTCCATCCTTTATAAATCCCACATATGGAATTAACGATTCAAATCACTTTGAGGGGCGGTAGTCCGCACTTCCTAAAATGAAATTATCACGTTTACCCATAATGGAAATCATAATGTACGCCATAAATGAGAAATAAAGAAGCATAAGGAATACATAAACATAATATATATATATCATATATGAAAATAGTGTCATCAAAATAGCCACCATTAGAGGTGTTAAAAGAATATTGAACAATCATCGTTTCGTGAGGCAGTATTTCGCCACCCACAGAAACAGTATGTTCTTTAACCATTAGACGAAGGTGTATGTAAGTGTAAATCAAATAATTATCATAACAACATCCTAGTATATTGATTATACTGGTGTTGTTACAAAACAAATTAATAAAAAGAGTTTAGGGGTTGGAGAAGCAAAATAAAACATAAGAACACGAGAGAAAACACTACCTTTAAAATCGGGTAACTCATTTTGATTTGATCCAAAGGCTTCCTTGGGAAGACTTCTTCCCAAATTGAGGCTTCTAGGAGTAATAGAGGGATGTTTAGAGAGTATTTTGGCAGAGTTTGTCTGAGCCAAAAGGCTTTTAAGCTGTGAATAGGGTGGTAGTGGTGGGTGCCTTTTATAAGAGGAGAGGAGAGGCACTCTTGGAATGTAATGAAATGTTACTTTATTATATAAAGAGTTTAAGATTTTAAAGGTCCCACACTTATATAATTTAAGGCTACGGTGATAAGGGTTCGAAATATACTCATCCAATAGGCTTTGGACAAGTTTAATTCTTATATTTTACATTATCCGTCCATTTTATTAAAATCGTTAATTAATGAGGTAATCATTGCATCATCATGGTGTCATAAATAATTTAATTTATTTAATGTCTAAAAATTATAAAAAAATTATCATGATGTAGGAAATCTTGTTAGATTTCTAATGAATATTAATAGTCAAAACTAATACTTGTATAACCCCATATAATAATTGTTTTAGTAAAATAACTCATGTTTGTGACATTTTTATTTTAACATTAAATAAAAAGTTTTAATGTCATTTTCCTACCAAAGTGGATCCATGGGGTCCCCAAGTTGACCCATGGATTTTCTTGTTCGGCCATGACTCATCAAATAGAGTTAGTACTAGTTTAAAGGTATTTTCATATTTTTATAATATCATTTTTACCTTAAATTTCACTAATTACCTTTAATCGCGATTAATTAAACTTAAAAGTTACTATTCACCAAAAATTATTTTAATCCCATTGAACCAAATTTTACTTCCTAATGGAAAAAATGTATGTTTGATTTTTGAAAATAAAATCACAAAAGTGGTAATGTTTCATCTAAACGAAAAATCAGTTTTTTAACTACCACATAGTGGTTTCACTATTCATCAAAAATTGAAGTTTTTCAGAACAATGCCAAAATTTCACCCTAAGCTATAATTGATATTCCGAATTCAAAAATGATGTCTATTTTAAAAAATTCCAAACATATAAGTTTTATTAATTAATTTTATAATTAATTCCCGATGTCACAACAAATAGAGTGTTTTTAAGAAACAATATATATCAAAAGATTGACAATTTTTATGTCTAATTTCTAAGTGAAATAAATTCTAATGAACACCATTGGATAAAATGGTAAAAATATATTCTAATTATACTTTAAAACCACTAAATAGTATAATTTATCACTATAAATTATTTTTATTAAAAAAGTTGTTTTTATGTATTTTTCACTATTAATAAAAATTTGGAAGTTCTCAGAAAATTACAAAAAATTCAACTTAGGATAATTTTGATATTCCGAATACAAAAAATATGTCCATTTGGAAAGAAAAAAATTATAAAATTTCAAAATTTAGGTATTACTATTCATAACGGCTACATTGATTGGTTGTGGTGTGTGTTAGAACTTGAACTTGCGTACAATGCAAGCTATTGAATTATTGAAAGAGAAGCGTATCGTGGAAGCTCGGGGTGTTACACAAAATATATTAATCACATTGATTTATTTCAAAAAATAATAATATTTATATCAATCATTCACTTTTATGTACTCAAGAGACTTAAAGAATGTTTTCAAATAAAATTGAATGTGTTTTCAATTTGGTCGATATTCTTTTTCATAGATGGTTATATCTTAATTAAAATGGTTTCAAGATTTTTAAATATTATAATATTATTTTTAATGTAATTTTAAACCACGATTAAATTTATATAAAATAATTTCCAAGGAATATTCATTTGGTTTTTAAAACAATGTACTTTTTTATTTATACAGAATATATAAAAGGAATCATTATTTTAAGGTATAAGGATAAGATGAAATTTACTAGCATCATGAAAAATAATGATTTTAAAATTATTTAAAAATTTCAATGTTCCATTTCAATGAAAATAATTTCCATCTTATTTTCTAAATTTTATTACATTAATATTATTTATTTATAAAAGAAAAACTTTTTTACTCGACAAATATTACAGTGACCCTTTTCAAATTTTTTCATTTATGTTATCATTATTTGGGGAATATTTAAAATTACTTCATATGTAATATTTTAATAAAATATACCATATTACTTTGGATGGATTATTATTATGTTGTATTTATTTATTGGGGAATATAGTAATATTAAATATACTAGTTTCAAAATATGAATGATTTTATTGTTTATTTTTTACCACATTCATATAATAAATTATAATGACTTAGTGGGTGATAGGTTGCGTCTATTGTATCCCCTCTATATTTATTTAGGTCTCAAGAGAAAATATAATTTTGATTTTTGGAATATGCCTTACATATTTTTGTACATTGTCTTGATAGAAGGACTTGAATATAAGATTATGATCTTTTCCGCTATGAATTCTATCATTGATAACTTGTAATTATTACCCATGTGAATATTTAAGTTATTATTTTATTCAGGGATTTAGTACAATTTATGGTATTAATTATATGGAATATTATATTATTGTTGATCTCATACATATTATTAATAAAAGGACCCGACCTTAAATATTAAATAATCTTGAGTTAAGTCAAGAATTCACATTGAGGATCTTATTAGGTTTATAGTTTTAGGTAATTAAGCCATAACTATTACATTACATTACAAAAATTTCAAAGTAAACACTTCTACCCAGTTTCTATTTTTTCATAAAATAAAAAATCATTACAAAAAAGAAACATGTCCAGTTCCATGTTTTAGACATCAATACTTTCCCATGACCCTATCCTTGACCCTATTTATCTTTATGTACTGTGAAAAAAATTTCAAAACTTGGTATGAGCATAAAAATCATAGTAAGGGTTATAAAATAAAGAAATAAAATATCAGTCCATCAATACATAAAAAACATAAGCTCTTTAACATACATAATGAAATCATAAGATTTATGAATAACACACAAAAATAATAATGTTAACTTTTGGCATACATAACATAATTACATTGTATCCTTCAGAACTACACAGGGAGTTATTTTTGGAATACCTATAATAGTATATTCAATAAATCTCTTAGGATAAACATTAATATTTACCTCTGTCATGTTACCCAATGCATTGGAGAGATATCTTGGGCTCACCCACCCTAGGTTAATCACACAACCACCCATATACATAAACATTTCCCAGGAATGTTAACATATTCATAGCACATAAAATAACATAAAGGAAATATATCATTTCCACTATTCAATCATAGTATATCATTTCGGGATTTTGAAATATTCAATCCATTTCCAAAACCATTTTAAAAATTTAATAAAAATATTTTTGAATCAAAGTGACTTATACCACTTTGGACATTTTTTAATAATTAAAATTTTAAAACAGGAATGTCCATATAAATAAATCCTTAAAATAATTTTTTAAAACATAGACATTAATTAGAAATAATTTTAATATTAAATCATTAAAACCTTTAAATTATTGTTTTAGTTAAAGATCCCCTTACCACTTGAGAAAATACTTGAATAAAAATAGTTAAAGAATAAAATTAAAAAAAAACATATAATATCATGAGAATATATAGATTCATGGTATAACATGTCAAATAGAAGTATATACACATTATAGGATAATAAAGGTGCACAATATCTAGATATTACATAAATGAAAGGATATTGAGACATAGTCCCTTACGGAAATTTGGCAGCCTAACAGCGCCCCTTTAAAATTAAAATAAAGTATTGATGTGACCAGAAATGGTATCTCATCATTTAGATATAAAATTTACAGAAATAAGTATGTATGATAACATCTCCCAACATATGATAATAAAAATTAAAAGACATAACATAACAGAATTCTGTGACTAAAAGAGGAGGGTGAAAGGTTCCCATACAAAGAACATATCACTACATTAAGGATAAATCAATGAAAGAAATATTTGTGAAAACATAAATACACCAAATAAAAGTGGATATTAAGTGTAAAAAAATTATAGTTCAGTCACACATATTCATAGAATTACATAATTAATAAGTATAAGTTTAACCCAAAGAAAGGAAATTTTGTTGAGAAACCCCTTACCTCATGTCCGACTTGACTTGTTTGTTCCTTGTTCTTCTTGAATAATAAACATAAGTTAATTTATACTTTCGTAATAACATTTTTTGGTTTTTTATTCATTATATATAACTTATTAAATTCATATAACAATTTATAATTATTTTAGTTCATATCCGGAATTTTGTCGATGTTCAGAACATGAGTAAACAAATGAATTTGTTACAATTACAAATTTTCCATTTGGTCAAAAGTAAATTATCTATAGAATTATATTAATGATTTAGAAATCATATATATCATATATATCTAGTATATAAGTATTTAGAATAGTCTATAACATTTGGACATAATAAACGAAATGCACCATTCATGGAGATGATAAGTCTTACGTACGCATGAATCCTACCTTAATTTCTTTTTCATTTTTAATTGAATGAAAAATAAATAATACATCAGTATATTATAATTCCATTATAATATACATGTTATATATTTTACATATTTTCATAAATTCTATCCTTTATACTTTCCATGTATATCATGAATAAGTCATATCACATTGAGGGTGCAGTAGTCCGCACTTCCTCAAATAAAATTATCATATTTACTCGTTATAGAAAGAAAAAAGGTATGATGTAAATGAAAAAAATACATAATAATAGAGATAAAATAAATAGAATATATAATTAAGGTTCCATCAAAATATCCACCATAATAGGTTGTAGGAGAAGATTGATCAATCATCGTTTCGTGAGGCAGAAGTTCGTCGTCCAGAGAAACAGCATGTTCTAAGTCCATTAGATGGACGTGTGTGTATGTGTAGTTCGAATCCATCTCATAAAAACAACCTAGTATATTTAGAATACTATATTGGTTCAGTTAACAAATAATAATAAGGTCACAGGGATTGGAGAAGGAAAATAAAAGCAACGAACTTGAGAGAAGACGTTACATTTAAATCTTGTAACTCCCTTTTGGTTTGAACCAAAAGGTTTTCTTGAATTTCTTTCTAGCATGGTGAACTATTCTAGGAGAAATAGAGAGATTTTTTGAGATTATTAGGGTATAGTTTTAACGATCCGAAAGTCTTTAGAGGTGTCAGTAATGGGTTAGATGTGGTGGCCTTTTATAAGAGGGAGGAGGGGCTCTTTATGAAAGATTGAAAGTATTATTTTTTTATAAAATTATTTTCAGTTTAAAAAAGCCCAAATATTATTTAATTCTATGATAAGTTAAATAAATTTATAAATAAAATAATCCAATAATAATTGGATAGGTTTTGGAAATTTTACAATACTTATCATTTTAATTTAACCCTTTCGTAACTTAGTTAACTTTTACGATGTCCTCTTATATATTTATACTATATAATTAATATATTTATGATAAAATGGAAAGAGACCAAAAATTGATATTTTATGACACTTTTAACATTATTTATGTCATTTGGAAAAATATCATATTTTTAGTATTATGTTATCATTTAATAGAATCTCAATTGTTTTCAAAACTCATTTATGTCAATTTATAAATAATTCATATCAAGACATTTAAAAAATATATAGAAATTTTGTTCTTTCAAAAAAAACTTCATTAATTCAAATATAATAATTCATTATTATCCCTATAATTATTATATAGAATAAAAAGTAAAAAGAAAATTTATTTTAATAATTATAATATAATTTATTAGAATCCATTATTAATGAAGTAATTACTCCATCACTATTCTGTCATGATTAAATTTTTTTATTTAATTTCAAAAAATTATAAATAAAATACCATGATGTTGGAAATATTTTTATCTATAAAATTAATATTTATATTTGAATATATCACTTATATTACCCCATATAAATATTATTTTACTAAAATATATATATTTATGTCATTTTGGCTTTACTTTAAATTAATTAATATAAAGTGTCATTATCACTCCCACGTGGCTCCATGGGGTCCCAAAATCTACCCATGGATTCCCTAGGGTATAAATATCTCATAAAATATGGTTAGGACAAGTGTAATGGTAATTTAATATTATTATAATATTATTTTATTACCCTTATTTACCATATTAACCCTTTAACAAGGATAAATAAAATATTTAGGGAAGTAAATATTAATAATGCATAAAAATATAATTTACCTATTTACACAATTTAAAATTTCCTATTCCAAAAAAGGGATCATTTTTTTCCAAATTCTAAACACATAATTTTTGGAAATTAATTTAAAATTAATTCCCATTGTCAAAATCAAATGGCGTGTTTTTAAGAAATAATATCTATCAAAAGATTGACATTTGTTTATGTCCAATTAAAGAGTGAAACTACATCCAATTACTAAAATTGGATTAAAAGGTAAAAATATAATCCAATTACACTTTAAAACTAATTAAAATAACTATATGACTATATAAATAAATTAAAGGAAAATGTGGTTTTGAATTAAAAATATGTTATTAACTTTAACTTAAAAATAATATCTTATTAATAAGTATTAATTGATATCATAATGTTTTATTCTATAAATACCATGTCCATTACATTTCCCCCCTTTTGAGAATTGCATCCTCACAATTTTAAAATTGTGCTCAAAAACTTCATTGAAAGTTCGAAATCAGAAAAGGACTCAATAAAAAATTAACTTCAAAAGAAATAAATGGAATTAAAAAGGTTACAATAGGCAACCCATCCTAGGATTCGATGTAGGAAAACATGGATATGTAAGGGAAACTAACCATCAAGTTCTAATGGAGAGTGATAGAAAATATGATTAGAAGAAAGTTAACCACCTGAAAATCACAAACTTGTGGTGGGTTAAACGGTCTTTGATTCCACATTCGAAAACCTTAATGGACAACATTTTTATTTTAAGTTACATATCATATATTTTATGTATTTATTTTTGAGTTTAACTAAAAATATAAGAAATCATACTTAGTTTTCATGTAGACTTTCATCCTTTGCTAAATTTCTACCCCAAACTCATCTTTCTCCAAACGATGAGTACTCGAACTAACTTGGTGACATCAAAAGTTCTAGAATAATCTTCTATAACATCGCATAATCTACAAAAGATGAACTATATATTTCCCATGTCTCTAGAAAAAAACCACAACCAAAATTTTTATTACGAGATAAGATAATCCCAAAAAATGGATAATTCATTACAAAAATAAATATTACTCTTAATCTCCAAAATTCAACAAACAGTACCCAAAGTTCATCAAATCCCCATTAGACCAAAATTGTCCTTAAAATCATTAAATATAATCCAAAATATGATTGAAACCCAAAACTCATAAGAATCTGATCACATATTCCTCCATAATAAATCTTAACATTTATCTCCAAATAACATTGACTACTCTTAATGTATCATAATGAAGTTTAATTAACCTAATCAAATATTCTCTATGAAAGGTTAATCATTACTATAAAAACCCAAATCACAATGTGTCCACAATAAAAACATACATTCTTCCAAAATAAAATTTCATCCCTTACTCCAGAAATGAGATCCTATAGTATTCTATTTCCGTTAAGAATATAATATTCCCCAAAAGAGATATGTTCTTCCAAAATAACCTTTATCACATAATCAAAAAATAATTTTCATATAGCATCAATATCCATTTGATAAAAAATATGTTCCCAAAATCAACGTATTATTGATCCATAAAATCATTTAACTAAAAATAATAAGTCATACTAACTAGGGACTTCACGTAGGCTAGTGGTGGGTGATTCACCATTTTCACCCTTAGGTTGTGGGTTTGATTCCTATGGCCTTACTAGATGTGATGAGTTATCGCCCATCTTATAAGTTGTCCTTTTTATAAAACTCAAAATTTACCCTAACTTGTTTTAACCTCAAAATTTTTCTTATACCCTTTACTTTCATCCCAATATATTAAGACAACAAAATCATATATATTGTTATTTTTTTCACCTTGATATGATAAAATAAAACAATTCCCAGTATAAAGAACATCAATCATTGATCATGGTGTCAATATCGTTTCATCATCATCATTTTAACGTATGTAGAACGTCCATGCATTACAATAATGATTTAGATATCCTTAATAATTATTTGGTTCCTTCATATAAATACATCTTGTATAACATGGGTCATATGGGTGTTCGTATAAAAATAGTTTTGGAAAATAATCATGTATACCATATAATTTCAAAAGATCTAATAAAACATGATTTTTATAAAAAAGTCGGACTAGGTTTGAGTTGAAACTTTCAATCAATAGTCCTTTTAAAATACCATAAGTATGAGCTGAGAGAGTATATTGTAAAAGAAAATATAAATATGTTATTCAAGGGTCCCCTTCTT
This sequence comes from Viscum album, assembly GCA_963277665.1. NCBI lineage: Eukaryota > Viridiplantae > Streptophyta > Magnoliopsida > Santalales > Viscaceae > Viscum > Viscum album. The sequence goes on from OY728155.1 coordinate 526,006,236, forward strand.
GAGTTCCTTTTTCAAAATCATAATATGATTCAACATATTATGATAAGGTAAAATATTTGAATATTCCTTGATAATATTTAGCTTTTTTGAAAATATTAGAATATTGTGAAAATATGATTTGATTAAATACTACCCATGAACCACGATAATATCGACGTATAGTGGAGGTGTTTGATAACTGAAACAACTGCTTTCAAGTATGTTATATGCTAGAAAATGTTTTACAATCATCTGAACATGAATTTTCAATAACTATTGCAAGCCCGTCATTAGGCAGAGATAGAAATGTTGTTAGAGATCCTCCTACTTCAATTTTTTAATTGACTATTCTGGATCTAAAAAAGTTATAAAACAAGTATTTAATAGAAATAATATATATAGTGTCTAAACATGTGTTTAACGAAAACTCATAATCCCTGAAGTTTCCTAAACTGACCTTTGATATCAACTATAAGGACATAGCCTTAAACATTACATAATTTTGAGTTAAGACAAGAATTTACATTGAGGATATTTTCAGGTTTAATGTTTTAGAGAATTAGGCCATAATAATTACATTACATTACAACAATTTATATGTAGACACTTCTACTAAGTTTTCATTTTTTTCATAAAATAAAAACTATTAAAAAAGAAACATGTCTACTTCCATGTTTTAGACATCATGAATTTTCCTTGATCCCATCCTTAACACTGTTCAACTTTTAAGTCATGTGAAAAACATTTCAAAACATGGGATGAGAATAAAAAGCACAGTAAAGTTTATAAAATAAATAAATAAATCATTAGTCCATCAATACATACAAAACATAATCTCTTTAACATACCTCATGAAATCATAAGATTAATGAATAACACACACAAAACATTAATCATAAAGGTAACTTATTCCATACATAACATACATACATTTTATCTTTTACATCTACATAGAGAGTTATGTTTGGATTAGCTATCACCATATATTCCCAAAATATCTTAGGAGAAACATTAATGTTTACCTCTGTCACATTGCCCAATTCAATGGAGAGCTATCTCAGGCTCACCCACCCTAATTTTTTCACGGAAATGTCCGTATACGTAAAATATTCCCAACAATGATAACACATTCAGAACGCATAAAATAAGCATAAATAAATGATAACATTTCCACATTTCAATAAAAGTATATCATTTCATAATTTTGAAATATTCAATCCATTTCTAAAACCATTTAAAACTTTAAATAATGATATTTTTGAATCAAAGTGTCCCATACCACATTGAATCATTTATAGAAATTAAAATTTCAAAACATTAATGACCATAAAAATAAATCCTTAAAACCATTTTTTAAAACATGGAAATTAATGAGATCTTTTTAGAAGATTAAATCATTAAAACATTTAAAACAATGTTTTTTTTAAGAGCCCCTTACCACTTGAGAAAATACTTGAATAAAAATAGTTAAAAATAACATTAAAAAAACTTATAATATCATGAGAATTTTAAGATTCATGATATAATATGTAAAAGGGAAGTGTATACACATTATAGGATAATAACAGTGAACAATATCTAGATATTCCATAAATGAAAAGAGATTGAGACATAGTACCTTAAGAAAATTTGGTAGCCTAAAGATGTCACTTTAAAATTAAGAAAATGAGTTAATGAGAGAGAAAAGGGTATATAATCATTTGGACATAAAATTTATAGCAATAAGAATGCATAATAAAATATCCCAACATAAGATAATGGAAATTAAAATACAAAAAATAATATAAGTCTTGGACTAAAAGAGGAGGGTGAAAGGTTCCCATACAAAGAACATATCATTATATTAAGGATACAAAAATGACATAAATATGCGTGAAAAGCATAAATACACCCAATATAAGTATATATTATGTGTTAAAAAATATTAGGTAATTCAGACATATTCATATAATTACATAATAAATAAGTACAATTTTAACCCAAATAATGGAAATTGGGTTATGAAATCCCCTTACCTTGTGTCTGACATGACTCATTTCACTACTGGAAAACCAGGTATTTGCGACGGGCTATTTGCGACGGGATCCCGTCGCAAATAGCCATTTGCGACGGGGTCCCGTCGCAAATAGCCCGTTGCGGAAAACGCCGTCGCAACTAAACTTATTTGCGACGGGACCGTCGCTAAAGCCCTTTTTTGCGACGGGCATTCTCCCCGTCGCAAATAGTATTCCGTTTTTTGTAAAAAACTTTTTAAACAGTTATTGCGACGGGCCCGTCGCAAATACCTTTTGCGACGGTTCCCGTCGCAAAGTGTTTTTTCGACGGGCCCGTCGCAATAACGTTTTTTTTTAAAAAATAAAAAAAATAATAATACTAGTATTTGCGACGGGAACCGGGACCCGTCGCAATTACTATGAATAGTATTTGCGACGGGACCCGTCGCAAATACTCTTTTTAAAAAAAAATAAAAAAATATTAATAATACTAGTATTTGCGACGGGCATAGTATCCCGTCGCAAATACTATAAAAAAAATAAAAAAAAATTATTAATAAATTATTTTAATTAATATAATAATAGAATTATAATTTACAAATGAAAATAATAAATTATTTTAATTAATATAATAATAGTAGAATTATAATTCAAAAATAAAAATAATAGAATACTAATAAATAATTTAATTAATATAATAATATTATAATTATAATTCATAAATAAAAAAATATTAATAAGTTATTTTAATTAATATAAAAATAATAGAATTATTTTACATTCAAATATTAAAATAATTCAAGTATTACCAAAAAATAATTAAATTATAATATTATAAAATTTTAATATATATATAAAATTTTAATATATATATAAAATTTAATATTATAAAATATAAATATTATTATTATTCATATTAATATTGTTATTTAAAAATATAATATTATTAATATTTTATAATGAGACAGAAACTACGAATAGAAAAAAAAAATATTTTGATTTCACAAATTTTATAACAGAAATACAAACTCTAATCTGTAGGAGGGGGGGGAGGTGGGGGATCTGCAGATGGTGGTGGAGGAAACTCCATCCCTAAAGCATGAGTGAGTCGGCGCATGTACTCCATCTGCTCCTGATGCTGCTGCTGCCACCGACTCGTCTGCTCCTCGTACAGCTGCTGCTGGCGTCGACGCTCCTCCTCATGCTGCTGACGTATCTGCTCCTGCTCCTGTCGGAGACTCTCTATCTGTGCAGTCTGAGATCGCAACTGCTCCTCATACTGTGTAGAAGAAGATGCACGAGCTCCCCTCGAGCTGGACGCCGACATCGCAGCACTGCCATAATAATCTCCGGGAGTCAGTCGAGAGCCGATACCAACTACCCGGCCCTTCTCGAAGGCATACTGGGTGGCCTGCATCCATGCCGCCTCATCAAACTGACGGGCAGTGGTCTGATCTGATGACTCGGCCTGACTCTCAGGCCGGGCCTGTGCCGCTGCGGCCTCATATGACTCCTACAGTTGCAATTTAAAATTAAAATTGTGAATATATTATATGCAGTTAATTTTTAAACTTGAAAACAAATAATACTGACCACGATGTGATGCTGACGATCACCTCTAAGCTCCCCAGTAGCAGGATCACTATACATCCTCCGATATACGTCGTACTCTGTAATATCGGGGTGCTCGACAGCCTATAAGAATAAAAAATAAACTGTTAATATTTATAGTTATATAAAATATTTATAAATAATGTACGTACCAGATGCTGTCTATGAGTACTGAAAGAACGACTCCCAGCTCGATGAGTCACCTCCTGCCTCCCCCGATTCTGCCTCCCCACCGATGATCTCCTCTGAAAGGCACCACTCAACCAGTGCGCACATAATCCATCCCATACATGGGATGAAATGTACTCTGGTCGGTGTGCTCTACATGACTCCTCAAAATCTGACACTCCTGATTTCTTCATCGCAGCTTTTCTTAAATTGTGCAAAAACTGACGAAGGCGATCACGCATGGCCACCTCCCATGCCTCGTGGATGGCGTCACGCATGGTATCCTCGATCGGATACCATAAACCCTACAAATAAATCAAAATATCAAGTTAGAAATGAAATAATTTTCAAAATAAAAATTATTTATTTACGTACGTACCAACCAATGGCCGAACATGGCCTGCTGCACATCAATGGGAATCTGCTCCCATGTGGTCCACGGCTGAGAAAAATAGTTGCGCAAAATAGCGCTGCCCTGTCCGACTGCTATATGCGAAAAACTGAAAAAATAATAAACATTTATTATGTGAATAGATTAATGAAATCTTAGTCAAATTCACAAGTTATTACACAGGTTATCACACCTCCGGGTGCGCGGATCAAACCCAAGACGTGGACGTCGCTCGGGGACGGGGTCAGGAATCATCAATCGTGCAAGACCGCGCCCCCTCCGCGTACTCCCTGAAGCGCCTGCAGGCTGAGGGTCATCTGCCAACAACTCATCCGCATCGAAAGGCAGGTCAGCCTCCGTCAACTCACGAAATGTGGCCTCGTCCATCTGAAACAGAAAATGTTAATATTAGCAAATAATTGATAATTACTATTATATATACATATATATACATATTATGATTGTATATAAATACCATGGAATTCTATAAATTTAGCAAACAGTAAGGACATGATTTCTGACCATGTGTACTCCAGCCAGATAACATCCCATAAGCCGGGAAGTCACTTATTGTCCACATCAATGCTGCTCTCAGTATGAAATTCTGTTTCGTTGCAACATCATATGTACTGACACCAGTACTCCACAATAAATTTAATTCATCAATCAATGGCTTCAAATAAACATCAATATTTTTCTTCGGATGTCCTGGAATTAGTAAAGTCAAAAAGATATATGGCTCCTTCATCAACATCCATGGAGGTAAATTATACGGAGTTAAAAAAACAGGCCAACATGAATATTGACTACCATAAGATCCAAACGGACAGAAACCATCAGTGGAAAGGCCCAGTCGAACATTTCTAGCTTCTAAAGCAAATGATGGATGCACTCTATCAAAATGTTTCCATGAATCACCATCGGCTGGATGATTCAAGCTTTTATCGGTTGAAATATTCTCTTTATGCCATGACATCATTGTCGCTGTATTCTTAGACATGAATAAACGCTGAAGTCTGGATGTAAGCGGAAAATATCTCAACTGTTTTACAGGAATCAAACCAGACTTCCCGTGTTGTCCTTCTTTATATCTCTGTTGCCCACATGTGGGACAACTATCCAACGACTCATTTTCCCCTGAATATAAAATGCAGTCATTTGAACATGCATGAATCTTCTGACAAGTAAGCCCCAAATTTCGAACCAACCTCTTACTTTCATAGTAATTTGCAGGTAAAACATTTCCTTCGGGTAACAGTGTTTTCAGCAAAGAAAATATCTGGTCAAAACATGTGTTTGACATTCCGTTATCTGATTTGATAGCCATAAATTTTGCAACTGCTTCTAATTTGCTCATCTTGCAGCCAGGATATAATGCATCCTCAGCAGACTTCAACAACTCATAAAATTCAGACGGTCCCAACTCAGGATTTGAAGCTATATCAGCCGGAGTTTCTGTATGTTGAACAGATGAACCTGCAACATCATGTACTAAATCTTGAAACTGGGATGGATCCGGAATCAAGTTGGTATCAGCTGCTCTGGAACTGCGTTCACCGTGTTGATACCAAAAAACATAATCAGCTTGAAAACCAAAACGCAAGAGATGTTCCCCCACTTTGTCAAACGTGTCAAACGTTCTCAATGCACATTTTCTGCAAGGGCATTTTATCTTTCCTTCTGAAACAAATTCTGAATTTGATGCCGCAAATGATAAAAAAATCTCCACACCCTCTATATATACTGGATTTAAACCAGAACCATTTGGATTTCTGCGTTGATTTATCCATATGCGGTCATCTAATAATGACTGTTGACGACCTCGCTGTTCCATATTTTTCTATAAAATATAAAAGCATTACTGGTTTTGAATAATTTGTTAGAAAAAACACTCAAGCAAGGATTACTAATTATTACAATTTATTACTAATTATTACAATTTATTGCTAATTATTACTATTTATTACTAATTTAGCAATACTTAGCAATACTTAGCAAAAGGAAAACTGCTTGAATAATGAAAGGAAATTTGATAATCATCGTTGTGGAGATGGTTATAAATTTTCCCTTCATTATCCAAGCAGATTTCGTTTACTAATTATTAGTAATAAAAAAAATATTATCAATATTTACGAAAAAACAATATTAATATTATTAAAATAATAAAAAAAATTAAAAAATATTAAAATTATCAATATTCAGAACAAACTTTGTTCTATTATTAACATGTTCAAATCTTAAAGGGTCGTCAATTGTCAATTTTTTGCTAAGTGTTCTTGAGTATTCCTGAGTATTCCTGAGTATTCCTGATTATTTGTGAGTATTCCTGATTATTTGTGAGTATTCGTGAGTATTCGTGATTATTCGTGAGTATTCGTGATTATACGTGAGTATTCGTGAGTATTCGTGAGTATTCGTGAGTATTCCTGAGTATTCCTGATTATTCCTAATTATTCCTAATTATTTGCAATTATTCCTAATTATTTGCAATTATTGGTAATTATTGGCAATTATTGGTCATTATTGGCAATTATTACTAATTATTCCTAATTAATCCTAATTATTCCTAATTAATCCTACTTATTCCTAATTAATCCTACTTATTCCTAATTATTCCTAATTATTACTAATTATTCCTAATTATTGCTAATTATTACTAATTATTGCTAATTATTTCTAATTATTGCTAATTATTTCTAATTATTGCTAATTATTTCTAATTATTGCTAATTATTTCAAATTATTGCTAATTATTGCTAATTATTGCTAATTATTGGTAATTATTTCTAATTATTTCTAATTATTTCTAATTATTCGTAATTATTACTAATTATTAGTAATTAATACTAATTATTGGTAATTATTGCTAATTATTGGTAATTATTGCTAATTATTGGTAATTATTGCTAATTATTGGTAATTAATACTAATTATTGGTAATTATTACTAATTATTGTTAATTATTACTAATTATTGGTAATTATTACTAATTATTGGTAATTATTACTAATTATTGGTAATTATTACTAATTATTCGTAATTAATACTAATTATTCCTAATTAATACTAATTATTCCTAATTAATACTAATTATTCCTAATTAATACTAATTATTCCTAATTATTACTAATTATTGGTAATTATTCCTAATTATTACTAATTATTGTTAATTATTCCTAATTATTACTAATTATTGGTAATTAATACTAATTATTGGTAATTATTACTAATTATTCCTAATTAATACTAATTATTGGTAATTATTACTAATTATTCCTAATTAATACTAATTATTACTAATTATTGTTAATTATTCCTAATTAATACTAATTATTACTAATTATTGTTAATTATTCCTAATTATTACTAATTATTGTTAATTATTCCTAGTTATTACTAATTATTGTTAATTATTCCTAATTAATACTAATTATTGGTAATTATTACTAATTATTGGTAATTATTACTAATTATTGGTAATTATTACTAATTATTCCTAATTAATACTAATTATTCCTAATTATTGTTAATTAGTCCTAATTATTACTAATTATTGTTAATTATTCCTAATTATTACTAATTATTGTTAATTATTCCTAATTATTACTAATTATTGGTAATTAATACTAATTATTGGTAATTAATACTAATTATTGGTAATTATTACTAATTATTCCTAATTAATACTAATTATTCGTAATTATTCCTACTTATTGTTAATTATTCCTAATTATTACTAATTATTGTTAATTATTCCTAATTATTACTAATTATTGGTAATTAATACTAATTATTGGTAATTAATACTAATTATTGGTAATTAATACTAATTATTGGTAATTAATACTAATTATTGGTAATTAATACTAATTATTCCTAATTAATACTAATTATTTGTAATTAATACGAATTATTTGTAATTAAAACTAATTATTGGTAATTATTACTAATTATTGGTAATTAATACTAATTATTGGTAATTAATACTAATTATTCCTAATTAATACTAATTATTCCTAATTATTCCTAATTATTACTAATTATTCCTAATTATTACTAATTATTCCTAATTATTACTAATTATTCCTAATTATTACTAATTATTCCTAATTATTCCTAATTATTACTAATTATTCCTAATTATTGTTAATTATTCCTAATTATTACTAATTATTGTTAATTATTCCTAATTATTACGAATTATTGGTAATTAATACTAATTATTACGAATTATTGGTAATTAATACTAATTATTGGTAATTAATACTACTTATTGGTAATTAAGACTAATTATTTGTAATTAATACTAATTATTTGTAATTAATACTAATTATTCCTAATTAATACTAATTATTTGTAATTAATACTAATTATTCCTAATTATTCCTAATTATTGGTAATTATTACTAATTATTCCTAATTAATACTAATTATTCCTAATTATTCTTAATTATTACTAATTATTCCTAATTATTCCTAATTATTACTAATTATTGTTAATTATTCGTAATTATTGTTAATTATTCCTAATTATTAGTAATTATTGTTAATTATTCCTAATTATTACGAATTATTGGTAATTAATACTAATTATTGGTAATTAATACTAATTAATGGTAATTAATACTAATTATAGGTAATTAATACTAATTATTGTTAATTATTGGTAATTATTACTAATTATTCTTAATTATTGATAATTATTAGTAATAAAATGAATAATTATCAATAATTAGAAATAATTACCAATAATTACAAATAATAACATTATTAATATATTTTATTATTAATATTAAAATAATATAATTTTCTAATTTATATACAGTTCTTTTTTCATCTGTGCGTTTTCTATCTCCACATACAAATAATACATGTGAAGACAGCAAACACACAGATGAAAAAAGAACTGTATATATATAAAAAATTATATTATTTTAATATTAATAATAAAATAAACTAATAATGTAATAATGTTCTTATTCCTAATTATTGGTATTTATTACTAGTTATTAATATTTATTCTTAATTATTAAAAATTATTACTAATTATTCCTAATTACCATATAAACAATACTAATAATTTAAATTTATTAAGTAATAAAACAATGTAAACAAAATTAAATTACAACTAATTAATAATAATAAAAACTAATAAAAAATTAAAAATAAATAAAAAATTAAAATGAAGATAAATACCTTGAAAATTGATCTGTTCTGATCGTTCTTCAAAACTTTAATATCAGCTCCGGAGAAAAAACTTAAACTGGAGAAAAACTAAACTCTAGAAATATGATTCTGAGAGAGAGAGAAGATAAAGAATGAGAATGAAATGAAAAAAACGGATGGGGGTATTTATAGGTTAGATTAGTTGCGACGGGTCCATTTGCGACGGGATTCCCGTCGCAAATAGTATTATTTGCGACGGGTCCCGTCGCAAATACCTTCGCCAACATTTATTACGGTCAACCGGTAAATAGTTATTTGCGACGGGTCCCGTCGCAAATAACCCTCTGCCGACATAGTATTTGCGACGGGGGAATATTCCCGTCGCAAATACCATTTACCGCCGCCGGTTATTTGCGACGGGAATATTTCCCCGTCGCAAATACGTTTCCCGCGATTTGGCGCGCATCGCGGGAAAACTATTTGCGACGGGGAAAGCAATCCCGTCGCAAATGCCTCATTATTTGCGACGGGGATGTACCCCCGTCGCAAATACTTTTTTAACATGACTATTTGCGACGGGATTTAATCCCGTCGCAAATAACCCGTCGCAATTGCTCATTTTTCCCGTAGTGTTTGTTCCCTTTTCTTCTTGAATAATATAATTAATCTAATTTATACTTTTTTCCAAAAAAAAATCAATTTTATTATTTATTTTATATCACTTATTACCATGCTATTAAATTTTTTAATTAGTTTATTTCATATCGGACATTTGGTCGATGTTCAGAACTTGAGTGAAAAATAAACTTGTTATATTTAATTATTGTCCATGTGGTCAAATGTTAATTATCTCCAAAATGATATTAATGATTTATATAAAATATATATAATATATATCCATTATATATGTATTTATAATATTCCATAATATTTGTATATATGAAATGAAATGCATCGTTCATGGAGACGGTAAGTCGTACATACGCATGAATGCTACTTTCATTTATTTTTAGTTTTTAAATGAATGAAAACTAAATGATACCTAAGTATATTATAATTTAATTATTATATATATGTTATATTTGTTACATGAGTTCATAAATTTCATAATTTATATGTTTTTTATAGCATGAACGACTCATATCACTTTGATGAGGCAGTAGTCTGCACTTCCTAAAATGAAATTATAATATATACACATTCTGAAAAGCATAAAGGTATGATGTAAATAAGAAAATACAGAATAATAGATATATAATATATATAATATATAATTATAGTTCCATTATAATTTCCACTATAAGAGGTGGTAGGAGAAGATTTAACAATCATCATTTCGTAAGGAAGTAGCTTATCATCCACAAAAACAGTATGTTCTATGTGCGTTAGATAAAGGTGTCCATAAGTGTAGTTAGAATAACTCTCATAAAAAACCTAGTATATTTAGTATATTGGTTTGTTTTGGTAAACATAGAATAATAAGATAATAGGGAGTGGAGAAAGAAAATAAAAGAAAAGAACTTGAAAGAAGACGGTGCCTTTAAATCGGGTATCTCCAATTAGTTTGAACCAAAAATTTTTCTTGAATTGACTTATGACTATGGGAACGATTCTAAGAGAAATATAGGGATATTGGGAGCTTATTTTTGTAGATTCTTTTGATGAAAATGGATTTATATTTGTGATTATTGGGTTAGAGGTGGTTGCCTTTTATAAGAGCGAGGAGGGGCTCTTTATGAAAGTTTGAATGTATTATTATATTATAAAATGAGTTTCCATTTCAGAAGGTCTCAAACATATTTAATTATAATATATGGATAATATGAGTCAAAAAAATCATTCATTAAGAATTGGAAATGTTTTGGATATTTTTTAATCCTTTTCTTTTTTATTTGACCATTTGTTAACATATTTAACTTTTACAATGTCTTATTATATATTCAAGGTATATGGTTAAGATATATACTATAAAATGCCAAGTGATCCAAAATGGATCATTTATGTCATTTTTAAAATTATTTAAGCCATTTTGGAGAATCTTATATTTTTTGATTTTTTTATCATTTAAAAAATTCTTAATTTTTTTAAAAACTCATTTTTTTTAATTTATAAATTATTCATATCAATAATTTTAAAAAATATATTAAAACATTATTATTTCAAAAAACCATCATTAATACAAAAATAACAAGTCATTATTACCCCAAAAATTTTTGGATGGAATAAAGTGTGTAAAAAAAATTTATTATAATAATTATAATATCATTTATTTGAATCCTTTATTAATGATTCATTTACAGCATCACCGTTGTGTCATAATTTAATTTATTTATTTAATGTACAAAAATTATAAATAAACTACCACAATGTTGGAAATATTTTCATATTTAAAATTAATATTTATTGTCAAAGAGATCACTTATATAACACAATATAAAACTTGTTTTACGAAAGGATATATGTTTATGTAATATTTGTCTTTACTTAAAATTAATTAATATAAAGTGTCATTATCACTCCCATGTGGCTCCATGGGGTCCCAAAATAGTCCCAAGGATACCCTTGGTCTGCCATATCTCATAAAATAGGGATAGGATGTGTGTACGGGTAATTTACTATTATTATAATATTATTTGTTTACCCTTATTTGACGGATTTAACCTTCAACCATGATAAATAATATATTTACTGAAATAAATATTCATAATGTCTAAAAATATAAGTTGAATATTTACACAATTTTCAAACTCCAGATTCAAAATATGTAATCCATTTTTCCATATTCAAGACACAGAATTGGAAGAAATTAATTTAATATTAATTCCTGTTGTCAAAACCAAGAAGCGTGTTTTTAAGAAAAAAATACCTATAAAAAGATTGACCTTTGTTAATGTTCCATTAAAGGGTAAAATTACTTATGGATACCTGAATTGGATTAAATGGTAAAACTATAATCCAATTACACTTTAAAACCAATGACAATAACTATCTATATATATAAATAAATTAGATGAAAATGCAGTTTTAAATTAAAAACGCGGTATTTTTCACTATTCATTTAAAAAATTATCTTTATCAGAAAAATACCCAAAATTTACCCAATGTAAATTTTTATGTCATGATTATAAAGAAGATTTTTTTTCAAATTGAGCATATTAAAGTGACAAAAACTAGATTTAAAAATATTTTACTATGAAAATGTGATAAAATGCCATTTTAAATATTATTAGAGTATTTCATGCTTAAAATTTGATTCATTCTCATTTTAAGCCTCTCAAATTTATTGGATAAATGTAAAGACAATTAAAAAACATGAATAATAATATTTTAGTTAATTATGTTCATCCCCCCATATAATGGCTAGGCATTAACTACCATTTAAATTAATAATATTATTATACTATTTTTCGGTATAACTCAATGTTGTGTGCAATGTAAGATTTTGGAGAAATCTGTTGTTGCATGTTGAATACGGTATCAGAAAAAGAGCCCCATTTAACATTAAATTATTATACTATTTATAATAATTAATATAAATATAAAAGTATTATTTTATAAATACCTAGTTCGTTACAATAAATGTTTTATTTATTTTATAATAGCATATATTGTACGCTTATCATAACTGAGAATTTGAGCCTACTGTTTGTGGTTTTTTACATTACATAGGATACCATGATAGGATCTATGAAAGAAATAAAGGATTTACTAGAAAAAATAATTAATATCTCATAATAAAAATTATATTATGTTTGTATGTTTTCTGATTTAATGTTAGAATATGGTATCTATCAATTCTCCCATGACAACTAAACTATTCATTACATAGTATATGATAACCAATATTTTGTTACAATATAGTAGAATAAAAAAATATTAGGCTACTAGAGTTAGGTCATTTAAAATACCACATTGTATAACCATTTTGTTTATTTAAAATACTTTTACCTCGCCTCATTGATCATGAATCAACCTTGAGTTTTTAAGTGATATTTTTTATGAATTAGATGTTTTATATATTATATATTATTATTCAAGTTAAAAATTAATATAATCCAAATTTTTATATCTCTAACAATGATCACTATTTTAGCTAGATAATAACCCAATTAAAATGGCCAACATTATAAATAGAAAAAATATATAAAACAGAGAAGATATAATTGGAATGTATGGTTCACCCTAATATTCTAGAATTATGACTCCCATATAAAACAATATATAAATAAAAAATATGTTAATAAACCAATCAACATCTTATGAAAATAAGAACATAACCATAATAGAAATTGTAGTGAATTTTGAGTGAAACAATGAAGAGCTATTTATAGGGTATATAAGGAAATATGATCATTGGTAAAATATTAATGTAGGTAAATATACACATATTTTATAATTTTACCTATATAAATATTGTATAAAAGTATTAATGAAAAATGATAATTGATATTGAAAGAATAGTTGATGACCTCAACCAGTAGATTCATGTTGTTTGAAGACCATTTTTCAGAACATGGGAGAGAGGTATTATCACAAGGGATTTCCCATAACCAACACCATTTCAAGATTAAAAAAGTGAATATTAAACAAAATATCCAATAATATAAGTTCAAATTAGTGGAGATAACCCATCAGTTGATGTTTGTCGACCAACCCCCCGAAACTACCACCATTCCACCCCCTACTCCCAGGGTGTATACGACTATAATAAGGGGTAACATGTCTCATAACATAGTGTAAATTCCTTTTCATAAGTAAAATATTTATTCCATAAATTATATTTTATGAATATTTTTTTTATAAAATATTTGTTTAATTTAGTTAAATCTGAGAAATTGATTTTTTGGATGAAATTGAAACATAATTTTATTTTTGTGTAAAAAATATAGAATATAACAATAAACTCGTATATTATGAATAATATTTTAGTTATTAAAATGGGATTTTAAATCCCTAAATATAAGTGATAAAATAATTTTATACTGGCCTATAAACTGATTTATATGTTTTATAAATTTTCTATTCATTAAAAAATAAAATTTTTAAATAAATAAAGTTTTATATAATTAAACGATAAAATTACCATATCTTTATAATTTTTCTCGAAGAGAACACATTATTTTTGAAATAAACTCATAGAAATTTTGTTCAGGTGAATTTATGAGAATTTTATAAAATTCATTATTTTTATGTGAACAGTAAAATATACAGTTTTAGGTTGTTATTATATTTTATGACTTAATATTTATGTCATAATGATTTAATAAATAATTAAACACAATCTGTGACCTAGAATATTTATTTTTTTAATATTTTTTACTTAAGTGGTATTTAATCAATTTATATAACTATAAGTGACTCTCCAAAGTCTAAAAATAAAAATTCTATTTTTAAAAACATTACTTTGTAGAATATTTTGTCTTCCATTCCAAATAAAGTATTATAAAATTTTTTTAGGTTCTATTGGATTAAAATAACATAAAATGTGACCCAAATATGAAAAACTAAGAGCCAAAACTGGGGGTAATCAAATGGTTTTTCATTATCCACAACCTAGTTTTACAAGAGCAATATTTGGAAATTATTATAATATTCATCCACATTTTCTATAAATAATCAAATATTTATCCAGTTAACATCACTCAAAACCAATAATAAAATAAGCTATGGTTATTTTGACTCCAAAAGTTTCCCCATATTGTTTTTTAAACCCCCTATGGTTTTATCCTCATGTTTTAGGAACAACAATTCATGGTAAGAGAAATCTTCACTTCTCTTTTCCATCCAAATTCATCGTTAACGAGGTATGTCTTCTAATTTCATAAGTAAGTTCATTTTTACACATTCTATTATCCCATTACTTTATTAATAGTCTATTATGAAAAAGGGAATATTTTACCCTCACATTTTACACTCTTCTAAAACCATGTTGTATACCTGTCATGCTTCCGAATTTTGTTCTCAAATTTCTCTTTTAACGTGAGAAATTATATTTTCTATTTTATTTGAATTCACAAAACACTTTTATTTTTAATTTGAAATCAAATATATGTAAAATAGAATTTTTTTTATTTGGGAATTAACATATATTAAATCGTGTTTCCTCTCATGGGTCAAAAATTATGTAATGAAAATGTCTTTATGCACTTTTTTACACCATGATTTTGATAAGAAACCAATTCATTTTCTCTACAAGATATTAATAAGATGATTTATTATAAACTATATAGATCACATGAAATTAATACATTTGAAGGGTTCCCCATGATAGTGATCGTTTTAATTGGGTAAATATTTTAATCCCTAGAGATGAAATTTTTTATAATACCTTGGTGAACAACCTTGGTAAGTTTAATTTACAAAACCTTATTGAACAACCATGGTGATATGATAGTTAATGTAAAATTTAAATGTTATAGCCACATTTCCATGTTGTGATTCATATTTTTATGGTTCTTTTATGTCTCTTATTCTTCCCTTATTGTTATTCCTTAGGTTCTTATAGAGATGTCTCTTGATCATGTGTATTTTGTTTCACTTGATTATTAGTTTATCATGACTCATGATCATCCCTTTTATTTGATCAATGTCCCTAGTATATTAGATGATGTAAATGTAAATTAGGATAAATCTAGGAAGACATATTCCAAGAGTATTTAGAAGTATTTTTTATTTTTTCATGTGTTATGTACCTTATTTTAAAGAAACTAATAATTAAAATATCCTATGTTTGTATCATGTTATGAAACGTTATATAAAAAATAAAGGATTCCATAGTTGTTATAAAAGGGAAATTTAGTTATTTGTTGAAATTAGGAATTGAAAAATTTATGAATAACCCTAGGGACATCTCTAGTAATAATAAAAAACCCTAATATTTCAATAATTATTAAGTAAATGATTTCTAAAAAATAAAACCATATTGAGATACTAAAAGTGAATGTGGATCATGAATATATGTTCCTAAGGGTGAAACCCAAAACACGACATTGAGCTAGACTCAAATGGGAACTGGTGTATGACAATGGGCCTTGCTTTACACCTGGTTTGACACTCCTTGGGGATATTTATTGTTATTAATATGATTCCTATTATACATTATGGATCATATATAGAAGATATGATTTTTATTAGAAGACATTAATAACATATTTATTCATAATTTTATAAGAAATAAAATCCCATTATAATTTTATGATTTGTAATTGTAACATGTTTCTCACTGATTTTTTCTTCTTTTAGAATAAATGGAGGAAAATAGAAGGAATCACATAAAGGATGACTGAAATAGTTGATGTACTAATCATTTTTTTATGGTATATTGATGAAAATACTAATGTAGAGGATGAATATAAAAACACAAGTCATGAAAAATTATTAGAATCATGTTGAGTGTCTGGATTCACATTGAAGGAAAAACATTCAATTGATTCCTTCATGTTTCATTTACCATCATCTTTAAGAGGACCTACAAACCAATTGATTACTTAACAAAGCATAAGCTGTATAATAAATTTCTTTTCTATAATTTTTTCTTCAGTGTAAGAAAAATTAACCTTGGATGTATACCACATAGAATGAAAAGCTAATCAGCGGTGGAAACAGATTAAAAACAATAATCCAAGAATAGATATTGATTTAATGTAGTGGGAAGAGTCTCAAGGAATATTTTTCAATAATTATTTCCTCAGTTCGATGAAAATGAAAATAGGGAAGCAATTCAATGAACAGAAATTGAAGGAGAATAAATCAGGTAGAATATATGTGAATAAAATTACATGAATTGGTCCATACACCTCTAGAATTGTTATGGATCCTAAGGGAAAGGATGATAGATTCTTTAGTGGACTAAGAACCCATCTACAATGGAATCATGCAAATCAATACATTAAAAGCTATGTAGATATATTTTAGAGTGTTATGATGGTTGAATTAGAGTTTAGGCAGATGAAGTGGTCACATAGTATGAATGAGAAAAATAGTGAAATGGAGTAAAAATATGTAAAGAACATTAATAATGAAATAAGATTAATGAAATTGAAACTTCCCACATTTAGAAAATGAGGGAAGAATCATTCAGGGAATTAATTACTCAATATTTTAATGTTATTAATGTGCGGAATAGATATAAATATATATTTGAAAAATATTGGTGAGGTGAAGCTTCAACTTTTAAAAACTAAAAAATGGAATATTGTGTATTACTAGCTGGGAGTTCAATTCTTCACATGTGGAAAACATGGAAAATATTCCAATCAATTTTAAAATAAATAGATCCATCAATAACCTCAACATAGGTATTGGAAGAAGAGACCGTAATTTTCTGTCATGATGGCTAATGTGGAGACTCTTAATGATGGTGTGGTAGTAAAAATTGTCATCCTATAAAATATAGAATGTACTTTGTTTGATTATAGTTGTACACATTCGTTTATTTCATCCATATATGCAAATAATATATAATGAGGCCCTAAACTAATAGAAGTCAAGTTTTCAGTCAAGTATCTTAGGGGAATTATCCACACTTTATGATTTTATAGAAACTATAGTATTATCATTTGGTAGTAAAATCCCATAAAAAATTTCATATTCATTCCCATGGTGGAATTAAACACTATACTAGGGATGGATAGGCTCTGAAAGTATAATTCTATGATAAACTAAAGAAGAGTGTAAATTTCAGTATCCTTGAATGCACAACTTAAATTCATTTTAATAGGAGTGATATCCCATCCTAAGATTTGTCTAGAATAACCTCCCATAACCTTCATTAGGGTGACCATCATTGAAGAGGAGGAAGGAAATGAATGTATAAATATAGAGAATGTCCGCATTATTTAGGTATACATTGATGTATTTCCAGATGAGTTACCTGGACCACCACTATAAATTGATGTATAGTTATCCATTATGCACATACCTGGATCCAAGATGATATCAAAAACACTATCTAGAATATAAAATATGATGTTAAAATAAATAAATAAATATCTTAAAGATCTTTTGAGAAGTGATTTATTCAACCAACTCTGTCTCCTTTGGGAAAACCTGTTCTAATTGTGAATATTATTGATGGATTAATAATGGTATGAATTGTTAAGAATATAATGGGATCACATGGGAGAACAAGTACCCTATCCCAAGGATTAATTATTATTTTACCAGATTCATGGGTCTCAATTATTCTTTAAGATTCACCTCTGGTCATGGTATCATAAATTGAGGGTGAAGAAAGAAAATATTACAAATATTTCCTTCCAAAAAAGATTTGGGAATTATGAGTTTCTTGTTATTCCCTTAAGATTGACTAATAACCCTACTGTATTTATGGATTTGAAGAATAGAGTCTTTAAGTACTACATTGTTAAATTCATAGTAGTTTTTATTAATCACATTCTGAAATATTCTAGATGTGGTGAGTTTCATGAGGTCCATCTAAGCATAATATTTTGAACTCGACGGAAATTGTATATTTTTGGAAAATTTAGAAAATAGGAATTTTGGTAACAAAATATTGCATTCTTGGGACACATTGTAACCAATAAAGAAATATCTATTGAACCTATTTAGAAAAAGATTGTCGAGGACTAGTCTCATCCTACAATAGTTACAGATATTTGTAGTTTCCTTTATTTAGAGGTATATTATAGGCACTTTATGAATTTTTAAATAATTTTTAATCTACTAACCTTTTAAACATAAAAAGTGGCTATATTGACCTAGAAAAAGTTTTACGAATAACGTTCTAAATAACTATTGAAGATATTGGTTACTACACCTGGGTTTTTTCTACAATCTTTTAGTTAAGGATTCATTATTTATAACAATGAATATCTTTAAGGGATTGGGGAATCCTTATGAAAACTAAAACAGTGATTTGTTATGCATAATTATAGTGAAATATTTATGATATGAACTATCCTAACCATGAACTAGAGTCAACTATCTTTAAACTTTTATGAAAATTTTGTGGTAATAACATTATAGAGAGAAATGGTATATAAAGACAGATCACCAATGATTGATGTATATTTTCCTGATAAAGTAATTGAACATGAGACAAAGGAGATGATTGGAACTTCTTAAAGACTATTTCTATTCAATTAATTATAAACACATAATATAAAAAAAATTCACTAATTCATTAAGTAGGAGAGACACTATTGTGATGGAAATGATGAGGATGGAAGGAGATCCTTTGATCAAGGACCTAGAAAAGATGGACCTAGGAATCATATGGTAAGGGACATTAATGACCCTATCCTAAATGAATTATCAACAATAGTTACAAGGGAAGATAAAGAGATCCCAAATATAATATCTTTATTACAAAATATGGTAAACATCTTGAGTTCAATATTGATAAAGAAGGTCTATTGAATATATAAACAAGTCTATGTTTCCTATATATCCCGGAGATAAAGAAGGATCTAATGGATAAAGATCAGAACTCTATACTATCTATACATAAAAGAATTTATAAAATGTATTGGTACCTTTATAAACATTATTGGTGATACAATATTAGAATGGATATTTTTTACTATACTATAGGGTGCTAGGTATGTCATCAAGTGAAGGCATAATGACGACATTATTAAGGTTTATTGCATCCAATACCCATAAAAACATGTAAGTGGGATAATATCACTATGGAATTAATCACTAGTTTTCTATGAAGATTCAAATAAAATAATTTGGTATGGATTATAGTGGATTGAATCGCTAAGAATTACCATTTCATTTCCATTCGGAATGATTTCTCTATTCAAAAACCTTACAAATTATACATAAAGTACATAGTGATGATGAATGGGGTGTAATTTATATCATTTATAATAATTATCCATGGTTCAAATCTATATTAGGTTGATGTATTTAACATTATTTTTATGCACAATTGATTTTCCGCACAACATATCGCCCCCAAATCGATGTCCAATATGAAATGAATCTTTAGGCACCTGATGAAAAGTTGAGAACATGATAAATGGAATTTAAATCATTACAAGATCAAGATGTCCCATTATTTTAATTCTTAGAAAAACACATTCCTCTAAAGTATTCAAATGGAACCACATGAATATATAAATTTAAATAGATGTAGAACACCTACTTGATGGGATGACTTTGGTGAGAGAAAATTTATTGGGCCCAAACTAGTGCATGATATGATAAAAATGGTCCATTCTATCCAACAACTTATAATGGATACTCATAGTTTTTATAAGATTTATGTAGAAAATCATCGAATCGACTTGGAGTTAGATGTTGGGGTAAAAGTTTCATTTTAATATCCCCGTGGAAGAGAGTCATGCGATTTGGAATGAAATAGAATATTTTCCCTAGTTAAATTATCCCTTTTTAAATATTTGGTCACATACTAGCATTGAAATATCAGCTATCACTTCCTCCAAATCCATTTCAATTTCAGAATCTATTCCATATATCACTCTTGAGGATGCAGATACCTAATACCTCACATGTATTGAATATAGAGTTGATAACACTGGAACATGACCTCTCATATAAAGAGCATCCATTGTAGATCTTGGACCATAGGGATAAGGTTCTACGTAAAAAATACAACCCAAATTGTAAAAGTGTTCAGGAGGAACAATAAATATGATGAAGTGATATGGGAACTAGAGGTGAAAATGAGACAGAGGTAACCTAACATTTTTTCAACTATGAAAATGATGTGAATTTTTGGGGAATAAATTTTTTAAGGGGGAAGAATGTAACAACACATAATTTTTAAAATGATTTTTGTTTCCTGAATAAATGTTTTTTATAAAATATATAATATCATACAAATAAAATACAAATAGAAACCAACAAAAGTTTATATTTTTAACCAACATCATTACATTAGTTAGCTATGATAATAATAAAAATTCTAAATAGTACAACTAGAAAAAAATATAAAATAAAACAGTTAAAATTTGAATATATAGATCACACAAATCAGTTTGAATTAAAACTAATATAGAAATCACCAAAGAAAAAAATATTATTAAATCAATCAAAATATTAAATAAAAAAGCCATATAGAAATTTTTGTGAATTTTGTGTGAAAAGGTGAAGTGATATTTATCATTTATAAAGGGTAATACAACTATATGTCAAATATGATGATTGTTCAGTATGACCATTGGTCAATATGACAATTGGAAAATATACCCTTGGTTTATAATTTTATTATTATAATTATTTTATATACATATTATTAAAAAAGGATAATTGATATAAAATGGAAAATCGATGACCTCAACCAGTAGAGCCATGTTGTTTGATTCCAATTTTTCAAAACATAGGAGGGAGGTATTATCAATGGGTTTTAAACTAACCAAACAAAATATGAGATTCAAAAAGTGAATATTGAATAATATATCCACTGAGATAATTTCAAATTCATGGATATTACTTCTCGTTCAATGTCAGTTGAACTACTCCATGAAACTACCTTCATCGCAAACCTTACCCTTAGGGAATATATAGGTGTAATAAGGGGTTACATATCGAGAAAATAGATAGATTCCTTTATATAAGTGAAATATTTATTCAATGAATTCCATTTTATGAATTTTGTACATAAAAATATTTATGTCTAATTGAGTCGAATTTGATAAATTGATTTTTAGATGAAAATGAAACATAATTTTTATTTTCTATAAAACAAAAAAAAATATAAAAAACTCAAGTATTCTAAAAATATATTTTATAATAATATTGGATTTAAAATTTCTCACATATATATAAATGATAAAATAATTTAATAATTGCTAAAGTAATTTTTAATAAGTGTCAAAAAAATTGGTGTGCCTTAAAATTGATATTTTTAAATAATTAAGTATTTTTATATATCATAGTTAAAATTATAAAATTTATATAATATCTTTATAAAAATGAACAATTTTTTGAAATAAGTATTTCAAAATTTAGTTATGTTTAATTTATGATAATTTTATAAAATACATTATTTTCCATAAATAGTAAAAAATGCAGTTTTAGGTTACCTATATATTTTATGACATCATATATAGTTTATAATTATTTTGAAATTAATTAAACATAATCAATGACCCAAGATATTTTTTTAATATTATTTATTTTAATATAATTTAATTAATTTAGAAAATGATAAGAAACTTTCTAGAGTCTAAAGAGAAAATATTGATTTAAAAAACATTGTGGAATCATTACTCTTCAATTCCAAAAGAAGTATAGAAAATGGTGTTCATTTGTGACCCAGATTTCTAAAAACATGATATATAACCATCGGTAAGACAATGGGTTTTCATTTTCTAGAAAATAGTTTTCCTTGACAAATATCTGGAAATTATTAAAAAAATCCACTTTTTCTATAAATACCCACCCATTTCCCTATTTAAATTCACTCTCAATCAAGACTTCATCATGTTATATGGTTTGTTCCTCCCATGGAGTCCCCATGATTTTTCTCAAGACCCCAAATTTCAATCTTCATGTTTTATGAACAAATCTTCACGGTATGGTAAGTCTCTACTCCTCTCTTCCATTCAAGTTCACCATTCATGTGGTATGTATTCTAATTTCCTAAATATGTTCCTTTTTAACTTTATATTATCCCATTAATATGAGAGGAGTATTTTATGAATGGGAGTCCCTTTTACCCTATCATTTTACCATATTATAAATCTATTTTTTATACCCTTCATACTGTCAAATATAATTTTCAATTTTCTATCTTTTAGGTGAGAGGTTATCATTTACATTTTATTTGAATATCCCAAAAATGCTTTTGAAATGGGTGTTAAAAAATATGTAAACATGAATATTTGCATTGGGTATTTACATATATGAAACTCACATCTACTTTCTTCAGTGAAAATGATGTAATGATCATGTATTTAGGATCTCTTGTAAAACAAATCCTGACAAGACACACGTTCATTATTCTATATAGGTTATTAATGAAATAATTTATTATAATCTATGTTCATCGCATGAAATTAATACATATGAATGGTGCACCTAGATAACCTTTTAATGCATTAGTTAGTGAACTTAATCTCTAGTGGGGACATTTTCTACGATACCTTGGTCAATAACCCTAGTAATTTTCATTTATGATACCATGGTAATCATCCTTGGTGATATGTTTTTTAATTCATAATTTAAAAGTTATAGCCACATTTAGATATTTTTAGTCATGTTATTTTTATTATTTTATATCTCTTGTTCATGCATTTTTGTTATTCCTCGTGTTCTTATTGATATGTCTCACGATCACAAGCTTTTTGTCACCCTTTCTTATTCTATTGTTGGGATTCATGCTCACCCTAGTCCTTTGATGTTCGTCCCTAGGATATGAGATGTAGTAAAAGTAACTTAGTGTGAACACATTAATATGTATTTCAAGAATATTTTGAT
This sequence comes from Viscum album, assembly GCA_963277665.1. Classification (NCBI taxonomy): domain Eukaryota; kingdom Viridiplantae; phylum Streptophyta; class Magnoliopsida; order Santalales; family Viscaceae; genus Viscum; species Viscum album. Next base: position 526,029,960 of record OY728155.1, read on the forward strand.
GGATGATTTATATTTAATATATTATATACCTTAATTCCAAGAAATAAAACATTAAATGATCCTTTCTTTGGACCATGTAATGAATTGTTATGTAATAAAATGTAGGATTCCGTATAACATGATACAAAAAATATCCAAAAGAATATCACATATATAATTTTAATATTATTTAAGATTTTATTATATTATGAAAATCACTATTAATTTATGATTATATTGATAATGCTCATAGATAACATGATGATTAAAATGACCCTTAATCAAATGGTAAAATTATTAAATCTTTTTAAGGTGATTAAATATTTTCATGTTATGAGGACGTCCAAGAAAATAGTTGAACCAAATTATCAAGTCACCAAAATGATATAATGCCTAAAATATCATTTATGGTGCAATTAATGGTGTTAATGTTATATAATATTTAGAAATTCCAATTATGAATAATTTATTTCCTAGCGTTGGACAAATTGTTTTTTAAAGAGCCTTTATTGAACAAAAATTTGATTACTTACATGGAGGATGAATTAAATAATATAGTTAATAGTGACACATGGGGATATGTTTCATGTACCAAATGAAAATAATGTGATTAAGGATGAAATGGTTTTCAAAAATAATTCTATATGAATAGATATGTGGAATATAAAAAATTAAAATTTATTTTCAATAGTTACCCTCAAATTAATGATATTGACATTAATGAATTAGTTTACTTGATAAAAAGTCTTGAATTTATCTATAACATTTATACGTTTTCTGATAAAATTTAATACATATTATTCGAAATTAATTTTAAATAAATAATCTTCAAGGGATATCATAAGGATTATGTATTCATCAATCAAATGGAACGATTTACTCATGAAGATTGTAGTTCCCATACATTTATGTAAGTGGGATCAATTTATGATATTACAGAAGATCTTAATGAATGATATTTATTTTTGAAGAATATTATAATATCTAAAAAATTATTAAATCTCAAGGTGGATATAAATATTTATTTCTTTTCAGAAATAGTAATGTCAATAATTTATATTATTAATGATGGAAATTTAATCTTTTTCTAAGAATTAAGTGGAATATTTTTATAATTTTCGTTACTAAATAAAAATATACATTAAAATATTTTTGATTAGATGGGTAATCATTTTTTATGATTTCAAGTTGTAAACAAAAAAATAATTTAAATTTATTTTGAAAAAAATTATACATATAAGTTATTTAAATGGTTTTGTATTGAAGATTCCTAAATTTATAAAATATTATTATTATTGGGATAAAATTTTCAATGCATAATAATGTAGTGCAGATTAATAGTTATTTTTAGATGGGTCAATTTCTTAAATTTTCTGATTATATCAATATAAGAAATCATGGTATCAATTATACATTATGCTCTATTCCAAAAAAAAATTAAAAGGAACCACATCTTATGGTTGTGAATTGGATCTTATGGTGTTCCAAATAAACTCTAAACTATTTCATAATACTTGATAAGGACAAAACATTATATAACTATGGTTTTCGAAATATTTGTTTGATAATTCCTAGTAGGATCAATGTATCACCGAGTGGGGATTTGATGAAATAGTGATATCTTTTTCTTTTAAGTTTTCTTCTTTTTGAAACAACATTCACATACATTTACAGAGTTTTCCAATTTTTTAAAAAGAAAGAATAATATGAACACAATAATTTGAAGGTTGGTTACTCACCCTGACTAGGTACATCCTTGGTATGGTATGGAAATAATATGATACCACCCAATCCACAAGAAAACAATTCTTTTTGTGTGAATACAATGAGTATGATATTCCATTACACTCATGTAGCACTATGTTCAAGATAACTATGTGAGTGCTTCATGTAGAAAAAATTATGAATTTTTTTTTTGTAACATGCTAATAAACAACCCCCAATTTCTTCAAAACAAGTTACTTTTATACCTTTTCATCTTTCAAAAATATGATCTTCAAAACAATTCTTCAATTTCCTACCTAGAATTAGGTATGAACATCTTGGACTTCATAATGATTCTCAGTCTGATTTCCCCTATCTAATCTACACGTTCGAATACTCGGTTTGATAATATAACTCTATAATAATATTGTTGAAACAAATTTAATTTTCTTATACATCAGTACGTCAATCCGAGTCAAGTTCATAACCAGATGATCCAGCTTGATTTGATGATCATCTTAATATGATATTCTTATTCTTATTCTTCTTATTATATATAAAAACATTTTCTTGAAATTCTACTCCAAAAACTCTTCATGTATAAAAAAATTCATCGCTCCTCATTCACTCTCCTTTAATAAGTTTTGGGAAATTTCAAATAACTTCTTCTTTTATGGGTGTGACAAAAGGGGTTTTGGTGATATTCTAAAAAACATTCCCACTAAGCTAAATTTCCCAAAACATACATTTCCCTAACAATTGGAAAGAAATTTTTTTCAATGCTACTCAACTCTTCACATATCTTCTTTAAAATTATCAAATCTTCTCACAACACAAACATTCTTTAAACATTATTCATGATAATCAGTCTGATTATGAATTCTACTATGATTTCCCAGTATGATGAAGACAGTATATTCTTCATTAGGTTTTTCCACACCAATTGAAACATATATTAAATAGATTAACTCTCATTATAATTCCTAGAATCATCAAAACACACAATTCCCAATATAAATCTCTATAACAAAAAGATATATATTTCTATTCCGAAGATCTGTACCAATTGATAAATATAAAACATAAAAATCCATTATTTTAAAAACATTTTTTCAACTTCATTAGACTTAAGTTTCCTTTAGTTTTTCTATAAACATATTAGAAACAACAAAATATTCTTCACATACTTTGCATCACATTAGCTCCAACATCACTATTATTTGAAAAATGTCTCTCTAATCACTTAAAACATCATTCTTTACTTGAAAACACTTTGGTAATTTTTTTAATCAACTATGTATTTTCTTATTTTCATCGCAATTAGGACATTGCATCTAATGATGTTCATTGGTGTCATCCTGTGACAAATGAGTATGTCCCTACTTTATTATATTGGATTAGTTCCACTTCTAGTTCTATAGTCTGAACCATATATAATTCGATGATCGTGATCCATTTTATAAGAAATAAAAATTAGAGATTTTATTTTATCTTGAATCAATTGAAAACAACCAATAATTAATCATTATGAAAATGGTAAACAATATTTTTGCTTGGTCTCTTATTGTTTATCATTCTCAACCACTTTTACTTACTGATATTCTTCAAAAAAAACATTTATACCTATGATTCCGAGTGACAACCAATAGAATATATGATGATTGTTGTCTAAGTGACTCCATTGATCAGTGGAACACTATGTATAATGGACCAGTATCAGTAACAGATTCTCATTATGGTGTTTCTTCTAGTTTGGATATTAGATGGGTTTGATAAACCCTTTATTCTATAATTGTTATTTACAAGGTAATGAACATTCATAAGAATTTGTTATCTGATATTCATAATATAATGATGATTAAAATTATCCATAAACAATAAAAAGTGAATTAATTTCATTACATTGATTGAAAAATACAACTCTTTCATCATAAGCTTCTTCTAGCTTCTAAAGACACGTCTTGAAAACATGGTCCCAACAATATCCCCCTTTGGATTTTTGTTTTCAACCAAGGATAATAAATAAATAAACTTTTTAACCACAATAAATGGATTATTTATCAACAATTATAATCCCACTAGAGATAACTCATTGTACAAAACAAGAATTATTAAAAGCATAACCACACTATCCAAAGTAATGACTCTTGAAACTTCCTCATATTTTATTCACCACTCTCCAATTATTTAAATTTTCATGTAAATAACCTTTCAATAAAACTATTAGAATTGTTTATAAATCTATATGTTAGATTCAAAATATACCCAAAACTTCCCTTACATACATACTTCCTTAACATGATTATCACAAATTAAGAGATAGATTTATGAAACAATTATCCCCTAAGAAAACATTATCCAAATAAAATATGAGAGAGGGTATAATAAAACATACCTAAAAAATGATGATAAACTATTTATACTCCCATGGTCAACCTATGTTTAGAAAAAGGTTCATTAGGTAAAGGTTTAGTGAAAATTTCAACAACTAGTTTCGATGTAGGAACATACTTCAATATAAATTCATTATTATCAACATTCTTTTTGATGAAATAATATTTGATAGGAGTATTTATGAAATTAATTTTTTTACCAAATTTATTGTCAGGTTTATGAAACATTGATTATCACAACCTAATATCAATATTAACATTAATTCAAGGATTAATACTTCTAAATGAATATTCATCCACATTATTTGGTTAGAATATTGATTGGTGAAAATATACACAGCTTCTTCCTTGATAAGAGCTACTGAATTATATTTATTTATATTGAAACTAAAATGACTTTTACCTAGAAATAAAACACTAAATGAATAAACAACTAATAAAACTCTTCCCTTGATGATGTGGATCTTGTATCATCAACATTTTCTACACAATAAGCATATGAATACCCAAACAATTCAATTATTTCATTAATATCATTTGTAATTCCAATCTTTTTTGTGCCTTTGATATATCTGGGAATTATTTTTCCATCTAATATATATGATCCTTTAGGATGATTCTAAATTTTTTCACATAAGGTAACAGATAACGATTTCAGGTCATAAAGTATTCAAATTCAATAAACATCCAATCATATTTCAAAATTCATTAAAGTCAACTACCTGTCATTATTCCTAGTTAAATAACTTGTTTCTTACTGAAATAGGTGTGAAAATGGTATGAAATTTTCCATTATGACTTTTTTAAGAAGTTTCTTGTGAAATTTTTCATGAGAAATAAATATATGTTTTCTATTTTGTATGATTTTTACCCAATAAAGTTTTTCATTTCACCCATAATGGACATCTCAAATAAAATTTTCATCACTTTATAAAATATTTCACATGTTAGTCCACCATTCCTAGAAAATATAATTTCATCATCATAAAAAATTATAAAGAGGGGAAAATAAAGACTTTATTTGATGTACGTATTAGTATCAACTATTTCATTCTTAAAGAACATCCTTCTTAACCAGGTATCTAATTTTGAATACCATGCCCATGGATCTTGTTTTTTTTTCAAACAAGTCCTTAGTCAATAGGCACACATTTGATTCATCCTTCCAAAATAAGAAATATGGGTTTTCAATGTAAATATCCTCATCAAGATGACCTTTTAAAAATGATAATTTCATATTAATTTGAGAAATCATGTAACATTTTTTGCAACAATAAAAATAAGGATACTAATTGATTCTAACCTTTCCACCAGAAAAAAATCATAATAAAAAATCAATGCCCTCAATTTTTGAGTAACATTTTCACACTAATAATTCTTTTTTTCTTTTCACTTTACCATATTTATCCATATTATTCTAAAAATCCAACCTTGTACAGATAATATTGTTACTCAGTTTTGGTATGCGTTATGAAGTATAATTCCATTATATCTGATCTAACTATCCATTCATATCTTGAACCCATAACTGATGCACAAAATCATCATTAAAATCATTCTATGGAATGTTTGAATAAAAGGAAGAATGTGTAATATATTTTGATTTTGTCCTTGTTTGAACCTTTTATTATTGATCTCAAATAAAGTTTTATGAGTCCACCTGCTTCCTCAGCCAAAGTTGATATTTTCAAGATTATTCCTCATCACTTGAAATAGGTGAGTCTAATTATTATTCTTGATAAGTATTACCATTTTTTTGTAATTATCATAATTTTCAACAGAAATTTTATAACCCTCTTTATCTTTTTATCAACATTTGTTTTTTTAGAATCTTCTATAGCTTTTTCAATAACTTTCAAATCAACAGAATAAACTAATATTTCTATTTCATGGTTAAAAAATCTTTATACTCTTCCATTAATCATAACCAAGGAAAATTTAATCTTTACCTCTCTGCTAAAACATTCTATGATTTACATCTTTCTTTTTTATGATGGTTGGTCTCCCAAAAATTCTTAAGTGTCTCAAACTCAATGATTTTTCATAAAACTTTTCATATCGAGTCATATCTAATGATGGGATGTATAAATAATATTTTTTAATTTAAATATAATAGTTCATGGATTTCCTACAAATTTAATAAGAGAGAGCATGTTCAAGTAACATAGTTCTCCCCATTTACCCCAATCTTCTATTACTCCTATCAGAAAAACTATTTTGTTGAGGAGTCTACGTTGTAATACACCTTTTCTATATTCCATGTATCTAAAGATAATATTAAAACTCTTAATTTTTTTAATAAAAACCACTGTGATTTCTTAAGATCATTAATAAATACTCACATTCCATCTTATCTTTCATCCTGAAATATTTAATCATATTCATATAATCTAACTTATGTTTCATAAAAAGCTAAATTAATTCAATTAAATATTCAATAAAATTAATGATACAATTATCTCCATGATTTTATTTTTTATCATTATCCCATTGATATTTGAATGAATATGTTCTATGGGTAGTTTTGAAGAAATTTCAAATTTCATGTGTATAGAGTTTATCACCATTCATTTCTAGTAAATTGTGCGATAATAATATCTTCCTCTTGACATATCAGGAACACTAATAACACTATCTTGCTGAGATAAATTTCTCATGTTTATTTGACATGTGTTTTCCAGAGTTTTATTCCATAATTTATTCTCTTCCACCATTCCTATGTAATAAAATTTTTGAACTTCACCAACTTAAAAGATGTTTCCTTTTATATATTTTCCTCTTGTAACTATCATTTTAACGTCCCCTATATTTTAAAAACCCCAAATTTCTTTAAAAAAATGTTTATTGACTTTATCAAAAATATTTGAAACACTTTTCAGGTGGTGATTCATCCCATAAAAAAATCCTTCTCTGATTGCATCTTTTCTTCACCAGTGATGGCTAATCCAACCCCTTTGATTCTAAGATATTCATCAATTCCAAATGACTTTATTCCTTCGTTGATGTATTTAAAATTATTTAAAAATTTAAGTCTATTGTCAAATTTTAAGAACACACACTATCCAAGATCCAAGGTCATTCTTATTTTATATCATTGAAAATAGTTTCTACAGCTAGAGATTTTTTCTTTACCTTTATCATTCTTAACATCTAGCTTCTATGGATTGTTGAGAAATTTTTTTTGTTCTGATAAAAAACAAGAAAAAATATTTCAAGATGTAAAATTTTTTCAAATATTCGATAAATATTTTTCAAAGGTTGGAATCTATTTTCAACTTTCACACCAACCTTCTCAGATTTTATAAAAACATCCTACTCAGAAATCATCTTTAGAGAGGATTGACTCCCGTAGAATTTTTTTTGCTCTTTTTCATGGAAGAGTATTACTATTGTAGGTTATACCAAAAAATATTTTCCATATGTACTAATCTACCATAATACCAAAAATATTCATAGAAATAATATTTTACTCTGAACCTTCAATACTTTTTTGGAGTTGTGAGCATGTTTCTTAGAAAATATATTATCTTTCATATCAGGGATTTTTTTCCCAATAAAATATTTATTATCAATTGGAATCTTATTTTTTATCTTAGTATTCATTCCATCCTTATTGGTACATATAGTAATAGAATGTATATTGAACTTATAATTTTTAGAAACTTCATCCTTCTCCACTTTATTATTTTTGGCCACAAACATAACTTTCCCACATTTATTTTCCTCAGAAAATTTTTTAGATTTCATCTCAAAAATCGAAGACAATTTTTTATTCTTCATAAGTTTACCCTTTATATAGTATTCACCAAATTCATAAATAGATTAATTGAAACTTATAATCAACTATTAATCTTTATTTTTTTTGGGAAAAGTTTTAACTCTTATCCTTTTTATTTAGGGTTGAATTCAAGATAGTCATTATAATTCTTTTCTTCCTCAAGAGATTTATTCAATTTATCAATAATTTTCAACTTCTTAACATTCTATTGAGTAAAATATTATTGATTTTTTATTGAATAATTTTTATTTTATAACTTCTTGTTTTCTTTCTCAAGTCTCCCAATATTTATTATAAATTATTTTCATTATTCATTTAGAAGAAATTATAATTGAGTTTTATCTTCTTTCGAACCATGACTTCTGTAATCTCCAATGATAACTCTTGTAATGAATGTTTTATCTCTAGCATTTTCTGTAAAAAAAATTTGAAATCAACTAATCTATATTCATCTTATTAATATTTATAAAATAAACTTCTTCTTTTGTACTTGAAGAGTTTTTTATCATTCCTTATTGAAGAGTATTAAACCTTACCACTGTCTTTATTACATGATATTCTCTGCATTATTTCATCTTCATCAATGTCCTTTTATTTCTATCGTAATGTACAAATAACATCAATGTTCCACATTAATCTATATTCAAAACATTTTAAGGTATGTTTTACCAAATATTTACCTATTCATCTTTTCATATTTTTATAAAATAAGGCTAAAAATTAATTAATATTTTTACATTACACATTTTAGGAATCATATTCAATATCTTCTTTTTCTTCGAGAACCTTATTAGAAATAACTTTCATGTAATCCTTGAAAGACATTTCCTTACTATCTTTGGTTGTTACTTTCATATATTTCACCCTTCTCGCTTCCTTTATGATGATATTACTATGGAAATCATCCACATATATTGTTTCTGAATCTGTATCTTTAATGAGGAAACATAGGAATTGTACTTTTCTAAATAAATTACCAAAATATTTTTAACATTATTAGATTATTCCAAGTTTTTACCAAGAAATATTGTAGTACTAAAATTATATTCACCCTGGGAAAAAAGTCACCAAAATATTTATACTCACCCATATTGATATCGTCACTCATCAGCCTCTAAATTTTAACTTGTCATTCTTCACCTTTGTAATACCTTCATAAATTGTCTTCTTCTTATCCCAAATAACATTAGAAGTGGAAAAACATTTTATTATGAGAAAATAAATTTCATCATGTAATGGGAGTAAATATTTTTCATATCTTCTATCATTATAATTATTCTTCTTGTCTACCTATGTAGCAGAAACATTTTCAACAATAGGAGGAAATAAATCTATTGCAGCTTCAAGAACGTCATATCCAAGAGACATAATTTAATGAAACATTCTATATTTATCGATATGATAGTTATTAAAATCAAGAATCCTAATCCTATTACTATTAAAAAAAATTATATTATCTATAACAACTTCTATTTAAAAACTTCTACAATGTATAAATGAAGGGAGCCTTACCTCTGATACCAATTGAGAATTCCCAGTATAATCAATGTTTCATTGAGAGTGGGAAGTTTTAAATTATTGATATATTTTTCATTTTTTATACTTAGATTTTAAATAACATTCACATCCTAATAATCATTTTTTACCTTGTTAAAAATAAAAAAAAATCATATGTCAACATGAACAAAATAATTTACAAGGTTCACCACTCAACAAGAGTTGTTTCTTCCTTGGTATGGTATGAAAGTAATTCGATACCACACAATCCACTAGAAATTTTTTTGTGTGGATAAAAAAATCAGGATATTCCCTTACACTTGTGTAGCACTATTTTCAATATAAGAGTGCATGTTATTCATATGGAATTAAATGATGTAATACAATTTATAAAATAAAATACGAAACATTCACCAATTTCAAAAAAAACATGTTACTATTATACCATGTTAGCATTCAATAATTTGATCTTCAAAACATTTCGTCACATTCATAACTAGTAATAGGTAATAATTTATTAGACTTATTAATGATAATCGGTCTGATTTCCTCTATCCCATATTATAGTCCAATAATGTATCTATACCAAAATATAGGTAAAAAATATGATATGGGACTTCCTCAGTCAGGAAATCCTTGTTTGATTCACAGTTCGATGATCTATCCTGAAATGATGATCAACTAAATACAATCTTCTTCTTCTTCTACCTAGAAAATATCCTCATGAAATCCCACCCTATAAAACTCTTCTCTCTAAACACATTTAGTTCTCCACCTTATCTATTTTTTTTGTGAATAGTATGAGTTTTATGACATTACAATGTACTTTATAATGACATAGGTTTCTAAAAGTAGTTTTGGGGGGATTCTAAAAATTTTACTGCGCAACCAAATTTACTAAATCTTTTATTTTCTTTACATTTTAGGTATATCTTTGCATTATTCAAGGCTTACCAACTATTCTCATTTCTTATCACACTTTATTTCATCTTCCCACATCTTCATCTCACATAAGACTTTCTCCAAAATATTCTTTCTGATTACAATTTACATTATTATTTCCCCTTTATTATGAAGACAAAATACTCTTCATTATTTTTATCAACGCCAATTGAAACATATGGAGAATATAGAAAATCTAATTATAATTTTTGGAATCAACATAACATATACTACCCAATCCAATGTTATAAACCAATAAAAAAATATTCTTATTCTTATTCTCCATACTAACTTATACATATAAAAAATTGAAACCATTCCACCACAAATATTGTTTCCACTTCACTGGACTTTATATTCCTTTATATTTTCCATAATCATAGTGGAAACTTCTATAGATTCATTCACTTCCTCAGTAACACTTCAACACTAGATTCACACTTATTTCAAAATCATTTTCTCGATACTCATTGAAATTCATCATCCCCTTGGAAACACATTTTTAATTTGATCAAACATTTATCTCTTTTTTTCTTTCCTCACATTGATGATCCTGCATCTGATGTTTTTTATCTGTGTTAGCCTTCAGCTAATAAATCAGTATATGCTTCACTCTCTTAGATCTTTGTCACTTTTTGTATGACAGTTGACACCACATATAATCCAATAAATGTGAACCATTTTATAATAAAAAAATATCAAAGATTTTTTGTATCTTGACCCAAATAAAAACCAACAATTCATCTTGATGAAAATGGTTTAATACATTATTGATTGGTGTCAAGATTTATTTTCTGTCCCAACAAATATAATGTACTGATCTTCTTCAACAGAATTTTCTTCTTTAAACTCACTTTGATAACCATCCTGACATATAATGATTGATTTTAGAGTAACTTTGGTGATCGTTGGAACACCAAATATGTTGCACTGATACCAAAAACATAAAATTCAACAACTTATTTTATTTTTTTATTTCTATTGACATAATATTCATTATCCAAATATTTATATATTGTGTAATATTATTCTGAATTAAAACAATCATCTAGGTCTTTATACATTAAAGAAACCTTCTTAGGCATAAAATAATTCTCTGTCTGGTGGTCTTCACAATGAGGAACTAGGACTAAAAATCCTCATCTTCAGAATTTGTATTAATCCATAAACTCTTTCTTGTATCATGAATTATTCATGATTTTGGGAAATTTTGAGATTGGGGTATCATTATCTGACTAATAATGTTATGTATTGTAACATCCCACCCTTTCAAGCAACTTATTTCTTTCCCACCAAACCTCAATATCATTGGGAGAACTGGTTATCCCCATTTTATTTATAAGGCTTAAATGATAAGTTTTATAGATTACATATGATTTTTGAAAAAAAAAAGATTATAAAATAATCATAATATTTTCTTTAGATCCATGATCACTCTAAAATGGATTTTAATTACACTATTCCATCCTATCTGATCCTGAGATGAGTGTTGTAACTTTTTTCATCTATAAAACATAATTAAAATATATTATTCATTATTAGGAATTTTTATTTTGATATTCTCAATATGATGGTGATTTTGATTATGAAAAAACATTATAATGTTAATAAATTTCATTCCTTTGAAAAAAAAGACAATTATCTCATCACTAACATCATCAAGTATTCAAAAACAATCTCTTGATAACATGGCCCAAAAATTATTTAGATTTTGATGCTATAATTGAAAAAATACTCCATTTGGTGGATTATTAAAATGTTCAAAGTGTTTTTCATGTAACCCTATGTAAAAAAATTCTTCCAAATTAAGAATAGTGGAAGTTGATTATATTTTAAAATAAAAATATAAAATTCAAATGATTCATATGTTGTTTGAGATCATGGAATATTGAGTGCATGTCACAAATCCATTGTTTATTTTGAATAAAACCCATGTAATATAAAATTGTCGACGATTTTAGTATTAAATTTTTGTTTGAAGCATATTGATATAAAATATCACTTTATCATATAGAAGGATCAAAATGGTGATCTTATATTGAACAGTGCATCTCTAAATAAGTTATTATAGGTTGTACTTATGAATCACTTGATAAAGGATCACATATTAGACTTACTAATGTGTTTTAATGTGTATTATCTTTCAAGGTTCCCATGATTATAAATGTGTTCATGTTTATATTCCATGAAATGGTAGACATGTGAATGTGTTTAAAGGTAGAATTCATATAAAGATAAATCAATATTTTAATAAATAATTTTTTTCAAGAAATATAATAGTGGATATTTAAGATCCTTTTGAATTGTGTTTGTGAAAGGTATATTCTAGGAGTCTCTCATTCAAATATCGTCCATATGATATTGAAAATTACATTGAGAGATAAACTTATTTAACAAATGTTACTCAATCTAGTAATACGGAGGGTAGATAAATATGAAATTGTGAGTGTATTATAAATAATTTCATAAATTGTTTTTTTTTTTTTGAGATTTTGGGAAGTATACCTCTTTATTTATGTCTTCAATTTCATTTACGAGTTATGTTTTTGTATATATATAGAATATAATGCATATAATATTTAATGTTTTTAGAAAACCATATCAAGGTGTTTATTTCATTATGAAACAATGAGTCTCTAGTAGATGGTGTTTTTAATTAATAATAATTTAATGGTACAATATGTTTATTTATTGAATCATGAATGAATTTTCATGTCATAGAGTTGGAACTGGATGAAGATTTATGAAATTCGGTCAACATAAGATTCCATTACACATTAAAAGTTTATAGTTAATGAAAATTGGCACTATAATTTGTAATGTCTTAGGTATTGAAAATAATGCAGCGATAATAATTTCTAGAAAATATTTTTATTTTCATATTTATTATTAAAATATATTTTATTTTATTATTCTATATTATTTGGGAGAAAGATATGAAAATAGTGAAGGACTTGAGTTTCCAGCATATCTGAGGACTATAATTGAATAAACCAACTAAAACCACTAGGTCATATTTGAAGAGACTCAATACCTCAACCACACCAACACATAAGTATAAGTCCATTAACTAATTGAAACGGTAAAAACACCATAATTGGGGAGAATAAATAAAATATAACAACTATGAGTAAACAAAATAGAAAAAATAATATCAAATGGAATTCATGTCACAATGTATAAAAATAAACAGGATCATAGAATTTAAATCCAAACCAAGGTGTATAATGGGATAAAGAAAAACAAATCCATTAATAATACCAAAAAGTATATGATAACAATCCCTTCAATTACAATCCCTCATATCCTCATATCTATGTCATAGTTCCCTTCCCCTTAACTAGATCCCTGCTAATGAAATGTGCATTCACGCCATGATTCTCATGAAGGGTGTGAGTAATAATCCTAGTATGTCACTACTAATGTTTACATAATAGAATTTCATAATATATATAACAATAAATTACATTAAATAAGTAATATCTCAGATAATAAGATATTTATCCACATTCCAAGTCATCTTGTTCTAACCAGGAATCCAAAAAACTTAGCCCCCTTCTATAGTGGCTTAATTTTAGTAAAGATATCAATGAATAATATGGACACCATATACCACTACCTGATAGTGGTTGTTAACCAAGTATGTTTTAAAGTCCCAACTAACATTATTTATATAATTTGATTACATATCATCCCCAAAAAAAATTACTTCATAATGTCTTATTGACAACAAACACTCAATTCCCATGAATGATGTATAATGGTGACACCAAAAATGTATGTGATCCTACGGATTCCATAAAGTGATCTATATTCCAAATCCATCTTCATGTCATCATGTTTAACTTACAATATTTTTCCTAAACTAATATGTGAAACTAGGTTATCTTGATACCTAAAGCATGGTTCTATAGACAATTCAATACCATAAGAAATATGTTTCATAAAAAGGAATAATAATTCATATCTGGAATTATTCCCAAGATGACACTCATAAAAAATATGATGACAAAAAATTCACCATGTACACTCATTCTTACACATGTATACACTTATCAAACATGAGTCATTAAGAATATACAAATAATCTTGGCATCAATATATATAAAGGCCTATAAAGAAACAAACTTATTACGTCAAGACTGTGAATGAAACATGTCATGTCTTGTCAAAGGATTAAATATAAATCCATGTCATAAAATAATTTAGAACATTAAATCACATCAAAGATCCCTATTTTGGTCCATCTTATCGTGAAATTGGTTTATGTGGGAGAGTTAAGATGATTATTTGTTAATAAGGGTGGTTCTACAATCAAATACTATGACAACCCTTACCCGAGTTTCCCAAAGAGAGTGTCTTCATTATTATATTAGTATAAGATAAAAGTAATCTTGTATAGAAGAACCAAACCATTATTTACACTTGGTAAAATAGATAAATATATGATTCCCACATTAATTTTGAAAATGAAAACTATAATATAATTTTTTTTCATGAATATTATTTTACATCTGAAATATCCTTTAATATCATTCATAGTAAAATTCTAGGAATACTAGGAATGGGAAAAGATAAGGGTGAGCTAAAATTATTAGTTAGGGTTATTTATAGAAGAATCAACCATGAAACAATAATAATAATCAATATTCTCAGTTAAATAGATAATAAATAATTCCATTTAATAAATTTTCTATCATGATAGGATTAGGAATAATATATATGGAAAGGTAAATAAATTAACACACACTATATTTAAAGAATAATCTAATAATGAAATTCATATAGAAACAATATCAAGTTGAAAATTTCATAGATAATAAAAACTAAATTCTTTCTAAAGGAAATTATTTATTATTGGATTCCATGATATCAGGATTCATGATACCTCTACCCTAGTGAAATTTAACAAGGATATTTAAAATTATAGGTAGAAGAAAATTTAATTCTATCTTACTAATATGACTCCGGAGACCTACTAAAGTATTGAGGTACTAAATAATTCTGACCCCAACCCATCAATGCATGTCAAAAGAATTTCATATTTACCAAATGATCGATTTAATTCCTAAATTAAAATACCTTATAATTCAATTTCCATAATAAGTAAAGAAGATAGATTTATAAATAATTAATTGTTAATAAAATAATAACAAAATTAAAAACAATATATAGAAATAGTACGCAGTTTTGAAAATAATCATATCCATGTTACAAATAGTATGGATATTGAAAAGAGATGAATTTTACAATGACCACAAGAGAGTGAATGTTTCAATGGAATGATATTGATGGAATGAGTGGATCAAGAAACTAAATTTCAATAATTTCATTATCCAAAATGATTTTAAACCATACAGATAAAGAATAATTATGGTATTAATAAAAAATATTCCCATTTTTGTAAAAATAAAATGGGTTTTTGTTTTTTATAAATAAAAATACCATAAAAACATAAAAAACATTTTTAAAGAAAATATCCTTTTCATTTGTTAAATAACTATTTAAAACTGGAAGTTCACAAAAACTTTTGATGTTATTTATTTCAAAATCACCATTGAATCTCGAAAAGAATGTTTTTTAATATTTTAAGGGTCAATAAATCTTTAAATTCCATTCATGTTGTACATTTTAAATGAATTATCCCTTTCAAATATTCAGTAAAATCCAAATATATATATTTTGAAAAAAACATAAAGATTCCATTTATTTTTCTTAAATAAAAAATTGGATATTTTTTTAATAATAAATCATTTTTAAAATGGTAAAATAATTTTTGAAATAAATTTTATGCATCATGGTTTTAAAATAAAATGAAATTCGATTGATGAGAGAAAAAAGGTGGGATTTTTTTTAAATCATTTTATAGATCATTTTAAGTATAATAGAGTTAAAAATGATAATATTACTTGAAAATATCTGTATTAACAAGTAGGTATGAAATATAAATGGTTTTATAATAAAATTTTTAAATAATTTCCTTCAACATAAATTCATTAGTAAACAATCTCGATTTGAATAATGTTGTGAAATAAACCATTAAAATGATCATAACGTTGAAGTGAGAATTAATCAATGAATTGATTGTTTGTATCAATAATTAAAAAATGTAAAAAATTGAAAATATATCATAATATAATAAAAAATTAATTTGACACATAATATTATAATATCAAAGATGAAGGATAAATAATATAACCCAAAGAAAAGAAATTATGTTACGAAATTATTTACCACTTGGTAACACATATGTCAAATACCCTAGGATGTAATAATTAAAATTAAGTAAAAAAATACAATTAATAAGTAAAAAATAATGATATTACCTACAAAATATTTATTAAATACCCCATATGAATAAAATAGGTGGAGAATATTACAATATGCCACAATAAAGGGAAATTGAGAAGATGTTCCTTACCACGCGTTTTATTTTGGTTGAACATGATTTTGCCTCCTCTATAGTGGTTTTTAACATAATATTAAACTATAATTGAACCATATTAATAGTATTTTATATGATCCCTTTAGAAAATCTGACCACCGTTTTGTTAATAATATTTCTTTATTTTCATTGTTTCGGGTGTTAATTTCCTTATTTGGTCCTTCATGATTTTTCATGAAATATCTGATTCTTGTGAATATTATATTTTTATATCCTCACAAGAATAATAATCTTGAAATAATTATATTATTAATTAAAAAATTATATTTTGTAGAACAATCATTAACACATGTTTTTATAAAAGAAGTATGTTAAATCATGGATCGGGTAAGGAACCCATATGCATCACTTACATTTCTATTTTTCAACAGTCATTATAGAATGGATGTAATTAATATATTATATTTATAGGAATATAATCACATAATAAAATAAATATTATTTATTTGAATATAATTATTTATGCAATCCATTTGGTGTAGTGATGAAAATAGATTAACATCACTTCGCAATGATTGTAATCAAATCATACACAAATGATGCTATCATATTTAAGTGAGTGAAAATTTATTATTTAAAAGGGTATATAATTTTTTTTAATGATAAATATATTATTAAAACCATAATTATTTAATTTATATAACAAATATTTATGAAATTTATATTTATTACCTTCTATGTAAAATTCTATTGAAAAATAAACCACATCGCTTCGGGAGGTGGGAGTCTGTCGTACACACGATCAACTATATTGTATCCCTTATGGAATTGAATGTAAAAAAGGTATATATGATAAAATTACTCCATATTTGTATTTATTTTATAAATATCATATTATTAATTTTGTTTATTATCATATAGAACTGATAGGGGTGGTAATGGAAACAATGAATAACATTGGTTTATGAGGCCATAGACCTCTTTACATGAAAATGATTATTTAATAACCCATTTAATGGAAATTGGAATGGTTATAGGTCATGAACATAAAAAAACATTTAATTATATGAAATATAATGAAATTATTATATCATTATGGTTTAATAATAATTGAATTGGGTGGAGGATGATATAAAATATAAAAACATGATGAAGAATGTTACCTCGTCCTAGGGTAACCTCTATAAGTTTTCACTAAATTCCTTCCTTGGTGGGATTTATGTAAAAAAAAGTCTTATATAATTAAAGGATTAAATATTGGATTTTATTTTTTTATGTATTGGCTTACAAAAGTGTTTGATGATGTGAAGAGGAAAGGAGAGCGGGTGGACATTTATAAGTGAGTTGAGTGGAACAACTGAAATTTCAAAAAAACTGAAAAAGGATTTTGTATGTTTTTCATAATCCATAGAGAGAAAATCGATTATCATAATATCTTAATTATTTTATTATGGGACTTAATGATTCATCATGGGGTTGTATAATTGAAGTCCCTAACAGTCACTGCAGGTCCAAAGCATTACTCATATATCGAATGATTGGTTCAATTCATTAATCAATATACCCTATCAATAAATATCGATATTGAGTATGGAATAATGATTTATCAATATTTATCAGTTAATGAAATAACATTCAAAGTATTCATATTATGTAGAAATGGTATATGGTTTAGAAAATAATCATATCCCTGACATTTGGAGTAGGGAAATTTAAGAGTGATTAATTTTTCAATAATAACAAGATAGTAAATTTTTCGAAGGAAGTTTATGAGTAAACAAATGAATGATGAAATTTAATTTCAATACACTCATGATCTAAAATTATAATCAATAATCCATATTAGAAATAAAACTTTAATCAATATAATATATACCCATTGGACTAATAATAAAGGGGTTTTGTTAACGAATAGAAAAATCATAAAAAGATATTAGAACCAATTTTTGAGGAAAATATAATTTTTAATCTCAAAATAAAATTTTAAAAATAAATGTTCACCAAAAAATTGGAAGATAATTTTCTAAAAAAATATATTTTGAATTATATGATTCAATTTTATAAACATCTGAGTGGTTATGGTGGCTAGAAACTCAATTCATGTCCTGCACATTGAAAATAATTCCCTTTCACTTTTTCAATAAAATCAAAAATACATTTTTTTAAAATGAAATGATGATTAATTTCAAAAAAAAATAAAAAGAAAACACTTTGTAAATATTTCTTTAGTAACTAATTTGAATGTTCAAAAACATTTTTAGAGAAAGTTTTAAGAAACCAGTTTTTGGAAGAAAATTGATTTCTGACTGAAGAGAGAAATGAAGTATAATTTTATCGAAAACATTTTATCAATAATTTTAATTATATAATAGTGGAAATTGGTACTATTAATAAGAAGAGTAAGGATTAAACAATAGATCAGAAAATGGAACTAGTTTATAATGAAATTGTAAAATAATTTCTATCAACAGAAATTCCGGAATCAACACTCTCTTTTAGATTTATATTGTGAAATAAACCCTTATGATCATAATAATGTTGAAGTGGTAATTATTAAATGAATTTATTATTTTTGTCAACTAAAAATATAAATAAATAATTTAAAAATCCAAAAAATATAAAAAAATTGATTCCAAACATAATCAAATAAAATCAAATATGATGAATAATTTATAAAACCCATTGAAAAAAAATTGAGTTATGAAACATTTTACCATATGGTAACTATTATTTAAAATACCCTTTGATGTAATAATTAATATTAAAAATAAATATTCCATGCATTATTTTTTAATCAAGATATAAATATCCATGGTACAATATATAAATCATATAAAATAATGTAGTGTCATAAGATAAAAATTTTCTTCAATAAAGTGAAATTGAGATGAAGAACATTACAACATCCTCCTCCAAAATAATTTTTTATTAAAAGATCAAAGGAAACAAAATAAGCTATGGGGGTCTATTGTAATGCAAACCGAAGGCATCCCATTTGATAAGGTTAACACATTCTGGCTTCATGCTATCTATCAAAAAGAGATGAGTGTCAGTAGAAATATGATCAGACATGGAATCCAAATAGTCTGCAACCTTGTTCCCCTCTCGCAATGTGTGGGATAAAATAGTGTTCGGCTGAAGCATGCCACGAAATTTTCTGATTGTATAGACAATGGAATATAGATTAGAGCGATTTCCTTTTAGGTATTCATGGAGAATTAATGAATCCACCTCCACCTCAGATATAGCCAAATTCTATTGAGTGCACAAAGATAGCCCTGTGTAGAGGGCTCGGGCCTCCGCTTGAATAACAGTACCCCTTCCAAAGGAACAAGAAAAGGCCAAGACCATGCCTCCCCCATTATCTCTAACACCCCCCCTCCCCCTGATATCATCCCACCATTGTAAGCCCCATCTGAGTTGAGCTTAAAGCTAGATGCAGGAGGAACCCAGCGAACCCACTTACCAATGCCTCCTGCCACCGAAATGAAGGGAAGAGGGTAAGACTCCAGAATGCATGGGAATGGCAGGGGTCTCATGCTACTCCTTATTAAAAGAGATCTGATCCATAAGCAGAAAATGAATACGGGCAATTATAGCTCTCACCGTGGGCCTTTCGGCTTCATACTGAGCTTGGTTTCTGGCTTTCCAGATGCACCAGCACCCCGCGTTGAAGGATGCAACCCGAGCCATACGGGCCTTCTCCGAGCCCATCAAACCATCAAAAAATATCGCCAGGAAATAAATCTCGGTCTCCTCCCTATTGAGAAACTGATAAACTCTAAGAAACGACCACACCACATGAGCCCATTCTCCCTCAAAAACAGGTGTTCAGAGCTTTCCTCCCTCCGCAGGCTATAGAAGTGACAACCTGTGGCCAAACAGATTCCCAATTTCTTGATATTCTCATCCGAAGCAAGGGAAATATTCCTGATACACCAAGTGAGGAAGTTCAACTTCAACGGGATCTTACGGCACCATGCCACCTCATTCCATCGATCCGGAGGTCCCAAAGAAGACAACATCTGGAAGTCTCTGATACAAAAATCACCCGAGGATGAGGGAGTGAAGACACACATGTCCCTCTCTTAATTCAGCTCTATAGAATCAAAGATGTCATGTTTTTCAGCACTCATCACCACCTTGATGACGCGGGGATGGTTTTGAGCTTCCTTAAATGTGATAAGTGGAGCCGAACACCCAAGGAAGGCTAGAACAGAGCCAACCTAGTTCTTATATGAAAAGGAGATTTCCCATGATCCCACTAACCAATGTAAGCTTTGATACAAAGAACAAAACAGAGGATGAACTTTAGAGAAAAGGTGAGAGACATAACCACTACTGACCTCCTCATTACTTTCGAAGAGTTGCGACATACTTTGGCCCCATAGAGTACGTTGCTCCAAGATTTCCCAAGCAAGATTTTCATGAGATCCCTCGATAGTGCTCTGCATACTTCTACAATTGATCCCACCTCTTGTATGGGTCTTTCTAGTCGTGCCCACAAATTCTACTACCACTTCCCCTCTAACGTAGCGTCCCAAAAAAATTACAAAGAATAGATTCCACAGCTTTTATAAAACCCTTCAGCACATTATAAAGTGCTAAGCCATGGATAGGGATGGCAGAAAATACACTGTTAACCAGAGAAATGCGTCCTCCAAAATATAGGAAATGATTCTTCCAATTGAGAACACGCCCAATAATTCTACTCATAACACCATCAAAGTCACGGATCTGGAGCCTACCTGAAGATAATTGTGTGCCCAGACACTCCATGGGAAACTACCCCTGCTGCATGTTGAGCCGACTGCATAAGGATGAAACACGTCGTGTCGAGCTTCTGTGAGTTATATAGAAAACACTTTGTCCGCACATAGAACCTTCCCATTCTAGAAGCAATAATATTTCAGAATATCCTTGATTCTCTGGACATATCTCCTCCCCCCATTAATAAATATCATAGTATCATCCGCAAACATGAGGTGGGATATTGAAGGGATTCTCTGTTTCCTTCTTAATTGGATGTGTTGTAACCTCATTTATATTTTTTTCAAACATGTTATTAACTTATATACAAATATAATTAATAATATCACAAATTATTCTTTTATAACCTTTTATTATACTTTTATTAATAATCATTAATTATTTTCATTATTTCCAATGCTAATTGCCTTATTTTCTAATTCATGGTTTGTCATAAATGTTCCGATTAATTTTCGTATTATATATTTCCATCATATCTAGAGTAATAATCATGACATAATTATATTGTTTATGCATATATTATACTTTTGTGATGAATAATTAAATTATGTCCTGAGAAATTAAGTATGTTACTATCATGGAGACGTTGGTTGTATAAATTCATGACTAATGTTTCCATTTTTCAATGATCATTATGGATAGGATGCATGTAATATTTTATCATAAAATATTGATCATAAAATCATAAATTTAATATTTTTTTAAGTATACTTATATATATCATCCATGTTATGTGGTGGTGAAAAGAGAGTCACATCGCTTTTTAAAGGTGGATGTCCACATGTACACAAATGATGTAACCATCCATAAATGAGTTATAAAGTAAGAAATAAATTGATATATCATATATTGTTAATGATAAATATGTCATGAATGTCAAAATTATATCATTTATATCCCATATATTTATTATCATTATTGTTATCACCATTCATTCAAAGCGTTTGTAAAAAGGGAATCACATCGCTTGGCAAGGTGATAGTTTGGTGTATACATAAGCGACCTCATTGTATCCCATAAAGAATGAAATTTAAAAAGTTGTATATGGAATAAGTTCTTAATGTGTATAATTATGTTATAAATGTCATATTTATACTATATATCTATAATTGTACCCAACCGTGAGAGGTGGTAATGGAAAAATGACTGACATCAGTTGACAAGGTGGCAGTCTGCCGTACACATGAATGATGTTTTTGTAACCCATTTTATGGAAAAAGGGATGGTTATTGGTAATTTCCATAACAAAAACAATAATTTTATAAGGAATATACCTTTTTTTAAATCAACATTGTTTATAAATAATTTAAAGGGGTGGAGGAGGAAATAAAATTCGAACACTCGAGGAAGAGAGTTACATCTTCCGCGGGAAAAACCTTTAGGTTTTAACCCAATTATTCTAAGGATTATTATTATAGGGTCAAAATATTTCAATAAAATTTATTTTGAAGAAAAATTAATTCGTTTTGACACTTATCATTTTAGTTTAATCCCCTCTAGTAAATCTATTTTCACCTTAACCACGATAAATACTTTTTACTATTATAAATATTTATTTTGTTAAAAAATAATTTTACCATACTAGATAATATAAAATATCATGAATTGCAAAATGTAATCTGGTTTTAAAAACTCAATTCCAATATGTGGAAAATTTTAATTTAAACTTAATCTAGAGGACGTAAAGAGAATATAGTTTTTCTATTAGAAATTTTTTCAAAATATACAATTATTTATATTAAAGTTAAATTTGTAAAAAAATCAAATGAAATAAATTGTATTAATTTAAATATTCTTAAACAAAATTTTCTTTTAAACCAATTAAAAATATAATTTATATTTATAAATAATTTAAATAAAAAAGGTAGTTTGTAATTAGAATTCAGTATTTTTCATTAATCATCAAAAAATTAAACATTTGTAAAAATATCATAGATATTCACTCTAAGCTAATTTTAACATTATAATTTAAAAAATGATGTAAATTTTATAAAATAATGTTTCTAAAAGTGATAAAAATTAATTATAAATTATGTGAAGAAAGCATGACTAAATGATCTTTTATAAAAAATAAATTCATAAAACATTTATTTTCCATTCAAATGATTCAAATTTTATTTATACTAAATATATAATAATTATTTAATAAACATATATATTACTATTTATACCAAAAAATTAATAAATATGTTATAATGGTATTCTATATTAAGATTCATTTAGACTCGAGTTTATGTATTCCACAAGCTATCAAAGTGAATATACTTAAAGAAATATATTTTGTGATTTGTTTATTCCTACTATTATGAATCATATACGTTATCTAATAAAATGTTCATATTTTATAATTTTTGGGTGTTACACAAATATTAATGAGTTTTCCAATAGAACCAACTCTATGGTTTTATTAAGTATAGGTATCACATTTATCTTCAATTATAAAACAGACCATGAATTCCCCATCGATTCTGAATGAAACACTCAGTTCTATCCAATGAACATAGATCCATTACCACTATGAAGATACAAAAGATATTCTAGATGAATATTAAGGAGAATAGTCTCATGATTACTGAGATATTATAAAATACCTAGAATGGTACCCCATTCCTATAAATTCTATCTTCGATCAAGGTGGTTTACATTGACACACTAATACCATCACCAATATACTAATGAATAATAAATATATTAAGGTCCAATAATCCATATTCTATCAGGATGTTGTATATGAGACTATACCTTATCATTTACACATAAGAGGTATTTGTTTGATGGTAGATATTTATTTTACGATGCAATGATGTCAAATCAGTAGATCCAATATTTATCTATGAATAATGGACATTTTAATCATTTTATAATTATAAAAATTATATATCCATCATAGACCAATTCTTATATCATATAAATTAATAAAAATTTGGTATAGATCTACGTATAACTCATTGTTCTAGCATCACAAGATTGTATAAAGCATGAACATACCAAGGTAGATGTATTGGAGAGATATAATACTAATAAAGAAGGTAAAAAAATAATAATAGTGACATATGGGTATGAAGTTTTTCCTTAAATAAGGTGGAAAATGAGTTCAATTAAATTCCACTAGGATCATTAAACACAGCCCCAGACTGGGTGTATTATTTCACCGATGTTTCAAGCATAACACCTTGCATTCTATTACAGAAATTATTAAATGTTGAGGTTTTTATAAACAAGCACAACTACTAGAAGACCACTAGATGGATATTGGGGTCTATTGTGGAGGTATTGGCTCTTTTCCATCGACCCAAAGGCCAAGCCTCTCACCGATTTTAAAACCATTTGTTCTTTGACCTTTTTAAATAAAAAACTCTAGTGATCCAATATCATTGAAGATCCAGTAAAGAAACAAAAAGATTATATTAATTTAACCTCTCATATATTGAAATAATGATTAGATATTACAATTTTACCCCTCTAATGACTTCTCCTTTATGGTAAGTACTTTTAGTGGTTATGTTTAATCAACACGAGACATTGTCCTTCAACTTTATTCTCTTATCCAAATGTATCCTCTAGGATAATTTTATGATTTCATATAATTTTGAAATTTTTCATTGTCTAATCTTGATGGACATCTCACTTCAGTCTATGATATGTAGTAGGTTCTCCTCTGAAGATGCATCTGGATCAAGCTGAACATTCTCATATTTGAATACATGCATAATATTAGACATATAACTTCAAGGATAAGACATGTGAAATGGTTCATTTTTTCCTTGGTATAGGGATAGATGAATTGGACAATAGAACACTATCACAATCTGTTTGGTGATCACTGAGGGTCCAAAATATCATGACAATAGATTCCCATGCTTCCTCAAATTAGAGTTTTTTAGCTGAGGAGTCACTCCTAGATAAAACTAGTTTGATGTAACAAACTCCAAAGGTCTCTTCACATAGTGAGATTAAGAATACATCCTATATAAAGCTTCAATAATCCACTTCTAAATTATATTTAATCTCTCAAAGTTCTATCAAACTATTCTTGAAGACCTCTACCTCGATATCCTCATAAAAACAAAGTGGAGAGAAACATATTTTGGCATTAAGATTCTGATAAGTATATTATAAATACATGCTTAGTAAATGTTGTTTTATTAGAAGTAAACTTATTCTAGATAATCATACAACTTTCCAATATTGGCTCTAATGCACTCTTAGAGTATATCCTCTGATAGGGGAACTACCCACACTAACTAACCATCTATCTAATGATAGTAAAATTTACTCAAAATCAATTTATTCCATATGGCATTATACAAACCCTAATAAACATAATGTAAAATGAAACCCATTTTCAGATAACATACACAAGGGAAATCTATGAAACCATATATTATTCTGGACATAGACTATTCCTATTTCATCCATTGAGTGAGTCTCAAGGATCATTAATAAATGAAAAATTATCATTCGATATTCAAAATTCACCTAAATAACATCATGAGTCCTTAGGATTCTATTTAAACAATTAAAAATATATATCATGGAATCCTATTACTTCTACATGAGAATAGGTAGTTCTTACAGAAATACCCTAGGATATTTTTGCTTGACCTTAATCCTTGTTCATCTAATTCTTACTTAATCAAATATAATGATGACCTTCTTCATCTCTAGAAACCAAAACAATTAGTGTTATTTAGTGTAAATCTTTTTATCCCATGGATGCTCCCACCAAAAATATTTATAGTTTTATTTCATCAATACATCCCATATGGTAGTAAATATTACAAATCCCCCAAGAACAAGGTCCACATCATCACTAACTAATAACTACCTGGGTATCATGTCACATAATTCAAGTTATTTCTACCCCAACACAATCATGGTTAATCTCTAATCCATTTATTCTCAGATCTAATAATGAATAAGTGACCACCAATGGATAAAATATTATCTTCCTCTAGTCCTTGGAATCATCCAACCTCATGTTGGCCAAAATGCTCATCATAAAACACTATTCACCCAACAAGCATTCCCCATGATCTTGAGATACCATTTTCTTACAACTAATAGCATCTAAAACAACATTGGCTATACCTTGTGCATAATCCATCTCAAAATAGAACGTCTATAGGTACTATACCTAGTGCCTATACAATAATTTTTTCATCCCATAGTGTGAATATATAACATAGACACTTATGGCCAATGAAAAAACCACACATTGAAGATATATTGTCATGAAATATTTAATACATCATTCATGGATTATAACTCTAACTCATGGGTATGATAGACTACTCTTGGGGTCATAATCGATGTGACCGTAGGAAACTTCAATCTCCCCTAAATTTGTATTTATTCTAAAAAAACAAATGATCCATTATTTTTTTCAACATAACCAATCATAATATCATAAATAATTTACAATGGATTTGTAGTCTACATCAACATAATCACAATAAAAATCAAGTCATTCTATTTTGACCATCAAAAAATATCTCCCATCATTTCCAGAGTAGTCAAGATGAATGATAATCCAGAGGCATTTGGGATAAATTTTGTGTAGTATCCCACTAAAGATAGACAAATCATAGCCTAAAACATATTCTAGGGATGTATATGGGACATTACTACCTCAACCCTATCTGGTTCAATTAATACTCTTGTATGAGACACCATATTACCCAATAATTTGAATTCAATAATCCAAAACAAAATCCAAGATAGAATACCAGAAATCCAATATGATCAAGTGTACTCATGAATATCTAATGATGTCTCTAATGATTCTTAGGGGTGGATGAGTAGATGAGGATGTCATTAATCAACCCCAAAAAAATGATAAATTATATTTTTTGAATATATTATTAACGAGATCCATGAAAACTACAATTGAATTGATAAGACCAAGAAAAATCACCATGTACTAAAATATCAAATACCTACACTGAAAAAAACTATTACTGATGTTCTCATCTCTAACCCATAACTCATTATATGTTGTTTCATGATCAATCATGGATATGTAATAGGCCCTCCGTAACATTTCAAAATGGTCTTCAAACATGTGAAAAGGATATCCATTATATATCGATACCATAATCTATTTTTTGGTAACCACAAAAAGTCCATAAATATAATCTTCCTTCTTAGTGAGCTGATAGGTGCGCCCTAGGGTGACCTACTCATTCTAAAAAATCACTTATACACAAATTCCAAATTTAGATCATTGACCTCCTTAAATTATTTTAGAGATATATAATAAAGGATGTAAAAATGTGATACACACCCAACTAGAGATCTATCTCAAATTAAAAACCTATATAAAGAGGAAGTATTGTGAAATCTCATAGAACTAATTCGTGATAGAGGTCAAAAATTTTAGGAATACACCAAGGTATACCATTGATAATTATGAATGTTACAAGACCAAAATATACACAACAATAATTCCACATTGATTCATGTTTAGACTAACTATAATTACTTTATGTTACCACTATCTATTAATCATTCACTTATCAACCATAGGTGATGTAAAAGATACCTATCTCTGATAGCCTTCAATGTGACCTCAGAAGATAGTCAAATTCTCTACACCAAGAGTCACATCCAGGCTCATCAACTCTAAAATAATTAATTTCCATATATATCTATAACTTTTAATGATAATAGGGAACCTTGGAAATCACATATGGCTTTAAATTTTTTTTCCCATTAGTGTATTGAGATAATGTAACTATGAATACATCCAAACAATTATGTTAATTCTTATGAAAACTGGTGTATATATAATGAAATGTGAGCCATAATTATAAAAAAGTGGTATAAAATGATGATGTGATCATGAATATAACCTGAATAGTATATGCTCCCTCACTAATATCTTCTAGAGTATGATATAAGGCATAAACTAGGCATATCTCATCATAATAAACCAACTCAAGAGTCACTATAGTGTGAAAATTCTTCTTGGCCTATTGTGGACATCAAATCAATGATTTCCCAGTTCAACAAATGATTATCTTTTAATCACTTCAGACAATACAAATAAGTTGATATTTCATTCCTCAATTATAAAACCCTAAAAAATGTTTCCTAAAATATTTTTTTATAATGCCCATGTTTCCCAAAATTGATGAACCTACTAATATAATATCCTCAAGAAGACATTTAGGATGTATTTATCGGAATCATTTTACAATATCCATACTACCCATCTTAAGTGTTCAACTTCCAACCACTGTAATAGGCTCTTATAGTAGTAAGAAAAATATCTAATACTAGACCATTATGAGCACAAGTTAGGCCTTATACTATGTCCTCCTCTTCACCCTTTAGGAATAGAACGTCCTTTGGAAGAAACAATTCATATATCATCTGGTAAAATCCTCCATCCAGACATATGATTTTAGGTCATATGAATTTTTCAAACATTCCATACTTTTAAAACTAATTCCTTGCCAGCATAAGAGAAAAATGATGAAATTATATGAATTAAATAGAATAAATATAGATAGTCATAGAACAATTCAAAAAATCCATGAACACCTAGAAATTATAAATCATCACAGGTTTATGAAAATAAGTATTGAGAAATAACTCCATGATGTTCTCCCAAGATGGAACCTCTTATTTTCCATATTGATTCATGGTAGTTCACAATCCCCTAACAAGTTTATAGAACATGAAGGCCAAAAGTATGAATTTCACATTCTCAAAAGTCTAGAAAATCATTAAAATGAAATAAAAAATATATAGCCAGTCCTATACATCCTACTAGCCTTTAGTACCATAAATATAAAGAAGAAACTAGATTTTTAAATCTTGAGTATTATAGATCATTGTATTCTTGAATTATTCTTCCTTGAAGGGTCACAACCTGATAGATTCCTGGAAATATTATCTTGGAAGTATTAATAAAAATTGATAGTATAGGAGCATGTTAAGGTATATCCTATTTCACCATAACTTGTGGCACAAGGGTTTCTTTTCTAACAAGATCACGTCGGGTGACCACTTCTGGTGGTCTCAACAAGCATCCATATAGTGGTATTTAAGAAATCTCAAACTAATGTTAAAAACATCTATATCCAATCAATCATGATAGTTCATAACCATTTCATGGGATTACAAAAAGTTTCTCCTATGAGATTACCCAAAAAATGAGTTATATTTATCTGATCACTAACAAAGGTTATAAATCTATTATCATTACACATTGTCGTATATATGTAAATATATAACATTATAGTATACTCATTTTGAAACTAATTTATTACAATATATAAATATACATATAATGGAATATTGATATATTCCTCAATAGATAATTCAACTATATCATGAACATATAGAATAATAAAGGCATTAAATTAAATGACTATTGTAACACCCTAAGCTTGCACGGTACGTTTCTCTTTGAATAATGCAATAGCTTGGGTTGTACGTAACTCTGATTTCCACTACACCACGACCAATCCGACTAGCCATTATGAATAGTAATACCCACTTTTTGAAATTTTGTAAATTTTATTTCTCAAAATCAACTTCATTTTTGGATTCGGAATATCAAAATAAGTTGAAGGTGAATTTTTTTTTCCTTAAAACATTCAATTTTTGACGAATATTGAAAACACATAATTATTGTTTAAAACTGACTTTTTATTTAAATAATTATTTATTTTATTTAAATTTATTTTAGGTAAAAATAGATACAGAATACATATATCTGTTCAATGTAATTCATTAAAGTCATTTTATATTAAGATTATATATATGTAATTTTACTGAACTTTTTAACGTCTTTTACCCACCTTCTAGGAACATTGGCAAATTTGCATAAAATGTAATTTTACCACTAATATGAATTGAATTTCAAAAATCTGAGAGATACGTTTTACATCAGTAAGTAAAATTTTGTTTAATAGGATGAAAATAATTTCTGGTGAACTGTATCTTTTGAATTTAATTTACCACAGTTAAAGGTAAATAGGGTAATTAAAGGTAAAATTGATATTATAATTACCCTAACACATGTCTTAATTATATTATATAAATTTATTTCAACCAAAATCATCCATAGGTATAAAATATGATTATTATGGTCAACTTGGATTAGATTTGAATATTTATTATTATTTTATTTAAAGAAGAGTCAAAAGTGTTAAATTCAAAGTTTAATAACTAGACCTTCTTTAATATAGGGTTATACATAACATAAATTCTTCAATAAATATTTATTAGAAAGATAAAAATATTTCAAACATAGATGTATTTTATTTATAATTTTTAGACATTAAATAATTAAATTTATTTATGACACAATGATGATGCAGTAATTAACTTATTTTTGAAAGAATAAAATAATTGATATTATAAATATTAAAATAATTGTAAATTGAGACTTTTGATGTATTCTAAGAATTCTAATGTGTTAAAATGACATTATAGGGTTGATTAAATAAATTATTTTGAAGTGATAAAATTGTTATAACTTTCACAAAAACCAAATACTAAATAGTGTCAAAATTGACTTAAATGAGTTTTTAAAACAAATACTATATTATTAATTGATATAATATTACTAAAAATATAAAGTACTTAAAAAGGACTCAAATAAGGTTATATATTTCGAAAATGAACCACATGGAATTCTCTTGGCTTTTTATAGTATGTTTATTAACCATTTATCATAATAATACTAGAATACATGGTAAAAGTTAAACTATTTAACTAAGAGTTAAATCTAAAAGATAAGGTTAATATGGAGACCTAAACCTATAAGAAACCTATTTGTTGAGAGTTTTTTGATCCATCCACACTTTATCATCTAAATAAATTCTTTTTGAGCCCTTATAAACTTAAAATTATTGTATAATAAAATAATATTTCAAGGTTTTCTTAAAGTGACCCTCGCCTCTCTTATAAAAGGTCACTTCCCCTTCTCTTAATTTCACACATCCAAAGACATTTCGATCAGCCAAACCCTTAAAAAAATCTCCCCAACATCCCTCACTTCAACCTAAAGGCCTTACATTGATAATAATTCTACCTTAGGAGCCCTTCATATCAAATCAAAAGAAAGAACCCAAAGAAGAGGTAATTACTTCATCACCTCTTTCATAGTTTATTTCTTCTTCCACATCCTATTTCTTTGTTGTTTCCAAAATTAAATAATAAATCTGTTACCTTATACATAATTAAATGTTATTATAAATATGTTATAACCATATTCATTATTATATCCATCCTATGAATGACAAAGTCATCATATGTGTGTACGTACGACTTACCGTCTCCACATCGTGGTTTCGTTTGTTATTAAACACATCATTATTTGGATGGGTATAATAATGAGTATAATTGATGTAAATAATAAATATAACATGTTAATGATTCTGTATATAACAACCAATTACATACGATTTCACCACTAAAATAATGATATTGTCGCCCAAGCATACGTACGGGTTAACGTCTCCACATACATGATGAGATTCATTCCACATCATAACCATTCATGAATAATTTTCATTTGATGATTAAGAATAATGTTTCAGAACATAATATAATTATGGATATGAATCTAATACATCCTATCCATAACAAACATGACTTATGTAACAAAACATATAAATGAAAACGAATCAGTTAACACTCGAAATAACAATACTACTGAAAATTATTAACAAAGGAATATTAAAAGATCATATATGAAATAATATTCATGTATGTGGTTTTTTTATTACTTAATAAAAATGATTTAAATATTATAAAAGAGTTTAACTTACCCTTTTTCAAATAAAATTACAAGGTAAGGGTTAATTTTACAATCTTCTTATTATCCAAGGTTGTTTATACCTAAGTATCTCTTGGGATTTATTTATCATCCACATCCGTGTTTCTTAAAAATGATTTTCAAAAACATTTCACTATTTACTAGACTAAGGGTTAAATTCATCTATACCCTCATTTTAAATTTTATAAATTGTTTTTAAAGGAATTATTCCATCGCTTTCGAAACAATGTACTTTATAACCTTTTTGAAAAATTATGGAAAGAATGTTTTTTAACATATATGGTGCGTGCATATATTTTCCACCATTATAACACCTTATAATATTCCCTTACAAGATTATAAAAATATTTTCAAAATAATTTTTTTATTTTATAGTTACACGACTTTTAAATGATTTTATAACATAAAGAGATATTTTTCTCAGGTGGTTTTTATTTCATCCGTGTCAACATATTTTTTTGGATTTTACAAGTTGATTTAATATGATATAATTTTCCATATTATATTTAAGCTTTTGTGATATTATTGACTATGTATGTGCTATTTTTATACCATTAATGGTTTATACTTAAAGTATTAACATTTCGTACACTAGTTTTAATATGAATGTTTATGTTATGTTTCAACCTTTTCATATGAGGAATACATTGGACTTAGTATGTGATAGGTGGAGACTGTTATAGCTTCTTGATGCATCGGTAGGTCTCATGAGAGAAATTAGTCTCTTAGAACAAGGCTTTGACAAAATCTTCTTTGTAGTCTTGTCACGAGACCTTGACTATGTGGTTATGATGTTCAACACTATGCATTCCATCATTATAAAATTGGATATTGATATTACATGTTATTATTTGACTAGTAGAATACACATATGAATAAATCAATTGAGTTATTTGATTTATCTTTTCCATATTACAAAAAAGTATAATTTTAGAAGTCTTGTGATTTAGTATTATACATTGATTTAAATGTTTATGCTTATTTAAGGTAGTTTCTACTATATTGTTATCCTTACTGAGCATCTATGCTACCCCTTTATTATGTATTATTTTTTCCAGGATGAGAAGAAATATATTACAGTTAAACTACATGAATAGGCTAAGGGATATAAGAGTGTTAAAAGGAGACACAATGTGGGTTCTTTTATTTCAATATGTAATGTATAACTTATTTATGGAGCTAGTACCTCCAAGGCTAGTAAACTGATCGGTATTTTGAAACATGAATATTTATATCATGAAAATGTTATGTAATAATGAACCAACTCTTGGTAACTGGGATTAGGGTATTACAACTAGTCTCATAGGAAGTTTAGTACAAACTTTGGGAACTAGATTTAGAAAAACCTTGATTATTGAACATTACCATAAGATATACTTTGAGGATTAGTGTATAAGAACTTCCAAAAATTTTGGTAATGTAAATATTTTTTAAATTTTCCAATCAATACGTCCCAATCCGGATATGTTCAGGTAGAGGAAGCTCTGACACAGATGTACCTAGGAGTGAAAACTCCAACAAGGGGTTTTGGGCTTGACCCGGGGTATCTTGGTACATGAAAATGGGCCTTGTTGCACTCTTGGTTACAACACTACCATAGGATATTCTTAGGATAATTTAAATTTTATTTACGAACCATTATGAAGGATTTATGAGTAACTACCTCCTCAAAAAAAAATTGTTTTATGATTATAGATTATATGCACAAACTGTTCAATTTATGTTAGGTATTTTACTAGTTTGGAAATATGTATTGTGATTCATAAACTAATCTAGTGTATTCCCTTGTATAGAAATGGAACCTAGTGGGAGGAACAGAAACAAAATCAATGCATGTAATCCATGTAAGAATTTCTATACAAATCAAGATAATTATAGTGGAGTTGGTGATTCAACCAGTTATGAACAACTTATAACCATAATGGGATAACTCACTCTGGTTATGAATAATAACCTTACCTATATAGAGCATCCTGAACCAAAACACAGAGGATCAATGTTAGAACGCTTCATAAGGCAACAACCACCAACATTTAAATAACTACAAATCCATTTGTAGCTGATAAATGGGTATGTTCCTTAGAGAAAATATTTCATGATTTGGGGAGTAGCGAAAGGGAAAAATATTTAATGGCAATTCATCACCTCATTAGAGATGCAGATCGATGGTGTTCATTAATTCAAAACACAAAGGATGATGAAGAATTATAAAAATGGAATGGAGGGAGTTGAAATTAAATTTCATAGAAAAATACTTTCCTCGTGACCATTGAGCAAATATCGGAAGAAAATTTCTGAGACTGAGGAAAAAGAAGGATGATAATATAGAAAAGTATGAGGCTAATATTACAAGGTTAGCATGGCATGCTACATATTATATTTGTAACCCATGGGGTAAGATTGACTGATTGTTTTATGGTTTAAAACAATTTCTACATCGAGTATTAATCTCATAATCCTTCTCATCGTACAAAGATATTATCTCATGTTCTATCATGGTAGAAATGGAATTCTCTAATTATTATGACTTCAATGAAAAGAAATAAAAGAAGAGAAATATAGAACACTCTGGAAATGGAAATAAGGGGAAGAAGAGAAAAGATTAATTTCCATCCTGTGGTAAATTTCTGAAGAAACACCCTGGTACTTTCTTGAAGGGAATGGGTGTCTCTTACATGTGTGGTGAAAAAGGCCACCAAGATCGTGATTGCAATGGAATGAAAGAGGTTGTCAATGATTAATGCTACAATTTTATAGAAATTTGGAATTATGAAAATTAATTACCTAATCACCAAGAATACTTACCTCAGAAAAGGCCTAGAGAGAAAGGCCAAACTTATACGATCACTACTACTGAGGTTGAAGCTCTGAATGATGTGGTGGCAGGTAATTTAATGGTTTCCTTAAATTTTGGCCCTGATATATTTTATTCTGGATCATCACATTATTTCATATCTTCTTAGTTTGATAAGAAAATTATATATTTCCAATTTGATTTAACAAGTAAGTTTTCCGTAAAAACTCTTAATGGAAGTATCATTGCAACAATGTTTTATGAATCAATTCCCATTAGGGCATATAAATGACCTTTATCTACTGATGTCATTGTCATACCCATGATCGAATTTGATATAATATGTTGTATGGGTTGGATTTCGGACCATGATGTGAAAATTTATTGTATGAAGAAGGAGGTTGCAATTTTCTATGGTGACAAGGAGTACCTTATCTTTAAAAAATTCACCATCTGATTCTTATCTAGATCTACACCCAGTAGCTCTACTAAATTCAGTTATTGGGGAGGAAGAGAATGAAATAAATATGGGTGGGTAAAATAATGTTAAAATAGATGGTGTACATATTTTTGAAGAATATGTTGATGTGTTTCTAGAGTATTTACCTAGAAATAACCCAAAACGAGAAATTGAGTTTTCCATTCACTTAATTCCTAGTTCATGGCCCATATTGAAGAGCCCTTATAGAATGTACACTATGGAATTAGTGTAACTAAAGAAAAAACTAGAGAAATTGATTAATAAGGGATTTATTTTCCCTAGTGTTTCTCCATGGGGAGACCTTGTTCTTTTTGTTAAGAAGAAAGATGGATCTATGAGGTTGTGCATTGAATACCAGATGATCAATGATAAAACAATAAAGAAAAAGTATCCCCTACCTTGCATTAATGATATATTCGGCCAACACCACAGATCTCAATATTTTTAAAAGATTGACCTTCGATCTAGGTATCATCATTTTTTTGTAAAGAAGGAAGACATTCTGATGACAACATTTCATACTAGGTATTAGCATTACGAGTTTACAGTAATGCCTTTTGGACTGAATAATTCATCGTCTGTCTTCATGGATCTTATGAATAGAGTTTTCAAGAAATATCTTGATGACTTTGTACTGGTATTTATTGATGATATCTTGTTATACTCCAATAGCTATGAAGATCATTAAAAACACTTGTGCACTATTCTATAAACTATTAGAAGAAATGAATTATATGAGAATTTTAGAAAGTGTGAATTTTGGCTTCAGGATATTTCTTTTCATGGCCATATTTTCTCTATAGATGGAATCTATGTTTATCATTTAAAGATAAAGGGAATCCCAGAATGGCCAACACCAATGCGTATAATTGTGGTGCATAGTTTTATTAGTTTATAAGGTTATTATCGGTGCTTTATCAAGAATTTTTCCCAATTGGCTAATCCATTAACCACGCTCACAGGTAAAGGGGTTAAATTTTTAAGACAAAAGAGTGTGAAGTATTTTTTTAAAGGGTTGAATAAAAGATTAGTCAATGATCCTATATTGACTCTACCTTTAGGGAATGATGGATTTGTTATTTATAGTGATGCTTCAATAAAAGGAATGGGTTGTGTCCATATATAGAATGGTTGGGTTATTTCTTATACATCACGAAAGCTAAAAATTCATGAAAAAAACTATCCCACTCATGATCATAAGTTATCAGTTGAAATATTTTCCTTGAAGATATGGAGACACTATCTCTATGGTGAAACATTTGAGATATATACCGATCATGAGAGTTTAAAGTATATTTTCTCACAAAAAAACTCCACATGAGGCAAAGACGATGTCCTGGACTACTCAAAGATTATGATTAAACTATACACTACCACCAGTATAAGTAAAATAAGGTGGCAGATGATTTAAGCAGAAAGTACCATATAGTTTTGACCAAGATGAGAGTTGAAAGGGATCATATGTTCATGGATCTAATAGAGATGGATATGGGAATAATCATGGATGGTGAAACATCAATAATTTCTCAAATGGTTTCCAAACCCTCATTACTATAAAGTATTATAAGTTCTCAAACAGATGATGAGGATCTTCAAAAGAAAATTAATTATGTGAATGATATAAGATTGATTGAGTTCGTATATGAAGATGGAATTTTGAAATTTTGGAGGGGGATTTGGGTTCCTGATATACCTAATCTAAAAAGGGAATTGTTCGATTAAGCTTATAGATCCAATTTCTCTATACACCATGGTAGCACTAAGATGTATAGATATTTGATGGAATGGGTTTGGTGGGACATCATGAAGTGGGAGATTGCTGATTATGTGTCAAGATGTATGGTTTCTCAACATGTTAAGTTTGGAAGACAACATCTAGGAGGATTCATACAACCTCTTCCCATACCTGAGTGCAAAGGGGATGATATTAAGGTTGACTTTTTCCTAGGACTACCAATGATTCCTATAAGGAATGATGCAATATGGGTCATTATTAATCATCTTACCAAGTCATCGCATTTTCATAATATAATAGAAGATTTACCACTTGAACTTTTAGAAAGACTATATATTATTAATGTTTTAATACTTTATAGTGTACCCCTATCGATATTTTCTGATTGTGATCCCTATTTTACATCAATATTGTGGAAAATTATTCAGAAATACTTAGATACTGAACTTTGGTTGAGCACTGCCTACAACCCTTAAACTGATAGACAATCATAATGGACTATTCAAACATTAGAAGAAATGTTGAGATCTTTCTCACTTTACATTCATGGTACATGGGATCAATATTTACCTCTAGTAGGATTTTCCTATATCAATATCTTCCATTAAATTATTCATATGGCACCATATTAAGTGTTATATGGAAAGAGATGTCGCACACCAACTTGTTAGGATGATTTTGGTGAAAGAAAACACATATGCCCAGAACTTGTTGAGGAAACAATGGAGAGGTGAAGATTATCCAAACCCACATCAAAACAGCTCAATGTAGGAAAAAGAACAATACCGATAACCGAAGGAAGGATTTGGAAATTCAAGTAGGAGGTCCTATTTTCTTGATGGTTTCTCTATGGAAAGGTGATTTACGATTAGGTAAGAAGGGTAAATTAAGTCCTAGGTACATCAGAACTTTAAAAATTATAGAATGAATTGGGGTTGTATCTTATCATTCAGAAATAATGCCAATTCTCTCTAAAGTTCAAGATGTGTTCCTCGTATCACTGTTGAGAAAATAAATGTCTGACCCAATGCATGTACTCACTTATGTAGAAATATAACTGGAACCCAATATATCTTATTGTGAAGAGGCAGTCAAGATTCTTGATACCAGAGAACAAGTGTTGAGAAACCAGAGTACTCTTCTGGTAAATGTTCTATAGAGAAACCATAAGATTGAAGAGGAAACATTGGAACCCTAGGAATATATAATTGAGAACCACTCAAATAAATTTATATAGTAGTATTCTAGAAATTTTGAGGACGAAGTTATTTGATGGAGGGAAGAATGTAACACCCCAAGCTTCCACATTACATTTCTCTTTGAATAATGCAATAGCTTGGGTTGTACGCACCTTAGAGTTCCAGCACACCATGACCAATCAAACTAGTCGTTATGAATATTAATACCCACATTTTTAAATTTAATAAACCTTATTTTTCCAAATGGACTTAATTTTTGGATTTAGAATATCAAAATTATCTTAGTGTAAATTTTTGATATTTTTTTAAAACATTCAATTTTTGATGAATAGTAAAAAACACCGCGTTATGGTTTAAAACAACTTTTTATTTAAATAATGAGTTATTTTATTTAAATTTATTTTTGGTAAAAATATATAAATTATACCTATATATGTTCAATTTAATTCACTAGTCTCAGTTTATAATAAGATTATATATATAAAATTTTATTGAAGTTTTTAACGTCTTTTACCCCACCTTCTAGGCACATTTTCAAATTTACCTAAAAAATAATTTTTTGGCTTTGTTGAACTGAATTTATAAAAATTGATAGACATCATTGACATCAGTAAGTAATACATGGTTCAATTGGATGAAAATAATTTTTGGTGAATAGTAATGTAAGAATTTTATTTACCACATTTAAAAGTAAATTAGGTAATTAAAGGTAAAAATGATATTATAATTACCCAAAAACATGTAATAATTCTATTGTATAATTTTATTTCATAAAAAAAACCTTAGGGATAAAATATTATACTTTTGGCCCACTTGGATTAGATTAGGACATTTATTATTATTTTATTTATAGAAGAGTTAAAAGTGTTGAATTCTAAGTTTAATAACATAATTTTTTTTATATATTATTATACATTAGATAAATTATACATTAAATATTAATTAGAAATATAAAAATATTTTTTACATAATGTTATTTTATTTGTAATTATTATACATTAAATAAAAAAAATTATTTATGACACAATGATGATTCAATAATTATATTATTACTGAAATATTCAAATAATTGATATAATAAATATTAAAATAATTATAAATTGATACCATCAATGTATTCCTCAAATTTTATAGGTTAATATGACATCTTAGTGTTGATTAGATAATTTTTTTAAGTTATAATGTTGTTACGACTTTCACAAAAACCAAATACTAAATAGTGTCAAAATTGACATAAATGTGTTTTTAAAACAAATACTATATTATTAATAGATATAATATAACAAAAAAATAAGTTTCAGAAAAAGGACATAGATAAAGTTATATAATTCAATAATTAACCACATTGGGTTATCTTGTATTTTTATAGTATGTTTATTAACCATTTATTATAATAATACAAGAATACAAGGTAAAAGTTGAACTATTTAACTAAGAGTTAAATTGAAAAGATAAGGTTAATATGGAGACCTAAACCTGTCTAAAACATATTGGATGAGATTTTTTCAAACCAGTACCACCTTATCCTCGAAATAAATCATTTTTGACCCATTATAAACCAAATATGATTGTATAATAAAATAATATTTCAATATTTTCTTAAAGTGACCCTCACCTCTCTTATAAAAGGGTACTTCCCCTTCTCTTAATTTCACACCTCCAAAGCCATTTGGATCGGACAAACCCTTCTCAAATAAACTCCCAACTACCCTCAATTCAACCTAAAGGCCTTACATGGATCAGAAGCCAACCTAACGAGCCATTTTGATCAAATAAAAAAGAAGTACCCGAAGAAGAATTAATTACTACATCACCTATTTCAAAGTTCTTTTCATCTACCACTTCCTCTTTTTTTTTGTTATTTTGTTACTAAA
Organism: Viscum album; assembly: GCA_963277665.1. Lineage (NCBI taxonomy): Eukaryota > Viridiplantae > Streptophyta > Magnoliopsida > Santalales > Viscaceae > Viscum > Viscum album. Next base: position 526,070,289 of record OY728155.1, read on the forward strand.
ATTATAAATAACATACCTTCTACATACTAATATATTATTATAAATATTCTAAAATTGTATTCATTATTCTATCCATCCTATGAATGACAACGTCACCATACAGATTACCGTCTCCACGTCGTGGGGTAATTTGTAATTCAACGCTTAATTATTTGGATGGATATAATAATGAGTATAAGTGATTTAAATAATAAATGTAAAATTTTAATTATTCTATATGTACCTTCCATTTATATATGATTTGACCACTAATATAATGATAATTTCAGTCGTGCGTACGTATGAATTACCATCTCCGTGAACACGATGAGAACCTTTCACCATTATAACGATTCAAGAATAACTTCCATTTTATGATTAAAAATATTCTTTAAGAACTTAATATCATTCGGGATATGAATCAAATACATTCTATCCATAACATACATGACTTACATACGAAAACATATAAAGGAAAATGATTTAGTTAACACCCGAAGTAATGATAATATTGAAATATTATTAACAAAAAAATTTTAGAAGATCATATATGACATCATATTTATGTATGTGGTTCTTTTATAATTTAATAGTTATTATTTTACTATTATACAGGGGGTTAAATTAAGATCGATCAAGGAAACTTACAAGCTAAGGGTTAATTTTACAGTCTCTTTATTTTCCGAGGATGTTTATACGTTTGTATCTATTGGGACTTATTTATCATCTGCATCAATGTTTCTTAAAAATGTATTTCAAAACATTTTTACTGTTTACTATAATATGGGTTAAATTCATTTTAACCCTCATTTTAATTTTTATAAAATTATTTTAATGGATTATTTCTATCTCTTTCCAAACAAGGTACATTATGACCTTTTAGACAAATTAAGGAAAGAATTTTATTAACTTATACGGCGGGTCCAGCTATTTTCTGCCGTTATAACACCTCTTAAGCATCCCTTGAAATATTATAAGAATATATTTGAAAATAATTTGGTTCTTTAATAATTATGTGACTTTTAAATGATTTCAAAATAGAAAGAGATATTTCCCTCAAATAGTTGTGATTTCATCTATGTAAGCATCCTTTGTTGGATTTTATGTTTGTTTGAAGTTGATTTATTATGATACAATATTCCATATTGTATTGAAGGTTTTGTGATATGTTTGAGTGATGATGTGATACTTTCATACCCTTCATGGTTTATGGATTAAATATTAACATTTTCTTTTCTTGTTTTAATACAAATTTTTATGTTATGTTTCAACCAATTCATATGAAGAATGAATTAGACTGAGTATGTGACGGGTGGAGCATACTATAGCTCCTTGATGCATCGGTAGGTCTCATGAGACAAAATAGTGTCTTTTTCCAAGGACATGAAAAAATATTATTTGTAATCTTGGAACGGGGCCTTGACTATGTGGTTATTACGTCCGACATTATGCATTCCATTATTATAAAATTGGCTATTGATATTACATATGATTATTCAACTAGTAGAATATCTATGTGAATATATAAATGATATTATTTGATTTAAAATTTCCATATAATTCTGAAGTTTATGTTTAAAATTATTTTTTTAGTTTTATGCATTTCCATAAACTTTTATGCTTATTTTTTATAGTTTTTTTTATATTGTTATCCATACTCAGCATCTAAGTTCACCCATTTCTTATGTTTTATTTTCCCTAGGATTCAAAGAAGTAGATTATGATTAAACTGCAGGAATATGCTAAGATATATAACAGTTCTCAAAGGGGAAACAATGTTGTTTTCTTATTTCATGAGGTAATGTAAAACATATGTATGTATCTAGTACTTCCGAAGCTACTAAACTGATCAGTCGTTCGGGACATGACTCTTTGTATCATGAAAATGTTATGTAATAACGCATTGAATCTGGGTAACTGGGGTCAAGGCGTTACAACTACAACACAAAAAATATAGGTATATATATTTCATGTTATCCTACATTAATTTTTAGGATGTATTAACTCACCTAGATCCCATAAAACACTACCAATAACATTATCATTGGTAACTCAGAAGTCCATGACACATATATTTTCCAGACACATGGAAACTCCCATACCTGAGTCCCACATATCCCATCTACTTATAAAATGTCATAGGATAGTCAAAAATAAAAAATAAAATTCATACTATGACACCTTTTATTAATTCAATGACATTAACCCCTATAAAGGAACTTGAGATCCATAGGATCTCATTCTAGCCTACCCTTAGGTGAGAGACTTTTGGCTAGTAGTGAGGGTCCAAACCTGATGGTGTATATATTAAAACATTAGAATCATTTCCTTTCACAAATAATAAAAATAAAATTTAAAAACATATATTAAAAACCATTGAAGAAAAAATATTATATGACATAAATTTATTAAAATAATTATATAAATTTCATCCTAGAATAGAAAGACCATCCATGTTTTGTAATGGATAAAATAAAAGTATATACTGAAAAAATGGTATTAATTATTTCCAGACATCACCTCCTTGTCCAAAACACTATGAAATCCACTCTCAATAATTTTTATTTATCTCTTCACTATATCCCTAGAAATGAAATCTGCACACATAAAAATATTTGGTGTAGGGTGGGCGTAATATAATGTATAGGAAACCACCAATATTGAATGTCATAGGCATAACAGAAGAGTCAAATGGGTCACGGCCAACCTTTTTTTCAAGATCAATGACTGATCTGAAATTTATATAATGTTTAATTCCATGATCAATTGAACTGACTAAATAAATACAGACAATGGATAAATTTTGGAACTAATGTTTAGGATCATCACATGTTATTCATAATTAATTTTAGAAAATAATGAATTACCTTATTTATAATTCTTTCATTGTTGATGGATATGAAAATGAATCCACATAATATTATTATTGTGTTGTAGGAATCATGAATAGATTCCCTCCATAACCAATCTACATTCATACCATAAATCATGGAAACTTTCTATAGGAATATATAGGTGCTAGCATTAAAGATCCTATGACTTGGGTCGTTATCCTTTCATATCAATTTGAATTACTTCTAACATATTCTCTATGATCACTATAGACTTAAGAGTGGAATGGGGGAAGATAACCCTTTATTCTTGGGATCATCATAGGAGAATCATCTCTTTAGGGATTGAATGGATTCCCAATGGGTCAAATTGTGCACATAAAAAAAAGAGATATCTCTCTTTAAAATAAAATATTTGGGTTTATATATCAGTAGGGTTAGAAAATAAATAATTTAGAAATTATCTTATATTATTTATTTAATCCTTTCAAAACCCCTTATCTAAAATAAAAATATTATTATTTTTTGACATGACCTAAACTTGTGATGTAAACTATATATTTTTTAATCAAACAATATAAAAAATATATAAATTTTCAGTAGACCATTAAACATTATCCACCATTCTTCCAAAATATTAATCATACCATGAATAATGTCTGTTAATTTAGTAAATAATTATCAATTTATTATTTTTAATAAATAAATAAATATTATATTCACTAAATATAAAATACTTATTTATTAAATAGTCATATCACATAATATTCTCTCCAATAATTGGTGAAGAAATATATGTGATCCTAAAAACATGAATAATTATTAAACCATGGGAGGGAATAATATTTATTCAACATGTTAAATAACAAAAATATATTATATTATTTAACTGAGATTCTGGATACACATAGTGTGTGACCCTCTAGGCCTCTTTCTCAGTGGAATTAGGAAAAATAAGCTAAGGTACGTGGTAAAAATCTAGAAACACAACAAGTAACCCATAGAGAGAGTAATAAATTCCAAAATAACATGATAAAACATATATATGATTTTTGTGTAATATAACCCCTTTATAACATTACAACAAATTAGGTAGGTTTCATGCTATTTCCATCAACCTATGTGCTCAATGTCTCTTTATTCATATTTAAAGAAATAAAACATTCCTATAGAACACCATGTACATGGATTTGTTTACGCTATATAATTTCAATCAAAGGGAATGTGATATAAACATATTTTAAATAAAATTAAGGAAAATATATTCTTTCATTATTCATTAATTTAAGATTAATCATGATGTATCCAATGTATCCTAACTGAAGATGAACATATGTCATCATAGTTTTCATTAATACATAAAAGTACATGACTTATAACAGTCATTAATAATAATCATAAATTCCATTGATCAATACACACATCCACACATAGGAACATCAAATTACATATATAAATGTGGATCTCCTAGTGGTTGGTCTTGTTCTTGTAATATCCAATATTATATATTACCATGGGAGTACACCATGAGAAGATTCCTCAAAATCCTACAAGTATCCAACCCTGATAACCTAAATCATTCTGTGTCCATAAAACTGTTTCATCTGACTACAAAACACATATTTAATATTATTTTCATAGATTTGATGGGTTATATGTATAATAGCTAACTTCTATAACCTTTTCATACAATAATTACTCTATGTACATTGTCGCATACTATGATACACAAGAAAGCAATATTTATGTGATAATTAGTTTATTAATATTCAAAACTTTGCATATAAGTTATCATAAATAACATAGAATTTGGTTCTAGGGAACCAACTCTAATATACTACCAGTTTCACTAGATACAACTACTAACAACCTTTAGTATACTAACTATCACATCATACTAATGTTTTTGATGAGATAGGTCATTAGTCAAGGGGTCCACCATATTTTTATTCTATATGAACTATTATTACTACTACATCATCCCTCTAATAAAAATATATCAATAGGTTATACTTTTTGAGTATTTTCTTTGTCCATTGATGTGACCTTGGCTCTTTTATAAGTGCCATCACTAGAGAATTATCACAGTAAAATGTGATTGGTTAATTACTACTATGAACCACATTAAGCTCCAAGATAATGTTTTATCAAAACTTATTACTTGGATGCATAAAAAAGATGTTATATACTCATAATCCACTATAGTAATAATGATAAATGTATTATTTGAACTCTTCTAACATAATAATTCTCTATTGAGATAGAAAACATATCCAGCCTGTGACTACAGTTCATTATGACCAATTTTATAACTATCATCAGTATAACCCCTAATTACCTGCTCCTCTATTTCTATAAACACCATGACCATCTCCATAGTTGTTATTTTAAAAATTAGTATATCCTTAACAATAAAAAAATGTTGTTCTCCAAAATTTTCTTTGATATATTCCTCCCACAATCAATGCATAGGAAACAAAAATTCTAGTACATAACATAGAATACATGATTGATCATATTGCTGAGGTGTATGGGATTTTAATAATTATCTATTTCTCTTCTTGTTACTGAGGACACATTTTCTTAGAAAATTTTATACCATGTGACACTATAATGAAACCCTATTTGAATGTTCCATAATACATCTACTTATTTTCTAGTCAATTTATGTACATTTACATAGACCAATAAACCTCTTGGATCTATCACAAATGATGTTGATCCCAAGAATATTGGCTTCGTACCCAATGTCCTACATAAGGAAAAACTTTTTAAACCAATCCTTAATAGACAATAATAATGGTCTTTCATTTCCAATAAGTAATACATCATAAACATATACTACTATGATAATTACAGTATTTCCACTAAATCGATTGTAAACACATGGCCCACATTCATTATTAATGAAACCAAATTATTTTATAGATTCACAAAGTGTAATTTTCAATTAATTGGATGATTCTTCAATCCCTAAATGGGTCCTTATAACTTGTAAATATATTTAACATCACCTGGAGTCCCAAACCCTTCTGCTTGTGTCATGTAGACATCACCGTAATAGTTCCCGTTATGGAAGGTTTTTTGGAAATTCATAGTCCAAATATCATTATCATGGTAAGATGTTATAGAAGCTATAATTTTGATTGATTTAATCATGGAAACTGGTGAAATGGTCCATCATAATAAATTCATTGATTTTGGTTAAACTCTTTAGATAATATCCTTTCTTTATAGGTATTTATGTTACCTTCCATGTCTAAAATTCCCTTGAATTCCCACTTCCATGCAATAGACTTTATATCAAATGGGTATAGACTAGAACAAATTCATGGTTCTGATATATGAAATCCATTTTATAATTCATGGCCACATGAAATATTTCCCCATCTATGATTTTTACTACCTATTTATAGTATAGAGGTTCATCATTTTTAACAAATATTGAGACAGAATATTTGGTGATTGGATAACCATATATATATATATGATTATTTTTCCACTATATATCTCCAATACAGTACATGTGTTTCTATAAATACTTCTATGATGAATTATGGAAATGTTTCCAATACAAACTCGTTTTTATCTTCAGAATCATCTTCATAGATGTAGACATTGACTTTAATATACTTTTTGGGGGATACATTCCCTCTCATGAAAGATGTCTTGTAGAGAAACATTTAATTATTGTATCAGGGTTTCTATGGTTAGTATCACTTTGCTTCCATTGGATAGATAATAACGATACACTTTATCCCTTGGGGTGGTATTTTTTTGTGAAGGCCATAAAAAATACCTCACAACTCCATGGACAAGTTTGTGACAAAACATGATTCTTTCTATTCCATAACTCAAATGGAATTTTATTTTTTTCTTTCTATGGAACTCGATATAGTGTGTATGACACTATTCAAAATGAATATTCCCAAAATGATAATGGAATATCTTATTGAATCATCATCCACCCTAAAATGTATAATATACTATGGTTCCATTGTTAGCTAACACCTCTCCACTTTGGTATGTATGGTGGAGTGAGTTGAGTCAGAATCGCAAACTCTCATAGAAAGTCTAAAAACTCCGGCTTAAGATTTTCAACACCTCAATATTATTTGAGAATATTTATCTTATTTCAATGTCAATGCACTACTTTATTCATGAATTCACTGAATTTATCAAAGGAATAAAACTTATACCTCATCAAGTATACATATCCATATGTACTCAAGTTGTCAATAAATGTTTTTAAGTAATAATATTCACCTATATATTCTAATGAAAATGGTGAACACACTATAGAAACTCTATTCTGTCAAAGAGTATAAAAAATGAATAAGGGAAATACTTTTGAAAAAAATAAGAGAAAACCCCAAAATAAAATTAAGATTTGCAAAAGCATGACCTTTGGATTTCCATATCCAAACCTAGTGGTTGTCAGTGTGCAACATACTTGCGCACCCCTATCGGGCACGCATCCTAATTGCACACACCTATCTGGTGCACAACCCAGTTGCACACCCAATTACATTTTCTCTGAAGGTCCTATTATTAACTTTTAATAGACCCTTGGGGCCATCATTTTTATGGATTAATTTCCTTGAAACCCAATTACTACTCTGGTCTCCCTAGTGCTTCAATAAAGTCCTCTGAAACATTCAAGGTAGTTTTTTAACAACTAAAGTAAAGGAATTGAAGGAGGATCATAGGACTTAAGTCCTTTTAGTGTTTGAGATCCATAACACTTGTGCACCTAAAGTTCCCAACCCCCCAAAAATCAGAAATACTTGTGTTCCACCCATTCATTTCCTAGGAACTTGAGCACCCCACTTCTAGGATACTCTATGAATACACCTAAAGGCATGATCTAGGTCTTTCCCAAGTATTACCATACAAGAGTTTATTCTCTAAAGTGAATATCCGGTCACCCAATACTAGATGGACGCACATACTTGTGTACCCTTACCTACTTGATTGGCCCTATTGGATTTACATACTCTCTTCAGTCTACAAGCCATCAAGACCTCTCCAAATCCATTCATGGATAGGATTATTCTTCATTGTCTCCCCTATTTTAAAGGGATTATATTGAGACCTCAAGAAAAACCTCATGACTTATCAAACCTTTGGGAAATTCAAATTAGTGTGTCTCATATTTTTGATTTTATATCCGCAGTCAGAGGTTTCGCACATTTTTTTGATAATGGGGTCAGGATTCATAAAGTGTTTGTGGGTTGTATATCCACAGTCACATGGACCTTTCTCCCAGGAATAGTGTTGTGATGTTCCTGATTTTAAGAATAAGGGTTTGGGTCCTGACCTCTCTCTTCTCAAAGAGCCGGAACCTCAAATTTCTAGTATGGAAGGTATGGATCACAATTTCATTTCCATTCAAGAGAATGAAATGTCTCCCTCCCCTTCCGGGATCAATTTTAGGGAATCTATCCTAGTGTAAGCCCCTAACATTCATCACATATTAATTTATTTTGTCCCTCTTCCAATTTAATTAGAATAATGTGAAGTCGTGTCACCTCTCCCTCATCCACCCTAACAGTCGTAGGCACACCCTCTTCCACCAGCAGAAGAGGAAAAGTGTGGGTGCCTTTGTTGAATATCTTCCATCGTTTTGTTTCTCACACATAGCATGAATAACGTGGGCCTAAATATTTGTCATGGTCACAATAGTTTCCCAACACTCTTGAAAAATTAGAACTCTATTTCCTTTTAAAACCAGGATACGTAGGAAGCCTTCATCAGGGATCGATCTCATTGGATATCCTCTTCAGTAATCCAACTATAATTTCCTTAATCTGGGCATCCTTCTTATGAATAATACCTAAATTAAATCCCCCAAGTCATCAAGGCATCTTTTTAAGTATGTAATCCCAAAATCATTTCTCTAAATGACTATACTCTCTTATGAGACTCATCAAACTACATGGTCTTTGATTCCCATCAACAGAGGATATGTAGCAAGCCTCCTTGAGGTTAAAACCCAACACATCAAATCAACCCTATTCTCCTTGGTCCGTATTCCCAACAGGGTATAATTTTAATTAAAAACCAATATTCTTTCCTTGTTCCATATTCTACTTAAGTATAATTCCCACACTAAACATTGACTATGTACCTTTTGCATAGATTTCTATACCACATGATATTAAATTTTTCAACTAGGCCCCTTATCACATGGTCTTAAAAGGTATCATGTGTCCCATTAAGTGTCACTTAACTATGGGGGTTCTGATTCCTTTCACAAGGATACGTAGGTAGCCCATTTCATGGGTACGATCCCAATATCAAAACAAACCTTCATCTCCCTAGATGACAATAAATTCCAGAGTTCCCCAATGAGTGGATTAAAACCCAATAACATCATAACAATGATTAAAATAATATTTAAATAGTATATGATAGTATACCAATGATGGAGAACCTCGAATACATATGAATATCTCCATTAATGAAGAACCTTTAATACATATTGTTGATCCTAAATTTGACACATGTTAATATGTGATTGAAAATTCCTAGGTATACATATGTTATACTTGGTGAAATAATAAGTATTCATGAAAATATATTTAATTTATAAAGAGAGTCTCGTAATAGACAATAATTCCCCCCAAAAGGGTGTGATGAGTCTAACCTCCCATCCTCTTGACCAATTCACGTTCCTAAGTATCGTAAATTTCAAACTTAATGAATTTCTGTCATTGGAAAGAAGGTACCATTTGGCTAACGAACTGTTGAAAATTTCTAGTTCCGTGAATAAATCTTATGGAAACCTCTTGGAAGCAATGATTCTTTAAACAAGAATACATGTTTCAAGGAACTACGAATCAAAAATGATTTACCTGACGTGAATCCTTAACCAAGTTAATAATTATATCCACCAGTCAAAACCCTATCAGTTGGTAATGGAAGGATAGTAAAGGGAATCTATAAAACATGTATTTATCTAAAATATTTCACTTTAATGGAGTTTATTGTTATTTTAATTTTTTTCTCAAAACACCCTTCAGTCCAAAATGGATTTCTTCATGATGACATATATGAACTTCACGACTGGTGCTCAGGATGGATCCTTATCAATAGGATAGACACCATCTCCCAACCGTCATCTTCAAAGATGGGTCTCCAACATGATGGTATAGAAGTACCGTCTTCACGGTATAATAACAACTTTGGAGGCTGCCCGATTTTCCCTCCATGTCAATAACAACCCTCAATCGTCCAGCCAACAATAACCGATAATTAAGAAGAAGACAGTGCCGACCATTATCATCAACTATTTTGGGTCTTTATCCCCATAACACAACAACTAATACCTTTCATACTATAAATAGGTGGATCAAGTGTTCACTTAGGGTCTAAATTCAAGGATGCAGGTGTCTTTACTGAGGACTCCAAACAACAATCGCCGCTATAAAAATATCATGGTAGTGAACCCCAACATGATGGGGGAATTTCCTTTAGTCATTTGGCCCATTTACCTTAGACCCGGGCATGAAAGATGAACCACCGAGGAAATGTCTGGTCAATAGGAAGCATGTTTGTTCATCTGGAACCGTCATAACAGTCCAACAGCCTAACATGATAGTGAACAACGAGAGAGCACATGCACTTGTCCATCCTATATTTGTAGCCCAGAAAATCATTTGGTAGAAACCCACCATTCCTGATAGAAACATCTAGTGAAGTACCGTGAATAGGAACATACGTATGTTTACAAGTTTTCAACCAGTTAGTAGGCTCGTTTGACTGCATTTAAAGAAGCCTTCAAATTTAATGTGGTGGAAACTAGTAAACATGAACATATACCTGCTTACAATAACAAATTATACTAGTAGACTTTTCTACTAGAATTTAAGGAAGTCCTTCAACCATGATTGGTAGAAAATAGCCAGTTGGCACATACACCAGCAAGTGTACATCAAGCCATCCAACAGTCTTGTTTGGAAGCACAAGAAGAAGTCAGTTGAAAAGTTTCGATGAAAAATCTGGGGAAGAACCAACTCTCTTACCCCATACATGAGTACATTCAATACCCATTAATAGTGAAAGGAGGACATAAGCCGTAGCATACACCTAATCCTGATACAGAAAGGATTTATATTCCTGTTTTGGCCTCTATTGACACTAAACACATCTTATCAATGGTGAAAGGGTAGACCCAAATTCCTGACCATATTCTGGAAGCATGCCCGGATATTACAACAACTACTTCAGTAGTACCAGGGGAACATACACATAAATATATCCCCACACCTGGGATAACACATCGTCATGACATCCCAGAGCAGATACACACCTCTGCCCCAGTATAAGAGGGTCATGGAGCGTACTCCCTGTATCATATGGACAACAGGATCAGGAACATACACCCTTTCCAATTAGAGGTAATCAATCAGTTCTGGTTACTGCCCCCATAGAAGGAACATAAACCTACCCATGATAACCACTTCTGATAGAAAGTGTCCACAACTATTTGTAATAGAACATCCAAGTGGAAGTATTGCCAAACGCGGTTGGAAAATCAAGAGTCAAGCTGTAATCTGACTCCTCTTAATGATGGAGTTATTTAAGACCTCAAACATTTATCTATTATAAATCAAGATCCTACCATATCATTACGAAATTATGGGAGTATTAGCAGTAATTATGAAGTTCCACATCAGAATCTTCATCATGAAAGATTTCTTCTGGAAAATTCTATCAATCCAGGGATCTTATCTCCAGATGAGAGCCACTAAAACCCTCTATGTGGCTAGAAGGACAAGGTGCAGGAGGATTTATCCCAAGCTATAATCCACCATTGTGGTCCTTCCCATGATGGAATTAGCTACGAAAGTCCTCTCTGTAGTAGTATTTATCATTACCATGATGATTCTATAATTGATAATGTAGTGATTACAAAGCCCTCTTATCTCGTTGCACCTTCCAATACAAGGCCAGTCATGTATGATGTCTTTTCAATAAAAGGTAAAATACTTTCTCAAATAGATTACATCTTAATGGAATAGTCATTCTTCGAACCTCCATTGAGTAATTTGTCTTGTAATATAGAGTTTTCTCTTTGTTCAGACCAAGTAGAGAAGACTATAATGGAAGGTGATGATGATATTTTAAACCAAAGAAAACAATTGGATAAAGGAGAAATACCAGTCATGTTCTGGACTTTGGAAAATTCTCAATATAACAATCTAGAATTGATGGAAGAATATTTAATTCATGATATCTGCCTCAACTTATGTAAGAATATTCATCATTTTAAAACCAAAGAATTACCATATGATGAATATAAAAATTATTTAAATGTAATATAAGGGTTGCAAAACCAAATTTACATGGCATATCTCTCAGTTTCCCAACATCCAAAAGTTGAAAATCAGTAGGGAACCCTTCAACATTCATGACTCAAAACATTAAAGAGGATATGTTAGTTAATTTTTGATTCCCCATATAATGTTCATATTAGAGGATGGGGTTCACATGGAGCATTGAATTTCACTGCACTCCAGAATCAAAAAAAACCCGCCAAAAATGGTTTCATGTAATGTTATTGCCCACAACTACCTATAATCAACAGATATTGTATGTAAACAAATATATGCTCAAGAAGATGCCTCAACTAGATCTCATTTGAGTCATTACCAAAGAACATACGTTTTTGAGTTACTTTTACATCTAGCATTTTTGAATCATGAGCAGGGATCTCTCTTAGATGACATTGTCCATAAGCTAATGAAAATTTCTGAAATAGAACAAAGATATTCTGAAATAGGTTATTTGATTAGTTGTCTAATAATTCACCCAGCTAATGTCTGAACCAAAATTCATAAAATCAAAATAGAAGCTATGTGAATCTCAGTTATAGTAGTTCAAGAGCCACCCCAACTTACAGGGCTAGGATCTCATTTAGTTCAACCATAAAATTTATTAATCAAAGTTCAAGGATTTGAAGAAGAATAACCAGAACATCCCTAGACTACAGGGCTGGGGGATTTATCACATCTACAATACCCTACTCAAAAAAATTCAGTTTTCTCACAATTTTTGATGAATCCACCAAGAGAGCACTCAACTGAACTATTTGAGGATTCCCTTTAGGTTACTGTCCATAAAAAAAGTAATGAGCATCCAAAATATAGGAGATAAGTGTATCATGGAAGATACAGAGAGAGATGATCTTAATAGGATACTGACAAAATGCCATCAATGAATTATGCTTCAGTAAATGTCATTAACACCATTTCATATGATCCTCCATAAAATGAGTCCAGTTCATGGGAATCAAGAGATTATGTTCTTATCCTTAATATGGTACACACTGAGGAAAATTCAAAAGGTGTACATACCCGAAATTAGATGCTTACCAAGAATATAGGAATAACATTAAATAACCAACTCCCACCCCTTCAAAAAAAATATAACAATGGGAAACACAAAATTCAGATTGAATCTCACTTTTCCATTATAGAATGTCAATATATTTCACATTAAGAGTGATTTTCACAACAAGAATATAAGATAAAGGAGTTGAAAAGACTCAATACAAATCTACTTCGAAGCATCGTTTCTTTTAGACATACTCTTTAGGAAGATCCACAACATGCACATCTTGTAGGAGATCCTTAGAAATGAGGATTTGTGGTAACTATAGATGCATATAATGAATTCCCTCTATAGGGTACACAACCAGGATAGGATCAAGAACCTCTTTATAGGCCTTTTCCCGTTGTTTATCTAAGGAAAATACCAGCACCACCACTAGTGGTTTTTCTGGTCGTTTAACCTGTTCAAGATATAGACACTATACCTTCCATGTCCTAGGTCATCTGGATATTCCCTAAGTTCTTATGAACACAATTGAGGCATTATCAACTCGATTGGAAGCTATAGAAGATTGGAATGAACCAGTTCAACTGGAAAATAAAGCTTACCCTAAGTGGGTGGATCTGATCACTCCCCCACCCAATTTTTGTGAATACCAAATTTCCAAACATTAATGGTTCCACATATCCAGAACAAAACTTAACTTATTTAATTTCTCATTGTGATCCCCTGATGGAGACTCCTCAAAAATAAGAAGCAGTAAATCTTATTTGTTTTCTACAGTCATTATAGGGAACAACTTTTGTTTGGTATACAATTTTTCTATCTCATTCAATTACTGGTTGGGAAGATCTTCGTCAAAAAATACTTCTTCAATTAAACTCATTGATACAAAAGAAAACCATTTTTGATCTTATAAATTAAAAAAAAGGAAAATGAATGTTTTTTAGATATCATTACTTGATGGAAAATAATTAATGATTTCCTTAGATATGGCACTCCCTCAGGAAGAGTTACCTCCAATTTGTCTGGAAAATCAGTGTGATGAAGTAAACACACCACTGATCCCAGTGAAATACACTAGAATGTTTCGAGATCTAGCTTTAATTTCTCAATAGATAAAAGATTACAATATTGAAACTAAAGCTAAAACTCATTTAATTACATTAGGAAAGGGAATGATAATAGAGAATGCATAGGGTACAATAGTTACACTTAAGCAGACACTTGTAGCTGGTTCCAATTCAAAACCATCATCGTATCGAAGGGCTCCACCTACAGAGTGTCAACATCAATGACTGTCTCTTCAAGATGATCAAATAGATCAAAGGCAGAAACAATTGGTTATTATAGAACAATGATTATTTCTTCTCGAACAAAATGTTCCTGGTTACTTCATCTCATCTCTGGAAAATAATTTGGTCCAGTTTCCAAGGCTGAAGAAACCAAAAAAATAAGGACATGAAGATATTTCCAACTATGGACCCTTTCACCAGATGTTAGGGAATCTAATTCAAGAGTGATTTGTTTTCAAGGACCTCCGCCAAAAATGGTATACTCTCGACAAGTGAAACTAAAATTTTTGTCACGTTAACTAGTATGTTCAACTGTTACTGATCCAGAGGAAGAGGCGAATGTCGAGAAGTGAAAAGTAAAAAATGGGTATAAATATGATGATAGGATGATCCAAAAAATGATCAACCAAACTTATTCTAATATATGAACACTTTTAAAACAACAGATTGTGTCTTCCACCACTACTATCATATCAATACCACCTTTATAAAAAGGTCAATTCTGAGAGAAGAGACATGATCAGATGGGTAAATAGAAGTAAGAACAAGATGAGATCATGTTAAGGACAATTTTGTCTTTGACTCTAGAAAATTTCATGTCGTATGCTTCAAAAGCATGGAAACCACCTCAGAAAATGACACAACCAGAACAGACCATTCAATCATAATCTTCACTAGATGATGAATTGATCATTGGTTCCATTAATGTTATCCAATTAATGGATAAATATGTCAATGGAGATTCTGATTATAATGATCCAGAGTTCCATGTACCTAACTAGGTAACTAGAGGAAGAGGCCAAGGTTGGGGATACAGTGGAAGTAATGGGAATTCAAGAAGCCACTATTTTGACCTTACCCCTACTTAAACCATATATGCAGCAGAAACTCATTGGAGAAACCTTTAGTGGACTCAATAAGAACTTGGATTTTCCTCCACACAAGACAAATTCTGTAACACCCGGAGATTTTTTGAAAAATGTTCCTTTTAATTTCATTGATGTCTTGTGTTTTATGCTACACCAAAAGGATCTTTCACGACACGCATCCCTATCTTGGCTTGCATTACACGAAATCGCGACCTTCCACGATAGTGTATGTTGTACGCATTACCGAGTCTCACTAAACGATATATTATTATAATATTATTATGAACTAGCCATTATGGATAGTAATACCCACTTTTTAAACTATTATAAATTTTATCATTCAAAATGTACTTCATTTTTGGATTCAGAATATCAAAATTAGCTTAGGGTGAATTTTTTGTATTTTTCTGAAAACTTTCAATTTTTGATGAATAGTGAAAACACTGGGTTACTATTTAAAAACTGACTTTTTATTTAAATAATAATTTATTTTTATTTTTATTTTAGGTCAAAATTGATAAATAATACCTATATAAGTTTAATGTAATTAATTGTAGTCATTTTATAACAATTTTAGATATATAAAAATTGTATTGAACTTTTCACAGTCTTTTACCCACCTCCTAGGTGAATTTGGAAATTCACATAAAGCTTAATTTTACCACTTATGTGAGTGGAATTTCAAAAATTAGAGAGACACGGTTAATATCAAGGAATAAAATGTGGTTCAATGAGATGAAAATAATTTTTGGTGAATAGTAACTTTTAACTTTTTTACCACGGTTAAAAGTAAATATGGTAATTAAGGCTAAAAATGATATTATTATTAGCCTAACACATGTCCTAATTCTATTGTATAAGTGTAATTCGACCAAAAAAAACCTTAGGAATAAAATATGACCATTTAGGTCCACTTGAATTAGATTAATACATTTATTATTAATTTATTTAAATAAGCGTTTAAATAGTTAAAATCAACGTTTAATAACTAATTCATTTTTAATATAGGGTTATACATAAGATAAATTTGACTATAAATATTCATGTCAATGTTAAAATGATATCCTACCTAATGTTATTTTATTTATAATTTTTAGACATTAAATAATTTAATTTATTTATGACACACTGGTGATGTAGTAATTACCTTATTAATGAAATATTAACATAATTGATGTTATATATACACGAATAAATGTAATTTTATACTTTTTATGAATTATAGTAATTTTAAAGAATAATAGGACATGTTCGTATTGATTGAATTAACTTTTTTTGAACTAATCATGCTGTTATGATTTTCACAAAAATCAATTACCAAATAGTGTCAAAATTGTCATAAATTAGTTTTCAAAACAAATATTATAATATTAATTGTTATTTTATTCCTAAAAATCTAGGATTCGGCCAAATTACTTATATAAGGATATATATATTACTAATGAACCACTTGGGGTTTGTTTGGATTATTATTTTATGTTTATTAACCATATAGTGTAAGAAAACAAGAATACATGGCAAAAGTAAAATTATTTAACATAGAGTTAAATCTAAATGATAAGGTTATAATTGTAACCTAAACTTGTCTAAAATATAATGGTTGGGAGTATTTAGACCCATACCCACTTTAGCATCTAAATTAATCAATTTGGAGCTATTATAAACCTAATATGTCTTTATTATAAAATAATATTTTAAGTTTTTCCAAAGGTGCCCCTCTCCTCCCTTATAAAAAGGGCACCCCTTCCCTATTCTCTTCACACCCTTTTGAGCCTTGAAGCTTTGACAACCCCTGAACATTTCCCTTATCCACTTCCCTAGAAACATTATGGAGGTTCTGTTCTTCTCAAAATATCAACTCTACTTCCATAAGAGGATGCTTAAAGGAGGTGTGTCGAAGAAGAGGTAATCTCTTCTTCCGATTCTTTCAAGTTTCATTCTTCTTCTACTTCCTCTTATTTAGTTGTTTCATTATAAAGTAATAACATCAGTACTACTTAAATAATGATATGTTATTATAAATATTAATAAACCTTATTTCACCTTCTATCCATCCTACGGAAAATGAAATCACCATGTGTGCGTATGTACGGAATACCGTCTCCACGCCGTGGTGTAATCAGTTTTCCACCACCACCTTACTTGGATGGGTATAATAGTGTAAATAAGGACAATAAATTATTATTATAACATTATACTTATTATAATATATTATATCATCCACTCCAATTCCATTCAATAAATATGGTAACGACATCATTGCTTGTGCGTACGTACGGACTACCGTCTCCACGACGCGATGAGATTCATTCTCCATGTTAACCATTCATGAATGATTATAAAGTATATATAATAAGTAATCATGAAATATATGGAATTATAATGATATTGGATTGATGTATATATATATATATATATGTATGTCATCTACTTAATTCCATTCAATTCAATAAGGAAACGAAAACAGTGTTCATGCATACGTACAGCCTACCGTCTCCATGAATGGTGTATTTCATTACATTTATCAATATATCATATATATATGTATATGTACATACTAAATGTATATTACATATAAATCATGTTTTAAATTCTTGAATTATTTAAATCAGGATATAAGTAATAATATCAAGAACAACAAGTACAAACACGTACGATAAATAAAATGATTTTACCCAAAACATTGCTTTAACATGGAATTTACAAAAGAAAGGGTAATATAAAGTCATAAGTGAACCATTTATGACATCATAACAATAAATATTTTTCTCTAATAATTCAATTACATTATTTAAATCATTATACAGGAGGTTACGATACATACTAAGCATATCAGACCTAAGGTAAGGGATAACTTTTCCAATCTCGTTTTTTATCCGAGATTGTTTAATCATACGTATTCATTAGGGTTATATTTATCATCCATGTTCCTATTTTATAAAAATGGTTTCATGTATGTTTAAATTCCTCTTACCCATTTTTGACTTTTACTGCATGGTATGTAAGGATCTTTCTTTTGTTTATGTTACGAGGTACTTTTTGACTTTTCCGGCAAAAGTACGAGAAGACTGTTTTTTTAACTTATACGGCATGAAAGGATTTATACGGTTTTATAATGCCTTATTTTCATGAAGAATCCTCCAAAATATTTCATTAATATTTTCAAAAAAATATCTTTTTTTTAAAAAAATCATGATGTTTTGTGAAAAGAAATCGATTTTGAATAAGAATGGATATTTTCCTCAAGAATTCATTTCAAATGTTTTATCAAAACCATTTTCCATCTAAGATGACATTATTTAATATGTGTATGTTTAAATTATAATGTCTCTATTATTTACATGGTTTCAATTTTCTTATGATGAAATGATATCCATTTGTTTTATATGGATTATGTTATGATGGGATGATGTTTATGAAACCCATTTTTTTCTTTTGGGTTATGATGAATGATTTATGTTTATTTTTTGGAACAAGTAAAAAATTATTTCGATATCAGATGGGTGGGACCTATATCTAACTCCAATGCATTGGGAAAATATTTATATCTCATGAGATAGATATGGCTAGAACGGTAAGTTAATCTGGTTCAGTGATACGGGACTGGAATGAAAAGTGAACTCGATTCAGAAAGGGACTGTGTCACCCAAGATGGTCTTGGAAAAAATGCCTTGGATACTACGGAAATCATATCATGTGATTGATGTTTTTCCACAATTAAAAGTTTTATTTCCAAGCTATTTTATCATGATTGATGTTCTATTTTGGTCCATGCCTTACGTACTGCCATGTTTTATGTCAGTGCTCAAAATTTCGATGTTTAAATATTTTGTTCATGTTTTTATGTTCAAATGTATATGGTTTGTTTTATTTTCTACATGCTTACACTTACTGAGCATTTGAGCTCACCATTTTTTCCCCCCAGGAATATAAGAAATGTTTTAGGTAAGGAAACAAAAAGGGGAATATCCTTATGAGAGATGTTGAAGATCTTTCTACATGATTAGAAGTTTATATTGCAAGTTTCCAAAGACACTAAACTATTACGGTCCTTATGCGTCTATTTTCATTATGTATCAAGTATTCCGGAAAAGTAATGTAATTTCCATGTACGTCAAGCTTTGGGTCTCTACAGTTAGTATTAGAGGAAAGGTTTAGTCAACCTTTGGAAACTTAGATGCGATAACATTAGTGAGATCCCTAGAGATATTTATAAAGTTTGTCTAGGGATGTCCCTAAGTTTAAGTATAAGTATATGATATAGTCCTAGAATTTTGGTAACGATCTTAGAATTTAACCTAAGATGTTAGATATTGAAGGGACTCCCCCTTGATTATGATTTTGGCATCTCACACTATTTTTTTGGGTTTCAGAAAATGGATGGGAATTGGAAGATTCACGATAATGGAGGATATGATGGACAATGGAATGATATTATTCTTGATAAACCAAATGAAATTGGATCTGGAGGTCCACATATCGTTATTATGCCTAATCATCAATCTCATAATATGATCAATAATCTCAACTTTGGTAAGTTTCCCGACTCAGCTAATAAGAGAAATATGGAGTTTCATGATGATCATAGAGGAAGGAATGTTCAATTTCTATCATTTAAATCATGTGCGAAGAGTCATCAAGGAGAATGTTTCAAAAGAAATTGAAGATGCTTTGGGTGCAGAAAAGAAGGACGCAAATCCAGTAAGTGCAAAGGAAAAGGTTCAGTTAACACCATGGATAAGGATAATGGTATTGCTACGTCTTCAACATTGATTAGATGTTTTAAATGAGGAATGTATGGGCATTATGCAAACCAATGCCCTAAAGAAAAATATCATGAAGAGAATCAGCACGGTTATATGGGTAGTATTTATGTGGATGATGATGACGAGACTGTGAATGATATATGAGTGGAAATAAGTGTTGAATCTTGGTCAATGGTTTAAGAAGGTAGTGGAATTAATGTATGTTTATCAAGAGTTATATTGTATAGGTAATTTAATGGTACTATGGAATAAAGAAACATCTAGGTATTGTTACACTATTGTTTTTTCTAAAGTATTTGAAAGTATATGTTGAATGGTACCGGTAACCATGAAAGGATATTCAGATATTTTTGTAAAGAAGATGATATGCACATAATGAATGGATAAGGAGGAAATAATATGTTTGATATTATTCATGATCTCATGATTTTTATAAGAACTAAGTGATATCCTGGTTTGAGTATACAGAATTTGGGGATTTTGGTATGTGAAAAGAGTAAACTTTTGAAAGCACTCATGTTTTCACTAAGGTTCAATGGGTTTTCATTTTTCAAGAGAATACATGATTAAGGCCTTCGAATGTTTGGAATGTGGCCAACAAGAAATATCTTATGATATATGGGTATCAATGATGGTATTAACATGCTTGTTATATGAACTCTCTGGTAATCATTTTAACAATAATATGAGATTGGACAACAGTATTTTGGATAAGCCTAAAGACTGGAATGGATTATGTTGGACATAAGTTATTATTGTTTAAGGATAGAACTTTTTTGATATTATTGATAGAAAGTTATAATAATTTAGTTTTAGAAAAAGGACAACCTGCAGGACGGGAGACAACCCATCACGTCGGACAAGGTTGTGGGAATCGAACCCACAACTGAAGTGCGACAAGCCTTTATCGCCTACCACTGGCCTACATGAAGTCCATGTTTAGTAGAAACTAGTTTTATTATATTAAGCAGTATGATATATGAAGTATAAGTTCATTTTAGGAACCAAATATGATTAATCTCACCATAGATGGACTTATGTATATAACTTTTTCTAACCCTGTGTTTGAGACAAATGGAATGATCTATCATTATATCGCATGATCTGCTAACACTTCGCGAAAGAAAAACTAAACATTATTTCATTAAGATATGAAGTGGAAATTTTTCGAGGCATGAGCAATGTTGAGATTGTACCAAACTCAAGTAAGTATTTTTTTTAATTAAAAAATTCTTCAACTTTAGGGAAATGATCTTGAAAACTGTAAATGTTGTCATAGTGCTCTCATATCTGATGAATCAGATAGTACCTTAGATCATCAAAATTTTATGGCTTTGTGACTACTGGATTTTTTATAACCCTGTTCTCTACCACTCTTCATCATAACACGATGGTTAGATTTTTCTTCCATATCCATATTTTCACCTATGTTCTCCTATGTGGAAACCCAGTGAATAGTTAATTTGGGTAACCGTTAAGTTTCATACTTTAGTTTTTAAAGATAAGTTTTGGTATTCCTTTTTATGGTGTGGGTTTCTATTAAAACTTTCGAGTAGTAAACCATTTATAACCCCCAATGAATTTTGAGGGAGAAATTCATTTTAAGGGGGGTAGAATGTAACACCCCGAGATTTTATGAAAAATGATCCTTTTAATTTCATTGATGTCTTGTGTTGTACGCTACACCAAAAGGAGAATGAAATACACACATCCCTAACTTGGCTTTCATTACACACAATCACGACCTTCCACGATAGCCTATGTTGTACGCAATACCGATTTTCACTAACCGATATATTATTATAATATTATTATTAGCAAGCCGTTACGAATGGAAATTACCAATTTTTAAAATATTATAAATGTTATATTTCAAAATGGACTTCATTTTTGGATTCAGAATATCGAAATTAGCCAAGGGTGAATTTTTGGTATTTTTCTGAAAACTTTTAATTTTTGATGAATAGTGAAAACACTGGGTTACTATTTAAAAACCGACATTATATTTAAATAATTATTTATTTTATTGTTATTTTAGGTCAAAATTGATACATAATACCTATATAAGTTCAATATAATTAATTTTAGTCATTTTATAATAATTTTAGATATATAAAAATGTTATTGAACTTTTCAGTGTCTTTTACCCACCTCCTAGGAGAATTTGAAAATTCACATAAAACATAATTTTAATGCTTCTGTGAGTGGAATTTCGAAAATCCGATAGACATGGTTAATATCAAGGACTAAAATGTGGATCAATGAGATGAAAATAATTTTTTGTGAATAGTAACTTTTTACTTTTTTTTACCACGGTTAAAAGTAAATAAGGTAATTAAGGGTAAAAATGATATTATTATTACCCTAACACATGTCCTAATTCTATTGGATAAGTGTAATTAGACCAAAAACAACCTTAGGAATAAAATATTATTATTTAGGTCCACTTGGAATAGATTAGGACATTTATAATTAATTTATTTAAATAAGGGTTAAAATAGTTAAAATCAAATTTTAATAACTAATTCATTTTTAATATAGAATTATACCTAAGATAAATTACTCTATAAATATTAATTAGAAAGGTAAAAATATTTCATACCTAATGGTATTTTATTTATAATTTTTAGACATTAAATAATTTATGTTATTTATGACACAATGGTGATGCAGTAATTACCTTTTTAATGAAATATTAACATAATTGATGTTATAAATACCCAAATAAATGTAATTTTAGACTTTTTATGAATTATACTAATTTTATATATTAATATGACATGTTAGTATTGATTTAATTAACTTTTTTTGAACTAATCATGATGTTATGATTTTCACAAAAATCAATTACCAAATATTGTCAAAATTGACATAAAATAGTTTTTAAAAAAATTTATATTATTAATTGTTATTTTAATCTTAAAAATCTACGGTTCGGAAAAATGACTTAGATAAGGATATATATATTAATAATTAACCACTTGGGGTTAGTTTGGCTAGTTATTGTAATTTTAGTGACCATATAGTGTAAGAAAAAAAGAAGACACTGTAAAAGTTAAATTATTTATCTTAGAGTAAAATATAAATGATAAGGTTAAAATTGTAACCTAAACTTGTCTAAAATCTATTGGTTGAGAGGATATCGGCCCATCCCAAATTTATCTTCGAAATAAATCAATTTTTAGGTATTATAAACCGAATATGACTTTATTATAAAATAATATTTTCTGTTTTTCCAAAGGTGCCCCACTCCTCCCTTATAAACAGGGCACCCCTTCACTCTTCTCTTCACACCCTTTTGAGCCTTTAAGATTGTCCAACCCCTGACCATTTCTCTTATCCACTTCCCTAGAAACATTATGGAGGTTATTTTCATCTCAAAAGACCAACTCTACTTCCATAAGAGGAATCTTAAAGGAGGTGCGTCGAAGAAGAGGTAATCACTTCTTCTAATTGTTTCAAGTTTCTTTCTTCTTCTACTTCCTCTTATTTAGTTTTTTCATTATAAAGTAATAACATAACTATTAAATAAATACTGATATGTTATTATAAATATTAATCAACCTTATTTCAACTTCTATCCAACCTACAGAAAACGAAATCACCACGCGTGCGTACGTACGGAATACCGTCTCCACGCCGTGGTGTAATGAGTTTTTCCACCACCACTATACTTGGATGGGTATAATGGTGTAAATAATGAAAATACATTATTATTATAACATCATAATGATTATAATATATTATATCATCCGCTCCAATTCCATTCAATAAATATGGGAACGATATCATCGCTCGTGCATACGTATGGACTAACGTCTCCACGACACGATGAGATTCATTCTCCATGTTAACCATTCATGAATGATTATAAAGTATATATAATAAGTAATAAGGAAATATATTACATAATAATTAACTGGATTTATGTATATATATATGTATGTCATCTACTTAATTCCATTCAATTCAATAAGGAAACAAAAACAACGTTCATGCGTACGTACGGCCTACCGTCTCCATGAACGGTGTATTTCATTCCTTTTATCGATATATCATATATATATATGTATATACTGAATATATATTATATATTAATAATTTTTTATATTCTGGAATTAAGTAAATCAGTATATAAGTAATAATATCAAGAACAACAAGTCCAAACATGTATGATAAATAAAACAATTTTACCCAAAACGCTGCTTTAACATGGAATTAACAAAAGAATGGGTAATATAAAGTCATAAGTGAACCATTTATGAAATCATAACAATGAATATGATTCTGTAATAAGTCAATGACATTATTTAAATCATTATACAGGAGGTTAGGATACGTACGAATCATATCAGGCCTAAGGTAACGGATAACTTTTCCAATCTCATTTTTATCTGAGATTGTTTATTCGTACGTATTCACTGGGGTTATATTTATCATCCATGTTCCTATTTTCTAAAAATGGTTTCATGTATTTTTAAAGTCCTTTTACCCATTTTTTACTTTTACTACATGGTATGTAAGGAATCTTTCTTTTGTTTGCGTTACGAGGTACTTTTTGACTTTTCCGGCAAAAGTATGAGAAGAATGTTTTTTAACTTATACGGCATGAAAGTATTTATACGGTTTTATAAAGCAATATTTTCATGAAGCTTACTCCAAAAGAGTTCATGACTATTTTCAACAAAATATCTTTCTTTTAAAAATTTCATGACGTTTTGTGAAAAGAAATTGATTTTGAAGAAGAAAGGATATTTTCCTCAAGAATTCATTTCAAATGCTTTATCAAAACCATTTTCCATCTAAGATTACATTATTTCATATGTGTATGTTTCATGTATAATGTCTCTATGATTTACATGGTTTCACTTTTATTATGATGAAATGATATCCATTTGTTTTATATGGATTATGTTATGATGGGATGATGTTTATGCAACACATTTTTTTCCTTTGGGTTATGATGAATGATTAATGTTTATTTTCTGGCACAAGTAAGAATGATTTCAATATGAGATGGGTGGGACCTATATCTACCTCCAATTCATTGGGTAAAGATTTATATCTCATGAGATAGACTTGGCTGGAATGGTAAGTTAATCTGGTTCAGTGATACAAGACTGGAATGAGGAGTGAACTCGATTCAGAAAGGGACTTTGTCCACTAATATGGTCTTGGCAGCAATGCCTTGGCTACTATTGAAATCATATCATGTGCTTAATGTTTTTCCACAATTACAAGTTTTATTTACATGCTAATTTATCATGATTGATGTTCCATTATGATCTATTCCTTGCGTACTACCATGTTTTATGTCATTGCTCAAGATTTTGATGTTTAATGATTTTGTTCATGTTTTTATGTTCAAATGTATATGGTTTGTTTCATTTTCTCCATTATTACCCTTAC
The DNA here is from genome assembly GCA_963277665.1 of Viscum album. Lineage (NCBI taxonomy): Eukaryota > Viridiplantae > Streptophyta > Magnoliopsida > Santalales > Viscaceae > Viscum > Viscum album. The sequence continues at coordinate 526,095,776 of OY728155.1, forward strand.
TGAGCATTTGATCTCACCCTTTTGATGTTTTCCCCCACGATTAAAAGAAAGGTTTTAGGTAAGGAAAAAAAGGGGAAGATCGTTATGGGAGATGTTGAAGATCTTTCAACATGATTAGAAGTTTATATTTCATGTTTACAAAGACACTAAACTATTACGGTCCTTGTGCATTTGTTTTCGTTATGTATCAAGTGTTCCGCAAAAGTATTGTAATGTCAATGTACATCAAGCTTTGGGTCTCTACAGATTCAGTCCTGACATGATTATTTTGGATGAATGATTGGAGGATACACCATCTTCCTATCAACAGATAGACAGACCTAGTATGTCTAATCTACCAAATCCAAGGGTATTTCTAGTTTCTACTCTGACACATGATACATCGACATTAGAAGCATCAAATTCCTAGGTACCTACAAAACTGCATCTCTATGCTAGAAGACATATACTACTGGACCAAAATAAAGATGTTTTGAAATAGCTAGCCCAATTATCGTCCAAGGTTTCTATTTTAGACACCATTCTTCTGCCAAAAGATCTTCGAGAATCACTTATTGAGGCATTGCCAAGTCCTCAAGAGATTAAAACTGAAGTTCATGTTGTTGAGGTTTACCGTAAAGAGAATGATCCTACATAATTTCATGCAGTTATATCTTTTATAGATGAAGATATATATGATGTTTTACATTGACATATCAAGCCCTTGTATCAATCTGGAAGGGTCAATGACATAGATATTCGACGATCCTTCATTGATAATGGCTTAGAAGTCAATCTCATTCCCGTTGTGTACTCCTTCAATTATTACTTACTGAATCTGACCTATCACGTTCTACCTTAATGTTGCAAGATTATGAAAAAAACGAACAAGAACCACTAGGATATATTACACTTAGAACTCATTTTTGAGATCTTGTGTCTAATTAATATTTCATGGTTGTTCGTCTGGACACAGCCTTCAATATTCTACTTGGAGGGCCTTGGCTACATCCACTTGCAGCCATAACTTCATCATAACATCAATGTCCCAAGTAATGTTTCAATGGGTCCAATAAAAACATTGTTTCATGACAAGGCTCCTTTCAAAATGTTAGAATCTCAATACATTGAGGCAGAATTTAATCACACAAGAATTATAAAATATTTTTACATTTTCAAACAATTTCCTTGAGAGTGTGACTCACCTCCACAAAATCAAGCCTAATATTTTAATATGTTCTCCCATTGGTCTTATAATTTTTTTTCCAATACCCTTTGGAAGAAACCATGGTCAAAAATTGTCAGATGGTTCATGGTTTTGATTAATTTAATGTGTAGTGTCCAAAACCTAAATAATAATAAATTCCCTCTCATTTCCTATATAAATACACTAAATCTCCCATTAATCATCACTCAAACCATTTATATATCAACCAAACCCGGACCTCCTCTATCTATAATCCTCCCAAGTCACACCAATAACCCATGAATCCTCTCTCAATCCTCTCCTAAGCCTTTAGGATCACACATATAAGTGAGTGATTTCCTCACTACAAGGAAATTGAGCTATAGCCACTCCTATAAAGCCACAAATTAAAAAATATGTTTCTACACCCCCACAATTAACCACGGCATTATAGTTGAATACCCATACCCGTTCATTTCTTCTTCCTTCCGCTCAATCCATCCTCCACGAAACCACTGAACAGCTCGATGCCCTCCCCGATGCCTCCTCACCGCGACCCTCCTCATCTAGAGAAGTTTCTCCAAGCAGCCTCCCCACCTTCTCCCTTCCTTCCTGGAGCCTCCCCAATGCCTCCTCCCTGACGTCTCCTCACCCTGACCCTCCTCCCCATGATCCTCCTCCTCCAGCGAAGATGCTCCGCGCAGCCTCCCCACCTCCTCCCTTCCTTCCCGACATCTCTCCCCCACAACCCTCAACACCCCGGTGCCGAGGTCGACACCCCCCATGCCCTATCATCAAGGTATTTGAAAATTTCTTTGATTTCATATGTACTTTCATGAATCTAAAACTAATACTAGATGTGGAGTGAACTAGGAAGCTATGATATATGGTCTTTTTATTTTTCAATTAATGACTCGATGGTCCTATTTATTTTTTAATAGATGTTTTCCATTTTGGGTTCATTCCTTATTCAACACGTTTTGGTGCAGATATAGATAATGATAGAGGGAATTCAGAATAAGTTTTGTACATTATCATGTTATGAGATGGTATTTTCGATGATTTTATAGATGGAGTAACCATTTTAAATTCTTTTGATTCGTATAGGTTATCATGATAATTTGGTAATTTAAAACAGGTTACATCATTACCTATAATCCATATTTAGAGATAATATAACCCATTTTTCATTTATGAAATGCGGCCGATGATGATGCATGAGGATTCTGACATATAAATTTCATTAAATCTTGAGAATGATCCAAATAAATTTGCATGGGGTTATTCCATGTTGTGGTTTGAATACTATACTGATGGGGTATTAGAAAAACCAGTCTGATGGGTGTATAAAAAAATGGATTCTAAAAGATCCTTTCATGTCATACTATCATTATAATTTATTGGGGGAAAAATAATTATGTCCTAACATTCTTATAATTTTGAGGGAGTTTCATCCTCGTGATATTTTTTTGGTATTGGTGAAGACTCCACATGTTTGGCTACTAGTGTTACAAGACATAATTACATTTGTCCCAGTGTAATAATGTTTGATATTCATTTTATCAATTATAGACTATCAAGTTCAATCCCTAAAGTTAAACAGAAGTCAATGATAGAGGACTTTTTAACAACTATGAAACAATTTAAAGAAGATATGTCCATGAATAATAATATTTTGGATTATATACCTATAGTGAAAGGTGAAAAAAGTTTGGGTCCCAATATTGTCATCTATAATCAGGTTGAATGAATGTGGGCTTGGTGCAAGGTTTAAACAATTATCATATATAATCCATTAGAGAAAATTTCTGATAAAGATGACAACTTTCAACAAGATACCTTGGCCTAGGCATAGGTGTGTTTTATTATCGACACTGGCACATCCTTGTTCATAATGTTCTCATTTATTGAGAGGATTTATCCACTCATGAATATGATCTCATCAATTTTATTTTTCTGACTACCATACAATATATTTAAAGGATAAAACTACTGATTTAAATCTATTAACTATAGAGGAAGTGAAACTTCATGATTTTATTTCTATACAGTCTATAGAGATGCATGAATATGTGGATCACATGGACAAAATAAAGGCACAACTATCATAAATAAACATAGGGATAGAATCCATAAAATGGAAAATACAACAGATAAACACCTTTGTTACACAAATTCATACTCTATCAAAATATGGAGCTAGTCATAGAACCAATCTCGCGTAACCCCTTAACATGTTTTTTTTTTGGAATTAGCAGATCTATTTAATCAGGTAGGTCGAATTTCACTATAGTCACATCATTTCAATTTCATTTCCTAATAAGGTCAAGAGAGAGTCTAGGATGTGTATACTCCTCCATTGTTTTTTCAATTAATGGAATATTTTATGCTCTCAATCATTTTTCCCTTTGTTATAACTTTCCATTGAATTTTTAATAGGAGAAATGGAATAGACATATTTTCTAGTCAGAATTTCTAAATATTACCATGTTAATCTTATAATAATGGTAACATGAAAAAGACTCTCAAATTTGAAAGTTTAGGGCCTTATAAGACCAAATTACACTAATGTTTTGGGCTGAATGTATTTTACTGATAGTTATTAGGCTAATTACATAATTCAAGGTTTTTTATTCCATGAATATGAGATTCCCTACATTGATATGACTCATGTGTAGGGAGATAGAAATTTTCTTTTTCTATATTCTTAGAATGTGTCCAAAAATAGAGGAACATGTTTCAGAATATTCTATACCAATCAAACTCATATGAAAAATGCATACATGTGTAAGTGTAAAGGGGAATATGCAAGTATAAACATATATCTAAGGACCCCATTTTGCATATTTGGCCATGAAAATATGTACATATGGGCTTGGTGTCCTTATATATATGTGAACTTGTATATGTGTGCAAGAGAAAAAAGGAAGAATCGAGTTTTCATCATCAAAAGAAACATGTATTGATGTTGAGGTAGCTTCCCTCTGCATAAACCTTTAATTTGAATTCAAAAATATCATGTTTATTTTAAAAAATTGTTTCCATAATTTCTTTATTGGTTTAAAAAATGGTTTTCTAATAACCACTATCTTTGTCCTGGAAGAATATGAATATATACATTGAACATGTTCATATATATGTTGTAGAGAACCTAAAAATAATTATTAATAAATTTATTAAACATATATTAATGATTCATGGGATTATACTGATAAATATTTGAGAACCAAAGAGCACATCCCCTCATAATTAGATCCCTTCAAGATGAAAAGATTTTAATTTTGAATAGAATATTGTTTGAGTATGAATATGGATCAATTAAGTGTGAGTACCCATGGTTTAGGAATCTGAATCTTTGGTTAAAACATGGGAAATAATTCTCTTGAAGTCATGGGCATCAATTTTACTAGTGATGTGATCTTATACTTATAGATAAGTCAGCGCATGCATTATTGAAAATTATATGATTTATTATTTGATAAGAATGTGATGATTCACCATTTCTAATGCATCATAACCCCATCCTTCCTCATGTGATGAGCATGGAATTCCTTGGGTGATGAGCCTCGAGTTCATTAGGTGATGAGTCTAAAATACCTCAGGTGACTAGCCTATAAATGATGGGTATCATTGGGCATCAACTTCAGGGATTGGTGAACCCGTAAAAATTTCTTATCCACAAAAAATGATATAATGGCTAACATAGGGAATATTAGTAATCATAATCAAAAAAAATACTCAATTTTTGATTCAAATTATCTTATGGAATTCCAAGAAATAGATTTGATAGGTGAGGTTCCCCAACCATTTCTAATAGGTGTCGGGATAGAATAAGTTCCCCTGATTCTACTAAAACCCATGATCACCCCAACATGGAAATTTCATACATCTATTCTGATGAAATGACTATTATCGCCCCCACCCAATTTTCCTTATAGATATCACACAGTGGAGGGTTATCAATACACTGGTCAACCACTATGAGTAGAAAGAAATCATACCCACTAGGAAATTGGCCAGGCATAATCTAGAATCCATGGTTCCACAGTAAAACAACCAATTAAAAATACCCTAAATGGGGGGACTAGTAGGGGGAGGGGGTGTCTAGGAGGTTCTTCAGGGGGAAAGGGGTCTGTAGGGGGGTTGTGCAGAGGGAGGGGCAGGGGGTCTGAGTAGGATAAAACATCATGTGGTTATTTATCCTCCTTCATTTTCTTCCTACAAATCAATTCCACAACCTCCCTAGCCTCGGAAAAATATATGTTCATTGTATAAGAGAAATCAGAGTCCCATGCTACTGCCAAACCTGCTCTCCCCCTCAGAAACAACAAGACTAATGAGTTAATATATTCATCTATGGTATGCCCATCCATCCATTTGTTTATTATTATGGAATTTTCAACTTTTATACTGAATAATTTTAGTCATTTTTTGCACCTGTTCTTTTCAGGTATTTGAGGATGCCTATAAGTCACAATTAAGCATCATAATCCTTGATGACATTGAGAGGTAATTACAATCAATTTCAATGCAATACTACTTTTGGTCCTTTCATTCTATAACCATTGTGTTGTTCTTTTTAGTACTATCTTTTGGAGTACATTTCCATTGGACTTAGTTTTTCCAATATTATTTCTCAAACGCTGATGGTCCTTTTGAAACGGCTTCCTCCACAGGCATTATTCTCGTCCCTTTTATTAGTATAACTCATTCTGAATATATCTTAATGAGGTTTTTTTGTCTCAATGTCTTCACAAGAACAATATTTCTTGTGTTTATACATTCTCATGATAGGTTGTGTCTGTGGATATGGATACTTGATATGCATAGAACCATAAAAAAAAACATAGCCCATGCTTATGCATGTGAGCATATATTTAAGGATCCTCTTGTGGTAGTTTATGCATATATATCATGTTTGACATTATTTCATTTATTTTTTCCATTTTAATCCATACTCCTCTCATTCAAGACACCATGGGCATCTCCTAATATTTTTTGACTCACATGGGGGTGAGCAGGCTAGGGGGATAGTGCAGGTTAGGGGGTGGTGCAGGTTAGGGGGTGGTGCAGGCTAGGGGGTTGGTGCAGGATAGTGGGGGTGGGGGTGCAGGGGGTGCAGGGGGGTGTGCAGGCTAGGGGGCTGGGTGGAGGGGGTAGGGTGTAGGGGCTGGGGCTGGGTGGAGTGGGGAAGGTGGTAGGTGGCATGGGGTAGGGGGTATGGGCAGGGGGAGGGTGGAGGGGGACAGGGGGGCAGGGGGGAAGTCTGTAGTGTTGGGGCAGGGGGCAGGGGTAGGGGGTGGGTGGAGGGGGGTAGGGGCAGGGGGATGTCTGTAGGGCAGGGGACAGGGTAGAGTGGGGAGGTTTGTAGGGCAGGGGTCATGGGGTGGTCTACTGGGGGGGTCTATAGGGCAGGTGGAGGGGGGTTGGGCAGTGGGGCAAGGGGGTGGGGAATGAGGTTTAGTTAGTCTCTATAGGTTTCTTTAATCTTATATAAGGTTGAATAACCATTACAATCCATCTCTAAATCCCCCATTTCTTCATGATTATGTTTCTCCAAATATTACCTCCAATTTACAACAGATCGCTTTCACTAAATCATTGCTTGATATTAGTTTCAAAAATAATATTTTGTAAGATACCACTAGTTGTTATTGGTATGGCTTTAACACCTTTTATTTTAAAAATCCTGGCCATTATTTCCATTTTTATTAATTATATCTTATAAAGATAGATTTGGATCATGCAATTTGTCCTCCTGTTGGTGGGTTGATTCCACTAACACATTTCATGAATTTACCTGTACATAGCTAGATTCAATATGATATTTTAAATTACATTCACTTGTAGAAATCCCACTTATACCAACACCTGCATATCAATGGATTGAAAAAACCGTTGGTTTATGTAATAATTTGATGTGTTTTTTCAATGGTTTCATTAAAACGTTGGGAATAGATTATATTAGACAATATTTTCCTACAGTTTTTAGAAACCATAGGGAACCCCCCCCCCCTCGCCCAATAATATTTCACTATGGTTTTAGAAACCATTGGGAAACCCCCCCCCCCCCCCCAATAATCATAGCTAACCTGCGAACAGATCTCTCTGCACATCGTTGAAAAGATCTCTCCTCTGTCGAACCATACTTCCCGAGCACAAACTTGTGATCTCACTTCATCTGTCGAGCATAATCTCTCCACTAAATAGGATCTCCTCCTCCAAAGATATCTCTCCTCCAACCCTACCTCCCGAGCATGAACCCTACAAGGTGAGCTCACTTCCTCCGCCGCGATCTCACTTTCTCCATAACGGATCTCTCTAGGCTTTCAACTCTAATTCATGTGTACCTCATTTGTAAGATACCTTGAAGCATAGATCTCGCAATCCTTTCTTCGATTCAAACATCTATGTTCATTGTGTTCTACTCAAAATTTGTTAATTCCTTTTATTTTCCACTTTGATATTCTTATAATGGACTTGAGGTGGTGTATTTATCAGTTTCTATATGGGATTATGGTGGATTAAATTCATTAAAATTTAATGTTTTTGGATTAATATTATTTTTATTGAGGTGGCTGATTTTAAAAATCTATCTAATGTCTTAATTGGTTTTATAATATCTACATCATGTATGATAGTGTCATCATGTCATGTGTGTGACCTCTTATGTTAGACCTTCCACATATCTTGTTGGGTCCATTGGTGATGAAAACCATGATCCTTTGGCCATAAAAGAGGTGTTCTTATCTATAACCTTGGGTTAGATCATGGTTGGTAGGAGTCTAGTGCCGTATACCTCGAATGATAAATTAATTAAGGAATGAATAGAATTGTGAATTGAATTTGTTCTTCTCATGACATGTGAATTAGACTTTGTAATTATCAGTATGTGAATTGGAATTGACACAATTGAAACATGAATTGATAATGTAGAATGTAAATGTATAATTGGTATGAAATTTGAAAAGACAAAATGTTACATTGACAAGAACTGATATTTGACATAATGGAATATGAGGAATGAGAATTGGTAATTTTAATGAATTAAAAAATGTGTCATATGTCAAAATATTTTCCATGTTTTGGTGTTTGGTTAGAGGTTTTCCTCTTGGTTGTTCTTGACACATGGTTATAAAATACCTAGAATGGTTACTCCACACTTAACATTATTTATTCTCCATGGGAATGTAATCTTTTCTATTATGATAATTCCCAGAAATTCCATTAACCCACGGAATATGAGAGATATCCCTAGAATTGGTAATGTGTGTTAGGTCAGTGGACCATGGAATGAGTAATGTACCTTGTCATGGTTCCTTGTCAAGGAAATCATCCTAGATAATGTTAGGCATGGACAAACATATATGGAACTCTATTGAATCATGTTTTTCATACCCCGAGTGTCAACCTAGAGCTCAAGTGTTGGCAGGATAATTTGATGTTCAACATTAAATTAATGAATTCATGAAAATCAATATCATATTGTGATATATGATTGATTTTGGTTTTCTCAAAACCGAAAAATAGTTATCATTATAGTGTTTGTAGATATAAATCATTGGAATTTCACATAGAAGATACAACGAGAACATTATTTATTTGCAATTTAGGTGAACAATATATGATTTTTTTATAGTTTCATAAAGAATATCATATTCTATGTGAAATCATTTGGATCTCATTAAAATGTTAAGAATATTTTATGTGTAGAATTATTCATACCATTGATGCTTTGTGGATGCAGTTGTCATGTGAATGGAGTGTTATAATTTTCAAATGAAAATGTTATCTAATGCATACTTTTTTAATATTTTCATGATGCATGGGAAGGGAAATTGGTTTATGGATAAATGTGTTGTTATTTTTGGATTCACATATAGTTGAATGGGTAACCATATTTTATTAAATTATAAAGTGTTATCTAGATTAAATGTTCCCTATAAATATGGAATTAACTCCTGAGAAAGGCGTTGAAACTTTTTTAGATATGTGATTAACAAGAATGTATTTTCATATTTTCTCCATGTTGATTTTTTCAATTGAATAACAACACTACATGAAGTATTCATTTTGAAAAATGATTTTCCTTCAAAATAATATATATATGTGAAGTCCGTGTTGTGTAAAATTTCTATTCGAGTATTGTTTTATATCAAAAAGTATGGTAATATGGTGGGTTTTTCAACTTCTATGTTATTAGGCTTTTTTCTCAACACTGGAGCACTTTTCTTTGTATCTAAAAAGTGTTTGATTTTTTTCCACTTTCTTATTTCTCACATTCTAAACAATTATGTTGAAGAAACATGGTTTTCTATTCTTTAACATGTTTATTATTGTCTGAAAATTTCATATTCACTTGAGCAATTAGAGAACTCTCAATGTTTTTGGTTTTTTGGTTTATCCTTTTATAACTCATTAGACAATATGATCAAACATTTTCTCCTATCATGTTCAACCCTCTTCATAGGTGTGGATCCATTTTTTGTTATGATATATTCTATTTGATTAGAAATTTTGTCCTCTAGTAAACTTTTATTATCAGGTGGGATAAAAACTTGTATCGAACAAAACCAAATTAAGATGAAACTCGAGCCAAACTAATTATATACAATTAACAGGAAGAATAATCATTAATTAATAGGAATGTACAATTTGATAGTATCATTTTAAAACATGGATCTATTTCCCCCTTGCTTGAAGGCACATGATTTGACCCATTAGGGATTGTGGTTCTTAAATGTTGGGTGGTGACATGTATAGTCATAGGAGACATGTATGTTTTAGTTTAGTTTTTATTTTATTTTCATTATCGCATTGGCCACTTAGGACTTTTACTTCTTTCTATGGAGAAAGGGTAATTATATTCTACTAAGGGGGAAAAATGGGGTTCAGAGTGATTTACTCCGCCGGCTTTGATCCGAGGTAAGAATATATGGTTACTAATTTTCTCACACCTCATATATTTGAGGATTTCATTGTTTTTGACTCTATATTATGTTTTCAATAGGGCGTTGGATCCTTTCGTGTTGGTTTGGGTGGATTTGGTTCTCCCAATTGAGGTAAGGCTTTAATGTCGTTGGTTGGTTTCTCACTGGTTATGTAGCATCCTTTATGTGTTTTAATGTTCATAATATCCATTATGTAGTGCGTTGATCCATGATCATTGGTTTCGAGTATCCAAGTTAAGGGCAACTCGCCTGTGTGTGCATGGGTAAGAAATTATATGTATGTGGGTTCCCCCATTATGTGTATAGTCAACTGTTGTAGTGATTATGAATGTATGGGGCTATGTGTGCCAATGTATATATATAGAAATTCATATGAAGGTGAGTGGAGACTGGTATATTCATATAAGAATATGTGCAAGAATCCCCTTGCACATGCTCATGGCCATGCAGGTGTGTACATAGGGGCAAGGGGTCCTTGAATGTGTGTGAAAGTGTGTATACCCTGTGGGGGAGTAGAAACTTTTAGTTAGAAATCCCCAAGATCCCTCTTCAAGCATATTTAATTAAAGAATTCTTTAAATTGAATTTTTCTTATTTATTAATTATTCTTAAATATATTTAATTGCATATCATGAATAAGTGTTCTTTAATATAACTGTTTCATTTGATAAATAATGTCATGATTTTATAATAAAACCCCTCTAACGGAGGTGTGTTGTCTACGAAAACTCATTGTGATAATTATGTTGATCTAGTTGCTTAAATTATTTTATTTTATTGGTTCTGAATGAGTTTTAGAATAAATTTTAAATATAATTAAATTAATTGTATGATAAAGCAATGACATGATTTTATAATAAAACCCCTCTAATGGAGATGCACTGTCTTCTAAACCAAAGAGTGGTGATAGTTATTTGTATCATGTTCAGATATAGTTTGAGTCTTTCATATTCCTATGGTTGGTGTTTGTTTTGTGGAAAGTTTGTTTTTTTTCTTTGAATAATATAAATTTGATTATCATAATCGTTTAACTCAATTGACATTGCCCGAGTAGGAATATACCTTGACCATGTCACCTTGTTTTTCACGCTTTGAATATTATATATGAAATTTCCATGTTTAGGAAAAGTGAATGAATTTTTCAATGGTTTGTGTAGGGTGTATTATTATTTTCCATAGTTTTGTTTCCCTTTAGTCATTGCGTCATTTTTCCTCTCACTACAACCATATCTGGCGATCCCTTGTTGTAGCATATTAAATAGTTGATCTGTTCTATTATCTGACGGTGGGGAGATGGTCGGAATGTTGCCCCTTCTCCTCCCACCCCCTTAGCTCATGGCATGAAGATGTTGCCCCGTGGATTTTGCTGGACCAGGCCAACACGTCGCGGTCACGCCGTGATTTGGCCCTGCTCCAAGACGACACCCTACATTGGTTCGCAGTGATTGTATTCCATGATTATTGTTATCAATGTTGAGACTGACTAATCACAATTTCTTCCAGTGGGGAGATGAGTATAATGTTTCCCCTCCTCCTCCAGCTCCCTTCACTCCTGGGATGAAGATGCTACCCCGCAGATGTCACTGGCCCTGTCCAACATGCCGCAGTCACACCGTGGTCACGCAACAGTCACACCGCGGTCAGGCCGTGGTCAGACCCTAATTCGGCACTGCTCTAGGATGACACCCTGTACTAGTTCACTGTGATAGTATTCCATGAGTCTTGTGATCAATGTTGATACTGAATATTCAGAATTTCTGCTTGCGGGGCGATGATCGGAATGTTTCCCCACCTCCTCCCACTCCCTTCACTCCTGGCTGGAAGATGCTTCCCTGTGGATGTCACTGGACCAGGCCAACACGCCGCTGTCATGCCTCGGTCATGCCACGGTCACGCCACGGTCACACCATGGTCACACTGTTGTAATGCAGTTATTAGACCCTGCTCCAGGATGACACCCCACAACGGTTCGCAGTGATAGTTTTCCATGAGTCTTGTAATCAATGTTCAAACTGACTAATCACAATTTATGATGTGGGGGTGATGGCCGGAATGTTTCCCCACCTCCTCCTGTTCCCTTCACTCCTGACCGGAAGATGCTGCCCCACAGATGTCGTTGGACCGGGCCAACTTGTCGCGGTCACGCCGCGGTCATGCTGCGATCACGCCGCGGTAATGCCGTGATTTGGTCCCGCTCCAGCCACATCCAACCCACACCAGGCCCCTTCTACCTTCATTTTAGACTGCTTCCACTAGTATTCCATCCCAAAATAGCCCCCCGACACCTTCGAATCAACCCGCACCATCCCCCCATCACCTGTAACCAGCCCCCTTCCACCATCATTCCATCCCCCTTCCACCTACATTCGAGCCCGCACTAGCCCCCAGCCACCTGCAATCTAGCCCACACCAGCAACCACAACAACCACCACCCCATAGCCTCCAGAAAAACACCCATACCAGCACACTGCCACTTACAATACAGACCCATCCACCAGTTCCAGCCCTCACCAGCCCCTTTCCTCCTGCATCCCAGCCTGCACCAACCCCTACCACATGGACAATAGCCCCCATCCACCTACAATTCAGCCCACACCAGCCCCCTGCCACCTATTCTAGCCCGCGCCAACCCTTGCCATCCCCCTGCTGCCTGCCTTCCTGCATGAACCAGCCACTCCAGCCCACACCATCCACCGCACCAGCCCCCAGCCTCCTTCATTCTAGGATGCGCAAGATAAACTCCATTCAAATCACAAAAATAAAGGGGTAACCAGATCCCCATTCTTGATCCCTCTTTTCCCAGAAAAGTAGCCATGTAAACTACAATTAATGTTCACCGAGAATATTAGGGTAGAGACATATCCTTTTACCCAAGATGAGAACCTATCCAGAAAGCTGAGTAGATCCAAAGCATCCCCTAAGATGTCCCACCTAATAGAATAAAAAGACTTGAATAAATCGATATCGAAGGCACACATAGGAACCCTAGAATCAAGATGGTATCCCCGCAATAATTCATGGGTAACAAGATTATTAGGATGAATTGGTTTTGGTACTGATGGTTGAGGATATTTTTATCCAGCTTTAGATTTATGAGTCTCTAAAGGTTATTTTTGTAACCATCCTACTAGAGGGTTCGAGTTATAAGTGGTGGAAGTCTATTATTTTGACTATGCCAGACAAAGAATATTCTTGGAAAAGATTAAAGGCATTGTTCATTTTGAATTATTTCATAATGAATTGAAGGTACTGATGACTATAGAGTTTTCTAGGAGGGTCTGTCCGGGTGGGTTGTCCTAGGGATGTCCGGGGGTGGGGGTGTTGGGGGGTCTGTAGGGTAGGGGAGGGTGCGGGTGGGGTGTCTAGTAGGGGCTGTCCAGGGGGTGTCTAAGGGCTGTCTGCTGGGGATCTGCAGGGCAGGGAGCAGGTGGGGTGTCCAAGGGCTATCAGGGGGGTGTGTGGGGGTTTTTAGGGAAGGGGGAGGGTGTAGGTGGGGTGTCTAGGAGGGTCTGTCCAGGGGGGGTTCAGGGGTTCTGTAGGGCAGGGGTAGGGAGGATGTCTAGGGGGTTGTCCAGGGGGGGTGTCCAAGGGATGTCTGAGGGGGTGATTTGAAGAGATAAACCCACGAGCAATGGGACCTAACCTCAGAGCAATAATTTTTCTAATGATTTTTGGAAAGGTATTCCCAATAGTAATTTGTCCAAAATCCTTTACATCCACAACATTTTCCTTCTTTGGGACCAGGGAAATAAAATTGGAGTTTATTCTATTGGGAATTGAGGCATGGTTAAAGAAATCCCTCATATAGTTAATAAGATCATCACAAACTATGTACCAATATAACATAAATAATTAATTTGTGAACCCATCAGGACTAGCCACACTCCAAAGATATAGAGAAAAATGGGTACTCTTAAACTTCTTCTCATCAAGGAACGCAACAAGGAAGATTGTTGGATTGGTGTAGCCCAATCCGGTTGGGCAGAATTCTTGTGGCCTGCAACTTTGACCATTGTTGTAGTGCGGACTTTTGAGTCCACTTTACTATTGCACTTTTGACTTCCATCTAGTAGCCACTAGAGTATTGGATACATATTGTAAAGTCTTCATAAGATTGAAAAAGTCTATAATAATATTTCCACATCTCTCCATACTACTAAAGAAATATTCTCCTCTATGAATATCTTGAGTAGAGTTGTCATCACTTTCAACTGGTCAACATATTCCTTGAAAACCCATTCTAAAAAATCTACCTCAATTATTCCTGATTACATGAAAGCACATTACCTATAAAAACATGTAGATACTATTTGACCATATACAAGATCGAATCAGCATCAACTAAAGTTGAGGGAGGTGGAGCACTAGATATAGATGCACCAATAGGAAGCTCTTGATAACTCAAAATTCCACTGAAATCTAAAAGAATTATTTCTCTGAAATATTATAAATATACTATGGATAAAAAATCTAAAGCCACTTGGGAAACAACTCTTTCAACACTAGGTAAAGCAGCCTCTACAGGTGATGATTTGGTAGGTACATCTAATGGAAAATCCTAAAGATCACCTACTTGTTCAATATGATTAACTAAGGATCCCTTAAGGTATGTGCATGGGATGTGTAAGGGGGGTTGTTGTCCAGTAGGGGGGACTATCCAGGGGGGTCCAGCAGGTAGGGGGCTACTGTCTCAGGGGGTCCAGCAGGGGGGGCTGCTGTCCAGGGGGTCCAGAAGGGGCAAGGTTGTGCAAGGGGTGTGTGAATGGGATGAAAGGTATGTGTGTGGGGGGGTGGATGTTGTATAGGGGGTGAAAGGGAGTCCCGCAGGGGTGAAGGGGGTGTCCAGTAGTGGTGGTGTTGTCCAGGGGGGTCCAACAGGGGGTTGCTGCTGTCTAAGGGGGTCTGGCAGGGTGGGCTACAGTCCAGGAGGTCCAGCAGTGGGGAGCTTCTGTCCAGGGGGGTCCAACAGGTGGGGTGGGGGGGCTGATCTCCAAGGGGGTCTAGTAGAGGGGGGGCTACTGTCCAAGGGGGTCCAGCAGGGGGAAAGGGGTGTGCAAGGGGGTGAAAGGGGTGCAAGGGATGTGTGGGGGGGGGGTAACTACTGTCCTGGGGGTGCTCTTTTTTTATGAAATGGGAAGGGTTTTAGCCACAATTTCAAACCATGGATAAAATCCTATAGCCATGGTTCATTGAACCATGGCTGGTATTGCAGTGGCTATAGGGCCAATCCTATAACCACAATTTGAAACCATGTTTATAGGGCTAAGCCACTGTTTAAACCATGACTATATGTCTATAGGAATGGTTGGAACCATGGCTATAGGGATATAGCCACAGTTCGAAACTGTGGCTACAGGTTTGCCCCTATAGCCACGGAAATACCAGCCACGGTTCAATGAACCATTTCTATAACCTATAGCCACGGTTTCTGGGCTTATTGCCATGGTTCCAATCTGTGGCTATAGTCTAATTTTCTAGTAGTGCTTCTTTTCTCATTTTCCTCCAAATTTCTTTATGTTGTTATACCCTTTTTTCCATTACAAATGTTAGGGTATGATTTATCACCTCCACCATACATCCCTCATTATGTTTGAATGATTAGATAACTTTTTCTCTATCATTAAGTCCTCCCTTGTACACCTGTTACCATGAAAAAATTACATAAAAAATTTCTTTCTTCTCATTTACATTCAAGCAATTATTTTTTATTATGCATCTGAATTCCATTACATATTTTGGGATATTATGTTCAACGAACCCCTTACTTTCCATTTCATTTATAAATGATGATCCATCCATTTCTCTCTCATCAACCCATTTTACGATTTCTATTTCATTTATTATGCTGTCGAAGTTACACCAAAATTTCTATTCCAAAATCATCATGAAAGTTAATACCAAACCCATTTCTCGATCAAGGGTATACACATTTATGCACATGCACATGTTGATTGAGGACATACATTTATGTAATCCATGACTCTTATTTGTGTAATAAATTATGATGTTTGATGAATCCTTGTTGTATGATCTATATGGAACATTAATGCATGAATTGAAATAATTATGAAGGGTGCGCCTTGATAGCACTCCAATGCATTGGGTAAAGAATTGTATCATGACACGTCATGTGAAATAAGTGTTGACTCATTATAATTCATGTGAAATGTGGTTTTACTCATGATAATTGATGTTTAATGAAATTTTAATCATGATCCGTATGTAATGATCCTTGGATCATACTAATATCATGTTAAATGTTGTTGACACATTTCCATGTTACAATAATCTTGCTATATCATGACTTTATGTTAATGTTTCTTTTCTGCCACATTGATATGTATATTTCCTAACATGTATAATATTTTTCAATTTATGCCTTGTTTACTCCCATATTTGGATTTATATCTCACCCTTTTATTATGTATATCCTCAAGTTATCCCATGAAATGATAAGCACGGTGGAATTTCGTGGTCAAGTAAAAGAATTTTTCAATAAAGATGTTTTATATTATGTTCTATGTTATTATGTTATGTTCCTAATTTCCCAAGACACTGGGCCTCTCAATCCTCGAAGTTGTATTAAGTGAAATTTTATGTAATAAATCATGTTTAAGTGTGTAATAGAGATCAGGGTTGTTATAGTTGGTAGCAAAGGATGGGTTTAGTTATTTTTGGGGTTAGGATTAGAAAACCCTTGTGAAAGACTTAGGTATAATGTTAAGTCTAATAAAAAAATCCCTAAATTTTTGTGAGTATAAAGTAATTGTTTTATAAATAAAATACATACCTATCTGGATACGAACAAGTAGAGGCATCTCTGGCACAGATGTATCTTGGCGTAAAACCAGAAAACACCACTTTGATGTAGACTCAAATTGGAACTTGTGCATGAAAATGGGCCTTGACACAATCTTGTCTACAATACTCCCATAGAAAATGCTTTGGTAAATTGATAGGCTTAGTATGAACCATTATTAAAGGAATAAAAAAATCTCTTAAGAATATATATTGGGAATTTGGTCATGGATAACATTGATTGAAGCTTATAAATTCATAAGTTAAGGAAATAAATGAAATTTATAAGTTATCTCTTTTTTCCTTTAGATTCCCTTTATGTGTTACCCCTAAATTTCATTTTATTCTATCCAATGTTTGGTAATATGAGGACTCTAGCTAACAACTAATGTGAAGATCAATGTGATGGCTATTCTAATGAGATTCCCAATCTAATGGGAATGATAATCACAAACTTTGACATGATACTCTCTCAATTTACACAGGGTTTGAATATAAACATTGGTCAAGAGAAACATCCACCCCCCCCAAGAAATAACAATCTTTAATCAAGAGCATCGTGAGAAAAAGGCTCATACTTTCAATGGATCATATGAACCTTTAATTGAAAAACATTGGATAAAATCCCTTTAAATGATCTTCTCCATCCTTCAATGTTCTGAAAAATAGAAGGTTCTTCTGGTTGCTTATCGTATGGAGGGTGAATCTTTCCAATGGTGGACATTGATAAAAAAAATATGAAGCCTGAGGAAGAGATAAAGGTATTGGAATGGAAGGATTTCTGAAAATTGTTTTTTGATAAATATTTTCATCAAACCCTCTAACATAATATGGAAAGAGACTTCCTTTCCCTCAAGAAAAATGGTGATGAATCTATCAAAGAATATGATGAAAACTATAAAAGTCTTGCATAATATTCCATCGTCTTTTTTGTTACCCTCGAATTCAAGGATGACCGCTTCTTTGGTGGAAAAAATCCTAGATAAGAGAAGCCCTAGCGATCTGAGACTTTGATAGCTCTGATGAAATTTTATAATGTTCCCTCAATGTTGAAATAGAGATCAGTGAATCTTGTGGGTATCATGGGGATAAGAAGTAGAAAGTGGACTTTAATTCTGGTGGTCCGATGGATAAATCCAATGGTGCTAAGAAATTCCAGCACCCCACTTACCAAAGGTGTGGAAAAAATAATCCTGGAAACTTCCTGAAGTGGACGAGGAAATGATTTTGGTGTGGAAGAGAAGGGAACATGGCCATTAATTTCATATAAGAAAAATCCACTTTTGGTATAGTGAATAGAAATGCTTTATTTGACCCTCAATTCATTGTTCATTACTTTAACTAAAAATAACTAGGGAACATTTCGAACTAGTGCCCTAATAAATGGGTTTTTGGAGGCAACCAACAATGTCCAAGGCAGCAAGGGTATGCTTTTTTCCATCACTACAACCAAACTGATTCCTGAAAACGATGTTGTGACAGGTATGCTAGTTATTCTTTACAGAATAGAGAACATACTTTTTTATTCTAGTTCTATGCATTCCTTTATATCCTAAAATATTAGTAGAAGTATCTCAACACGACCAAAAATCATGGAAGTAGAGAAGTCGGTGAGAACGAAAAATGGGGAAATCATTGCAGACCATGAATATAACTCCTCCCCTGACACAATTTTTGGATTGAGCCTCCCAGCGAACATCGTCATACTCTATATGGTGTAATTTGATTCAATTATTGGAAAATATTTTCTTTCTCTATATAAATACAATATAAATTTCCATGACAGGGAAATCCATCTCCATATAGAGAATCAACCCCCGATTCTGTACAAGTTCAAAGAGGAGGATGAATCTTATTTAGCACCAACATCTCAATCCTAGATATTAATTCCCTATGATCACTAGTATCTTCCTAAGATGATGGATTCTAAGGAATCAACTATCATTGAAGACATTCCTATTGTGAGGTAATTCGTTGAATTGATTCTCATGGAATTTTCTGGTCTTCCTCCTAGAATAGATGTTGAATTATCGATTGATCTTGTACATGGAGCATTTCCAATATCCAACAATCCATATAGAATTGCTATTTTGGATCTTGAGGATAAAAATAAACAACTATAGGAGAATCTAGATAAAGGGTTATACGCTCAAGTGCTTCACTATGTGGTGCACCAGTCCTCTTCATCAAGAAGAAGGATGGTTGAATGTGCCTTTTCATTGATTATCATGATCTAAACAAAATCAGGATAAATAAAAATAATCCTTTTCC
This sequence comes from Viscum album, assembly GCA_963277665.1. Classification (NCBI taxonomy): domain Eukaryota; kingdom Viridiplantae; phylum Streptophyta; class Magnoliopsida; order Santalales; family Viscaceae; genus Viscum; species Viscum album. The sequence goes on from OY728155.1 coordinate 526,114,961, forward strand.
ACAAATCGATAACATATTCAATCATATATGTATAGAAAAATAATTCCCTAAGGTGTATATATGGTTGGGATATTACCATATAAGGGCGATGAAGGAGGATATCTCTAAGACTACTTTTTGTAGAAGGTACAGGCACCATTAATTCATAGTAATGCCTTTTGGACTCACTAATGATCTTAAATTCATCATAGACTTGATGAATAGAGTATTTAGAAATTACCTCGTAAAATTTGTGGTAGTCTTCATATATGATATTCTAATATACACTAAAACCAAGGAGGAGCATGAGGAGAATCTAAGTATTGTTCTAGAGCCCTTGAAAAAGGAGAAGCTCTATGAAAAGTAAAACAAGTGTCAGTTCTGGTTGAATAATGTCTCATTCATGGGTCATATCATCACAAGAAACGGGATATATGTGGATAACTCCAAGAAAAATGAAATTTAGGGATGGTCTAGGACAACATAATTGAAATATATCTATAGCTTCCTGGTATTAGTTTTATATTATCACTGATTTGTGAGAAATTTTTAACGATTTTAAAACTCACTTAACAAGATTACTCAAAAAGGAGTCAAGTTTTCTTGGAGTGATGAATGTAAAGATAGCTTCAAGGATTTAAAAATGAGTCTTATCACTTTTCCCATTATCACATTTCCCATAAGTGGAGATGTTTTTCAGGTATTCAATAATGCTTTGAAGATGGGATTAGGCTCTGTGTTGATGAAAAATGACAAATTCCTTTCCTATGCTTCAATTAAATTGAATTTTAATGAGAAAAACTATCAAACACATGATCTAGAGTTGGCTTCAGTAATATTCAATTTAAAAATTTTGACAACATTACCACTTTGTGTGGAATTGTGAAATATATACGGATCACAAAATCCTCAAGTATATATTAACATAGAAAGAGATGAATATGTGCCAACGAAGATGGTTTGATCTGATCAAAGACATTGACTTCTCAATTCACTACCATCCGAGGAAATAAAATAATGTGGAAGATGCTCTATGAATAGAGGACACAACGATTCTATCATTGATGGGAATTTAAGAGGATCTATTCTTCTTTGATTGAATGAATATGGACATGTGAATCATAAATAAGGGAACATCATCAATCCTTTCACAAATTATTTAATAACCATCTCTTTTAAAAAAAATGTCAAAGTATGGATAAAAATGGATGTGGGAAATCATAAGAATGTGGACACTATTAGAAAATGGAAATCCTTAGAGTTCAATTTCAATGAAGAAGAAATTGTGATATTTGGGCCAAGACTATGTGTTCTATCAAGTCAAGAGTTAAATAAATAACTTTTGGGTGATGCACAAAGTTTGAATTTCTCCATTCACATATGAAACACAAAGATGTATCAAGATCTACAAGAGAATTATTGGTGGGATAACATGAAAAAGGATATCACTGAGTATACATCAAAGTTCTAGGTATGTCAGTAGGTGAAGGCTGAGAGGTAGAAGTCCAAGAGTATGATGAAACCATTACCCATACCAATATGGAAATGGGATACCTTCACCATGGACATTGTCACTGGAAATTCAAATACATCCAAAGGAAACAATGCTATCTAGGTTGCTGTGTATCATTTTACAAATACTTCAACTTAATTTCAATTTGAGAGGATTTCTTATTGGATCATCCAGAATAGACATACATCAGAGAAGTGGTAAGGATGCATGGAGTACCACTTTCAATTGTGTTCGATTGAGATTCAAGATTCACCTCTATGTTCTGGACAAGTCTCCAACATGCACTAAATACTGAGATGAACTTTAGTACATCTTATCATCCCCAAACTGATGGTCAATATGATCGGACTATCCATACACTTGAGGATATGTTTAGATCATGCTAAATAGAATTCAAAGAAGGATGGGATCAGTGTCTTCTCCTGGTTGATTTCTCTTACAATAACACGTTCTACTCAAGCATCCAAATGGTGTCATATTAAGCCCTTTATGGGAAGAGTTATAGATCACTGACATGTCGGGATTAAGTTAGGGAGACAAAAATCCTAGCTCCCGAAATATTTCAGGAAAAGGTGGGGAAGATTAAGACCACCCAAAATCACATTAATGTTTCCCAGAGTCGATAAAATAGTTGTGCATGTAATCATCAATGATACCTAGAGTTTGATATTGGAGACATGGTATTCCTCTTCATATCACCATAGAAGAGAGTTATGAGATTTGGGATGAATGGAAATCTTAGTCCAAGGTACATCGTCCATTTTGATATCCTTGATCACATTGGATCAGTGGCCTATCGACTTGCACTCCCATCGAACCTGTCTCAAGGACATGACGTATTCCATTTATCACTCTTGAAGAAGTACATACCTAATCCATCGCATGTACTCAATCCAAAGGTGGTACCATTGAAAAAATACCTCTCATGTGAAGATAATCTAGTATAGATCATAGATCATAGGGAAAAATTTATAAGAAATAATACAATTTCCCTTGTCAGGGTGCTTTGGTGAAACCACAAGTTTTAAGAACCAACATGAATCTGAGGAAGCGATGAAGCAGAGTTACCCACATCTATTTTATCATGGGAAAATGATATTTTAAGGGTGAAATTTCTTAAGGAGGGAATATTGTAACGACCCAAAAATTTATTAATAAAAATTCTTCTCGATCTAATTATATGTATTACTATATAAAATGGTTATATAAAACATAAGAGCTTACATGGTTTTATGTTTTTAGATTTTAAAATAATGTTATGAATGGTTACCATTGCTATTATAGTAATTGAATAGTGACCACATGATTAATATAAATTTAAGGTTTAAAAAATCCAATTTACTCAAAAAACAAAGCGATGACCTCATCTAATATAATTGCTCAATACGAAGCCCATTTGTCAGAGCTCAGAATAGTTGTAGCATCATGGGACTTCTCTCATGACCAATCCCATGCTGAGCTTCAGCTTGTTAACCTTGAAAGGAATCTCCTATGGGAATAATAGAAAATAATTGATATTACCACCTGTGCAATGTTATCAGAGCCGCCCCAAGAGTCTGTCACCATCACACAACATACCCTCGGGTCTTATGAAAATTTTATAAGGAGTTATGAAACAAGATCCTTGTACTATGATTATTTTCATTGTTTTTTGATTAAATAATATACATTGATTTCAATATTTTTACTTTGAAAATGGTTTTTAAAGGATAAAAAATATTTTTAGTTAACATTTAAAAAAAATTAAGAAATCTATTTTGATGAATTGATGGATTATTGAATTAAATAATATTTTAAAAAAATATTATTACTAAATTATTATTATTAAATATAAATGATCATATAATTTTTATGAATACAATTGTGATTTTTATTAAAGTTTGAATGTTATTTTTGTCAAAACCCATGAATTTATAATAAATTTCAGTTTTTTAAAGTAAAAATTCACATATTTAGAAAAATATTTAGATTAAATGAATATTTTTTTTGGAATTAGGATATTGAAATTATCCATCAGGGAATTTTTCATAATTTTTTGAGCTAGTCGAATTTTTGGGTAAAATTTAAATACCATTTAAATATATAATGTGTTTTACAACATCATAATCACCCTATAGTTATGTAATAAAATACTATAAAAAGTTTTTTCAGACCATATATGTTTTAAATTTAAAATAATGTAATTTTTTATTTATTTTATTTATTTTACAAATCCATAGTGGACCCTCCATGACTTATAAAACATTTTAACATTTTAAAATGATTTCCTTGAGAGTTTGACTCACCTTCCCATTAAAAAGCCTAATATTTTGATAAGTTAGCCAATGAGAATTATAAGATAATTTTTCCCACACCCCTTTGGAAAAACTAATTGAAAAACCCATGTGATGGTTTTCCATTTTAATTAGTTTAATTTGTAGTATCCAAAACAAAAATAATAAAGAATTCTCTATCCTTTCCTATATAAACCCACTAAATCCCCCATTCCAATTCACTCAACCCATTTAAAGCATGAACAAGACTTTAAATCCTTTCTCTATAATCCTCCTAAGGATCCCCAAGCTCCCAAGTGGCCTCTCCCAAGCCTCCCCTAGCCTTTGGGATCACACTACCCTGTAAGGGATTTCTTACTTTCTTATTTTTGTCCAAATTTTATTATATTGTTATACCCTTTTATTTTCAATTAAAAATGTTGTGGTATTATTTTTCACCTCTACCAAACTTCACACCTTATGTTTTAATTATTATAGACCACTTTTTATCTCATTAATGTCTCCCATGCATACTTGCTTCCATGCTGACATTCCGTAAGGAATTTCTCTCTTCTCATTTATATCAAAGAAATTATTTTATATTATGCATCTAAATTCCATTACATATGTTGTGATATTATGTTAAATGAACCCCTTACTGTCCATTTATTAAATAAATTATGAGAGGAAACTTTATCTCTCATTAAACCATTTTACAATTTCTATTTGACGTCATTATGCTGCGGAAGTTACACCAAAATTTCCATGCAAAAATTAACGTGTAATTGAGTACCATACCCATTTTTTCTATCTAGGGTATTCTCCTTTATGAACAAGTACTTTTTTATTTAGGACATATATTTATGTAATCCATATCTCTTATTCATGTAATAAATAATGGTGTTTAATGAATCCATGTTGTGTGATCTCAGTGGCACACTTATGCTTGAAATGAAATAATTAAGAAGGGTGTTCCCTGTTAGTGCTCTAATGCATTGGGTAAAGAATAGTTCCATGATACGTCATGTGAAATGAGTGTTGACTCATGATAATTCATGTTAATTGAGGGTTTACTCATGATAATTCATGTTCAATGAGGGTTTACTAATGCTCCATATGCAATGATCCTTAGCTCAAGCTATTATCATGTTAAATGTTCTTCCCACATTTCCATGTTATGATAATCATTTTATATCATTCCTTTATGTTCATGTTTTTATTATGCTCCCTTGATATGCCTATTTCCTAACACATATTGTATTATTCATGTTATGACTTGTTTACTCCATGACATGGCTTTATAGCCTGCCATTTTATTAGGTAAATTCTCAGGTTATCCCATGCAATGCTATGTGTGAAGGAATGTTGTGGTCAAGTAAAAGCTATTTTCAATACAGATGTTTTATTTTATGTTATAAGTTGTTATGTAATGTTCAAAATTTCTAATGAATCTATACCTCTCGATACTCAGAGTTTTCTTAAGTCAATTTTAGGTAATAAATCATGTTTAAGTTTTAATAATGAGCAGAGTTTTCATACTTCCCTTCCATGGAAGGATGGTTCACAAGAGATTTAGACCTGTTACTAGTCTTTCACAGCTTCACCTTTTACATTATTTTCTTATTCCCTATTATGAATCTGGGTTTTTCATATCATATATAATTATCCACTTAGATAATCAATGTATGATGTAATGAAATGTGATTCACATTATTTCTTCGGTTATAATTAAGAATAAAACTGGGTAAGGTCTTCAGTAGTGAGGAAAGTATGAGATCTTTGAAAAATTCATCAGGGAATTTAATATCTAGGATGTGTAATATTTCAATATTGCTAATAAGATTGACTAAATGAGGCTTAAATGGTTTATAATCTCTAATCATATTACTAAATATTTCATTGGAGATCTCATATATCTCTTGTATCTCTTTCTCTTGATTGACACCATGAAGGTGTGACATCATGTTATATGCATCCATTACCTCACTTTACTTAAAAATATCATTAGTTGTTGATGATATCATGAAACACTGAGCATTTTTTTAATCATTAAAATGTTTTTTAGAGAAATAAAACACTTCCTAACAGTCTTCATTACCTGGAAAATTTGGAATTTGTCCTTATATCACAAACCATTTCCATTAATGGTATAGGATAAAGCTTATGTTCCTTTTAAATTCATGGAAATTTGTGCTAGTGAGGAAGTTATCCTTATTAGTATAGATCACAATGATATGTTTGAAGTCATTTTTTTGTTGTCTCTAAAATAATATAATCATATTTTTGGTAATTAATTTGATACAATTTAGAAAAATAAATAAATATTATATTTTTTTATATTCCACTATTTTATCAAAACCCAATATCCCGCACCATTAGATTTGAAATATCATATTTCTGTGAAATTATAGTATCACGGACACTAACTCCCTTTATCATCATCCCAACTTTGGCTGGTCAGTCATTTTTAAGAATATTAGGTTGGTATTCAAATAGGGAACTATATTAAATTATAGTTCCATGTTCTATTGATTGGAATCCCTAATAATTAATCCAAAAATTGGATTTCATAAACCCTTTCTCATTCATTTACAACATATCCTCATTTTTATGTCAACCATTGATGTGAAAAATGTTAATTAAAGAAAAATAATTATGCTAGAATTCCCAAATTATTCAAAGCACCCAAAATTTGGCTGGTCAAGAACATTGAACTATGGTTCTATTTTAACTAAATTAGTGGAAGGATATACTGACTTAATATATATAACTGAGGTATTTTACAAATTTTTCTAAATTTAAAATTATTATATTTATTACATTATTATTAATATTATGCTGATTTACTTAAGTGATTATCCATGTCTAAGTTATTAAGTACAGAGAAGTATTTTATTTTATTTAAATTATGAATACTATTTAATTCATTAATTCATTTGATTATGAAAAAACATATATAATGAGATAGCCATAAAACTTTTCATAAAAATAATAATAATGTTGAATGATCATGAGAAGTTACTTTTGTTTATTTTATTTCATGGTTGATAATCTAGCCATAGAACTAAGGGGAAAACACATTGAACCATTTATGGTTCATGTTGAATCTTTCCACTAGTACACCTATATACCTCTCTTGTATTGGTTTTTCCATGGCTCCAAACTAGATCTTACTCCACTAGATTTAGATCTCTATCCAATATATCTGGTTACGGTAACTAAAGGATTTTTATAAGGGGTATACATAAAAAAACAAATTGGATTCAATCCCTGTAACATCTCGAGTAAATAAAGAATATGACATTCTCATATTTTTCAATATTTGTGAATAAAATGATAATATTACTTTAAATGGAATGCTATGCTCGATGGCGTACCCAATATGCAATAACGAGTTTCTTTGAAATCTTATGTTGCACACTAATAATAAAATAATATTATTTTAAATGGTAGTTAACGCCTAGTCGTTGTGTTGATGGGAATGAACAGAACTAAAAAAAATGATTATATATGTTTGTTAAATATTTTTACTTTTATCCAATAAATTCTAGAGTCTTAAAATGCGAATGAATCCAATTTTAAGCATAAATATTCTAATATTCATTAAAATGTCGATTAACCGCCTTTTATGGTGAACCCTTTTTAAATCCACTTTTTGAAAATTTTATATTTTATATTTGACAAAATAAAATCCTTATTTAGAATTGGGACATCAAAATTTACTTTTTGTATGTTTTTTTTATTTTTCTGATAAAGTTCATTTTTTAATGAATAGTGAATGATGTTGTATTTTAATTCAAAACCTCCTTTTTAATCTAATTTATTTATATTGTTATCATTTTAATTGGTTTTCAAGTGAAATTAGAATATATTTTTACCATTTAATCCAATGGTGGAAATTGGAATTAATTTTACATTGGAATTGGACATAAACAAATGTCAATATTTTGATATATATTGTTTCTTAAAAACATGCTATTTGTTTTGAAAATGGAAATTAATTATTAAATTAATTAATGCAACTTATATGTTTTGAATTTTGTAAAATATACATCATTTTTTAATTCGGAATATCAAATAAATATTTGGGTGAATTTTTGGTATTTTTTTGAAAAACATCAATTTTTGATGAATAGTGAAACCACTAAGTGGTAGTTAAAAAACTGATTTTTCTTTTAAATAAAATTTTATCGCATCTATGAACTGGATTTTAAAAATCCAACATATATTTTTGTCATTATTAATCAAAATTTGGTTCAATGGGATGAAAATATTTTTTTGTGAATAGTAACTTTTGAGTTTTATTAATTGCGATTAGAGGTAATTAGTGTACTTTAAGGTAAAAATAATGTTTTAATAAAATGAAATTTCCTTGAAACATGTTCTAACCTTATTGGATGAGTCATGGACGAACAATGAAATCCATGGGTCAACTTGGGGACCCCATGGAGCCACTTGGGTATGAAAATGACATTAATAACTTTTTATTTAAAGTTAAAATAAAAATGTCACAAACATGTATTGTTTTACTAAAACAACTTTTACATGGGGTTATATAAGTTATATTTTTGTCTATAAATATTAATTAAAAAGACAAAAATATTTCCTACATCATGGTTATAAGTTTAAAAATTTTAGACATTAAATAAATAAATTTATTTATGACACCATGATGATGCGGCGATTACCTCATTAATGAACGATTTAAATAAAATGAAAAACAAGGTAAAATATAAGACATAAACATGTCTAAAACCTATTGGATGGGTGGATTTATAACCCTTATCAACTTACCAACGCAATATATCATTGTAGGACATTTAAAATCCGAAAATCATTTCATAATAAAGTAACATTTCATGACCTTCCAAGAGTGCCCCTCCTCCATCTTATAAAAGGCCCCCACCACTACTCTCATACCCACACCTATCAACCCTTTTCTCATCCAAACCCTTCTCCTATTATCTCTCCATATCCCTCTATTCATCCTAGTAGCCTTACCTTAGGCAGAAAGCTCTTCAAGAAAGCTAGTTTGTTCAAACCAAGGGGAGTTACCCGATTTAAAGGTAATGTCTTATCTTATGTTCTTTTTTTTATTTTGCTTCTCCAACCCCATAAAATATTTTTATTCAATTATATTGTAACAAAACAATTATATTAAATATACTAGGATGTTTTTATGAGAAGTATTCGAGCTTCACTTACACACACCTCCATCTAATGGTTAAACAACATACTGTTTTTGTGGATGGAGAATTACTGCCTCACGAAATGATGATTGTTCAATTATCTCCTGTTAAATCTCATGGTGAAAATTATGATGTCACTATATTTAATATATGATATATATGGAATTTATTTTTTCTATATTCTTCTGTATTTTATATTTAAAACATACCATTATGCTTTGCATGTTGTGAAAATGCGATAATTTCATATGTGGAAGTGTGGACTACCGCCCCATCAAGTGATGTGACTCGTAAATGCAATACATGTAATTTATAAAGAATGAAATTAATGAACTTATATTACCTATATAACATATATATTATACTGGAATTATAATATATATATCTCTCATTTATTTTTAATTCCATTAATATGAAAAAGAAATGAAAGTTTCATTTATGCGTACGTACGGCCTACCGTCTCCATGAACGGTACATTTCATTTTCTATCTCCAAATTTTATGGAATAGTATAAAATGAATTTATACTGGATATATAGGATATTTAAATCCTTAATACTATTCTGGAGATGATGTAATTATAACTACATGGACAATTCTTTTCAAACAAGTTCATTTTTGACTCATGTACCAAACAATGACAAAAACGTCTAATATGAACTCTCATAATTAACTAATTATTATAAAATTATAATATGTGATATAAATTAAATAATTAAATTTAAATTAGTTCCTTCAGAAATTATAAATTGACCAAAGTTTATTATTCAGGAATATAAAGAAACGTGCAAGACAAGTCGGACTTGAGGTAAGGGATCATACCTCTCTCTTTATTTTTGAGTACTCTCTTTTATGTCACTTATTTTAAGCTCCTATTTATTATTTAAAGGGATGTTATTTTATATTAATATGACTTTAATTTTTATTTCCATATGATGAGATACCCTATTTTGATCTCATCAATCCATTTTTGGATGTTTTAAGTGGCGTCATTAGGCTGCCGAAAAGGGATTTCTTATCTCACTTTTAATTCCGTGATATTTCCATTGTTCGCCACTTATTTATTTAATGTGGAATTGACATTTGATATATATTATCATGATTCTATTTATATTCATGATTTTCTGTGATTCATTTGGTTCTTATTATCCTTTGGTCATATGACTCGATTTATTACAAAGAGGTAAGGGGTTTTATCTCACTTTTATTCCTGTGAGATTCATGATATATTTGTCTCTATCTCCTATGAGTGGTCTATGTACTGACCAATATTCTACCTTTTTTGTAATATACTTTCATTTATGGGTATTTACATCAACATTTTATGGTCCTTCTTTCATGAGGTATATGTTTCGTAATTTACCAAATCGTTAAGGGAACCTTCCACCCTCCTCTTTTTAAAAGGCTTCTTTTTGTTATGTCTTTATATTCACAACTTATTATGTTGGGATATTTTATTATATATCATTATTATAGTAAATTTTATGTCCATTTGATGAGATACCCTTTTTATCTCTCATCATCTCATTTTCTGAATTTTAATGTGACGTTGTTAGGCTGTCGAATTTCTGTAAGGGAACTTCTTTACACAATTTCAATTCTTTGGGTTAAACCTCTAATTCTTGATTATGTCGTGATATTAATATTTGTGAATGACCAATTATTTTTTTACAATTAATATCCACTTATATTTAGTGTATTTATATTTTTCACACATAATTATTTCATTGATTTATTTTTAATCTAAGGATACCGTCTTTGTAAGGGACTTCATCTCAATATCCTTTCATTAGGGCATATTTTGTTTTAATACAAGACTTTATTTTATATGATGTATAAACATATTTTACTTTTCATTTCATTGAAAGGGAATATTTTTCTACTATGTGTTTTACTAAAACGAAAAAAAGGAATGTTTCTTTTAACGTACGTGGTGACAACGACTGTTCCTCCGCCACTGGTATTTTTTGATCTTGGGATTCCTAAAAAAGTCGTAATGTTTTTAAAAGAGAATAATTACCATATAATATTTTCTATATTTTTTATTGAAAATGGATTTGATAATGTATTTTTCATGTCAATATATTTTTGTTATATATTGTTATTGAAATGTGGAAATTTTTTCTTTCCTTTATATTTGTTTTATGTCTTACGATTTTATAATGGTACTTGGACATTTGATGGGTGGAAACGTGATAAACCAAATGATGGGTGCTGCTATGAATACCAAGATGGGTGTTTATGTTATATCCTCTAATGCATTGGGTATGGAAGTTGGCCGTATGGCTATTCAATTTAGTGATACGTGTGGAAGTTGACTGTATGGTTATTCCATTTAAGTATGTTTCTATCCCGAGTTACCTTTATATGTTATGTGTTCTTTATATGGGTTTTATGGTAATCCTTTGGTTACAAAAGGGTACGTAATGATATTTTATCAAATGAAGAGTATTTACTACTTCATAAAGGTGAAAGGTACTACTTATGATAAAGTATTCATGATTTACTTATTGTTTTGAAAAAATTAATATTTTTCCTTCTTTTTGTATCCTTTATTGGGATTTTTTATGCTCATCCCAAGTTTTTGAAATGTTTTCTACAGGACATAAAGATGAATAGGGTCAGAAATGAGATCAAGGAAAGACATTCTATCTAAAACATGGATCTAGAGATGTTTCCTTTTAGGATTTTTTATTTTATGGAAACTTAGTAGAAGTGTATACATTGTTATCTTTTGAGATGTAATAGTTATGTCCTAATTCTCTAAAACTCTAAACCTGAAAAGATCATCTATTTGAATTATTCATTTAATTTATGATTATGTAATGTTTTAAGGCTGGGTCCTTATAGTTGGTATCAAAGGTCAGTTTAGATAACTTTAGAGGATAGGTTATTATTTAAGCATAAATGACATTATAATAATGGTTAGGATTTTAGAAAGAGTCATAGTTTTAGATAAAGGGAATTAGTTTAAGATAACATGAATAATTATATCTTATATTTACCCTATTCATAAGATATTATATGATGATTCTAATTATATACTCACACTGACCTTTTTAGTTTTATTAAATGGTTGGATCTAGCAGGCAACAAAGTAATAGTAAGTGTGAAGAAAATTGTAACAGTTTTCTGAAGGAACAACTGAATGATATGGGAGCTGCAATGAGAACTCTTGCGGTTATTCTCAACTAACTATCAGGAGTCATGATTAACCACTCGAACCTTGGTGAGTTCTCTAATGCATCATGTACGAGAGAACCAACTCTATGTGGAAGTTCAGGTAATAATTATAAAGGTAACCATTAGGGTTTATATGATCTTTACATTTACTGTAATTATTGGTTACAATATATTATGATGGAAAATGAAAGGCAAGAGATAACATTGAGGTTAATTATGTTATGGTTATTTTTGAAGATTTTATTTCTTTTTGGGGAATGTTTTAATAATTATATAGTTTTGGAAAAAGAACAAGACGCAGACCATGTGACAACTCGTCGAATCGGAAGAAGCTACGGGAATCGAACCCACAACCAAAGTACGATTGGAATTTATCACCTACCACAGGACTACATGAATTCCCCGGTTAGTATGACTAATTATTTTTAGTTAGATGATCTTATGAATCGAAAATATGTTTATTTTGGGTTATCTATGGAGATTATTAACCTATCATGGAAGATATGTGATTAGGTTAATTACTTTTCAGTATGAGACTTTAAGAGTAACTGATGTTATTTGGAGATAAATGTTAAGATTTACATTGGAATAATATGTGATTAAATTCTTCAGAGATGTGGGTTTCAATCATAGATTGGTTTATTTTTGAAGAATTTTAAGGGAAATTTTTTATTGAATGGTCTTTGTTGAACATTGGTTTGTTTGACAGATTTTGGAGATTAAGAGTAGTTTCTATTTTTGTAATAGATTTTTTTTGGAATTATCTGATCTTATACTAAAAATTTTGGTATTGGTTAAGCTCTAAAGACATGGAAAATATATAGTTCTCTTCTATGGATTGGGTTATTCTCTAATAGTTAATTATAGTGCTCTTAATGTAAAAAAGTCTTCATAAATACTCACATTTTGGAGAAAATATGGGTTTGTTTAAGAAATATAGTAAGAGATGAAAGTCTAAACTATAAGTAAGTATGTTTCTTTATGGTTTAATTAAGCTTATAAATAATTTCCTCAATGAAATGTAACTTAAAACATTAACATTGTCTGTTAACATTT